>CM076573.1:991082498-991675918 GCA_034641835.2 Pinus albicaulis | reverse complement strand
CTCATACTCTACAAATGTTTTCAGGAAATCCACGGCATTGTTTCTGTAGGCCCTTAATCTAGGATGCTTTGCAGTATACTCTCCGTTTAGCTATTTTATGACTAATTCTGAGTCTCCCTAAATAATTATTCTCTTGGATTCTAGTTCTTTCAATAGATGCAATCCTAGGATGAGAGCCTCATACTCTGCGACGTTGTTTGTGCATGCAAAGTCTAGCTTGAAAGCATGGCTTTCTGTGTAATTTTTTTCAGTGTTGACCAACAATACCCCAGCCCCTGCATTCCTTTTAGTGCAAGATCCATCAAATTTCATGCACCATAAGGGATTGTCTGTAGGATTGACATCATTTTCATCCTTAATGCCATGTTCATAATTATTTTGTATTCTGAGGTCTGCACCATGTTGTGTTATGTATTGTTCTTCAGGATTTTCATAGAGTTCAGAGTGATGGGTAATCTGTTGTTTGCAGTCTTGGCTTTGTTCACTCTGGTTTTTTGTCTCAACACACTGTTCAAAGTTTTATCTCTCATTTCCCTCTATATCTAGAACTGCCATTATTTCCAGATTTGGGGCCTCTAATTGGTTGTCTGAATTTTTGTCTTCTAGCTCTGGCTCATTCATGGATTCATCATTGTACAGGATAAAAGAGTTCATATCTGTATGCACAGAGTAAAGAAGGGAATTATCAAGCTTTTCTGGGCTACTAACCATGAATTTCATGTGTGCCTCTCTATATAGTCCTCTAAGCTGGTTAAATAAAGGGATAGTGGCATATGTCCCATCCATCTGCATTGTACCTTGCAGCTTGGCACACCATGATCTTAATAGCAACATGCCATACTTAGGAGGGACATCAGCTACTACAACATCTATTAGCATGCATTTGGCTGGGATTTGAGTCAAATTCACACAAATTTCTTTGATTAGGCCAAGGCACTTCACTCTGCTAGAGTCAAAAGAATATAAATTCTTGTAAGGTCTGGTTATCTCTAGGCCTAGCCTCTCCATTATCACCTTTGGCATAAGGTTATGTGAAGCTCCATACTCACGCATAGCATTATGTAAAATTTTATCATGGATATTGAGGCTGACATAGAAAGGAAGGACTACCCCTTCCTGAAATTTCCCTTCAATTTTCGAGCCAAACAAGAGAGTTGGTTGATCATCATTTAAATTGACAGTGTCACTATTTTCTCCCAAGTTTAAAGCTTTCAAAATTTGGCTCATCTTGGGTGGCCAACTCAGTGAGAGGGATAGAAATTTTAATCTTGGCTATTTCACTGTACAAACTGAAAGGAGACTGACTCTTTGAGAGGTTCGTTTTTGTCTTGTTGGGCACCGTTTTATTAGCAAGATCAGCTTGATGTTTTTCAGTATGTACAATGTTTGAAACTATTCTATCAGGAGCATTAGCTGCAATGCTAGTGTTGCTAGATTCTTGACCTGATTTATCACTGGTTTGGGTGTTCTTACCTTTGTTTTTACCAGAATTCTCAATTGCTGATTTATTGCTTTCAGCAATCACTTTAGAGGTCTTCAGGTCTTTTTTTTATGGTGATTTTAGAAGCTTTTGGTTTAGAATTATCTGTGTTCTTTTTTCTCCTGAGGTCATATTGTTCTCGGACCTGCATGATGGAATTTTCAAATCCTAACATATAGTCCTTAGTTTCCAACCCTTCCTCATCCCAATGAGAGTATGAGATCTGGTTTTCTTCTATGGAAAAGGTGTGATCTTGTTCATCCACTTCTACCATATTTATGGTGGTCCCCTCTGATTCTTCTACTATCCCTTCGTCCTCATCAAAAAAATTATCTTGGAATGGAGGGATGACCTTTTGATCAGAGTCTCTTTGTCTATTCGGGGGGTTGTTTCTCCTAAAGTTCTGATTCTGCTTTTGGTTTTGGTTTTGGTTTCTGTTCTGATTAGTTGCCTGGATGACCAATTTCTCCATCATTCTTTCCATCCTCTCCATTTTTTTGGCTAGGCTATCATATTTTGGATCTGATGAAGAAGCTATGTTGTCATCTATATAGGTTACCTTCTTCTCGGGCCTCATCCTGGCTCTTTTCTCAATCAAGTTTGCCTCTACACTCACTACTCATTTCTGCATGTCTTCCAATGTGTTATAATCTCTCTCCCTAATCTGGTAGGCCATATCATCATCAAAGCCCTTAGGGTATTACACTAGGGCCATCCCTTGGGGGGGTTTCATGTGTGGTGGAAGAGTGTTGTAGATACTGTTAAATCTAGTAGAGTAGTCCTGGACACTCTCTTCTTGATTTCTCTCAGGTTCTTATATTCTGCTAAGATTTGGAGAGAGTTACTTCTGACTTCCCATTTGTTTATAAAGGTTTGGAGAAAGGAGGGTAGATCATTGATGATGTGAGGAGGTAAGCCTTTAAACCACTTCTTCTCTTCTCCTCCTAAACTCTGGGCAAAGATCCACATCTTAATTGCTTCATCCTCTATTTCCATGTAGTCAAAGGCATCTTCCATCCTATCTACATGGTGTTGATCTGTAGTGGATTATTTCCCAGTGAAATGAGGAATTTTAGACTGATATTCATTAGGTAAAGGAGCTAAAGGCTATGGTAACACTAAGGGAGCATACCATGTTGCCATGATGATGTTTTATGGAGGTAAAGGATGGGTTTGAGCAGTAGGTATATGAGTGACAGAAATGCTAGGACCAGCAGCAAACTGTTGAGCAAATCTGGGGTAAGAGAGACCCAAGTTTTGAATGAAATGTATATCAGGAGGTGTAGATGGAGGGGTTCCTCTATCACCAATAAGCTAAGCACTATGAGGAGGTGAGTTTGCAGGCTCAAAGTTTGTCTGATCTAAGCTACTGAATGACTTAGTTCTTAGTGAATCGCTTGGTAAGTCTAAATCAAACTGAATTTCTGATAGAGCTGTAAGGTTTTCAAGTGTTGAATTAGCTCTATAAATGGGTCTGGAAATAGTTGAGTTCCTAGATGAAGAAGGCTTCCTAAGAATACTCTCAGGGATGTCCACTATTGCAGGGGGGTTTGGATTAAGTTAAACTCTAGTATGGATTTTTCTTGAAGCCAGTACATATGAAAATCTCAAAAGAGGCAAACTATCTTCAAACAAGGAAGCTTAATCCTATGTGTTTCCTTTAGAATGGATGATGTTGTAATGGAAACAGGTCTCCCAGTGGAGTCTTGTGAAAACAAAGATAATCAGCAGGCCTACTGATCACCAGTGGAGTCTTATGGTCATTCAAGAACTGATGAGTCACCAGGTGGGAGGTATAAGGTTTCTTAAAGGATTTTTATTGTCCACCACAGTGATTTATTACCAAATGTAGGCTAATGTGGTCTTGATCCCTAGTGAAGTCGCCAGAATGTTAGGTCTCCGTAATTTGCAAATTGGAAATACAAACTGCAGAGGCAACATATGAACCACTTTGGGATTCTAGGATCTAGCCCTCCTGAATCCAGAGAGGGATCTCTCTATGAGTGTGTTAAAAGATGTGATCTTTAAGGCTTGAAATTTTATTTTAGGCTAGTTATGAAGAGTATAGGTTTTTGTTTTTGTTTGTTTTTGGTTGGGCAAGGACATGGAAGGTGAAGGAAGTTCAAATAAAGGATGAAGGTGTATGCAAGTGAAGGGATGATTCAGCTGATAAGATAGGCAACAAGCAGCTTTAACCCATTTGGCTATGGAGTCATAAGAGGATTTAATTGGACAGAAAGGTACAAGAGTAATCCATGGGGCAAGTCACATATGTCAAAGGATCTCTTAAGTTGAATTTATGGAATGAAATAAATAGAAAAATGGAGACCAAGCAAGTGAAGAA
Source organism: Pinus albicaulis (assembly GCA_034641835.2). Taxonomy (NCBI): domain Eukaryota; kingdom Viridiplantae; phylum Streptophyta; class Pinopsida; order Pinales; family Pinaceae; genus Pinus; species Pinus albicaulis. Next base: position 991,672,094 of record CM076573.1, on the reverse strand, counting down.
CAAAGAGCAGCCTGAGATCAAGTAAGTGCTTTGAAACTATCTTGCTTTGGCGTACACTTCAAGAAAAACGTAAAAGTAATCCTAGATCAGGTAAGTGATTTTAAACTAGCCTGCATTGAAGTACTTTCAGTTAGAAAACATTAAAAATCAATTAGAATAGCTTAAGATCAAGTAAGGACTTTTAACCTATCCTGCTTTCAGCATATTCTATAAGGAAACACAGATGATAATCATAAAGAGCAATCTAAGATCAGGTAAGTGCTTCGAAACTAACCTACTTCAATGTACTCTCAAGGAAAAATTTCAAAGGAAGAAAACATATAGATAAGGCTTATTAGCAAGAGTAGGGTACCGTCAAGAGTAAATACTGGCTCTATATTTACTGTTCTTTATCAGAGAAAGTGGAAATAATGGAAATATAAAGAGGAAACACAATTGACAATGAGAAAAACATCACCATCGACATAAATTAGGATCCCATAAATCAACAGCTTGTATTTGATGTTAAAACCAGTTACAATCAGCAAGCCCGGTGGGCCTCTACAGCTGCAAACTTATCATTTCAGTTTATGTATCTTCAATTGCAAATAGAACTTCAGTATCTTCAGAAAACTATTACATGCAATAAGATATCTAGATACCAACCATTACAATGTGGTCCTCAAGGAGAATTTATAAGAAAATCTGGAAGTGGGAGAGTTTCTAGGGGTCAAGTATCATTAATTTCACAATTAATGCAATTACTGGCCTTTGAAAATCAGGCAAGACATAAGGCAGGAATGCACTCAACCTATAACTCTACTTCATAACTCTGTTTTTTATTTTCGAGGCCTAATGGTCGAAAATATTGGCTTCTGGGCTATTTTTTATCTTTTAAAATAACTTTTCCGACAATTAGAAATAATATATTTTGATTTGTATTAATTGTTCAGTCGTATTTAAGAAAATTTCTTCTATTCTGGTAATAAATAGGCCTTCTTTTATTTCAGTGAGGCTGCAGGTGTCTTTTGGTAGCTGGAGAGGTTGGCCTTGGGTGCTGGAGAGGGTTCAATTGGCCTCTATTATGGTGGTGGAGGCTTTCTCTTATTGACAGATGTCTTTGTCTTTTCCTACAACACTTTTAATTCACTTTCATGTCTGTGTTTTAGGCGGAATTATGCCTCAGTCTTATTTATGTTCTTTGTGTTGTCTCTTCGAGCTTTAAACATTGGATCGTAATCATTAATCTTCAATAAAGGCTCTTAATCCTTTAATTTCCTTAACTGATACTCTTTGTCGCTTCTGTGATGATCTTTCTGCGCTCTGGGTCATAGTGACTATGACTATGGAAACAGAACGAATTCATCACTCTGTAAACCTATAAAACACAATAAATTTCTTAAGAAAATCCCTGGGAACAGAGGTTGGATGCTTGTGGAGGCCAGTGGAAGATGGAGGTGCAGCAGTGGAAGCAGTGGCTGTAGCGAAAAAACGGTGAAAATTGTGAAAGGTGAAACAATGATCAGATGAAGGTCTGGTGAAGAAATGGCTCTGGACTGTTGGATTAGATCTAATGGAGGAGATCGACGATCAGGATCCATCGGTGGGATTGCTTTAGAAGTTAGACGGAATAAGTTTCCTTTAGTGTAAAACATCAAAATTTATCCTTTGGGCGCAATACACAGGAAAAGTATGAAAATGCAGTGAAACTAGGCTTTGAATGGTGGGATCGGCATGGGCGGAGGGAAATTGATCATCGACCGTTGGATCTCAGGAGGAGATAAATGGTAGAGATTACTCCAATGAACTCTGTGGAAGCACGATGGGAGAAATAAGAATGGAGAACGCGATGGAATGAGGGTCGTTGATCTATACAAATCAACGATCGGGATCTTCTGATGGACTTTCAAACGTAGAAAGAGGGGAAGTGGTTTCATGGAGAAAACTACTATTTTAATGCAGCAAAAGGATGGTTTTTAAATTTTCCCAAAATCACACGATATGGTCTGCCGCCCAACACGTGGAAAAATGAAACCGCCTATATCCCATGATTTCAAACTATTAAAGCTGGGACACCAAAGTTACGCAATATGGATGCTGGCCGTCGGATCTGGGGCTGTGAGATCTAACGGTGATGGATGGAGTGCGATATGGACAGTTGCATGGTCGGTAATGGGGGGACAGGTTAATGGTGGTTTTAATGTGGGTCGTCTGATCTATGGAATGGACGGTTGAGATCTCCAGATGGAAAACGAAGTCGGAAGGGCATGTTAATGGGCGAGAGGAATTCTGACAGTTGGATCCATGGGGATTGACGGTGGAGATTAAAAGAGGAGGCAGAGGCAAAAGGGCCGAATGATTGAGCGGGAGAAAGGAGGGTCATCGAATCAGATGGGATGGACAGCTGCGATCTAATCGCACCGAAGGATGGCATGGCCCAAAAAACTCCGATGGTATGATGTTGTGATTACATATGGACCGTCGGATCGACGGAAGATTGACGGTTGTGATTAGATCGAGGATGGCCAGTTAGGGACATAGCGGCGGAGTGAGATCAGATCCTGGGCATTGGTTCTTGTGGATTCAACGGCTAGGATCCAATCGGGAGTCGGCCAATTGGGGAAACGAAAGTGGCACATTTAAAAAATTGTGATTGGTGATTAGGGAAATGGTGCAATGGTCGTTGGATTATTTAAAGGTCAACGGTGGAGATCGCCATCGGAGGGTAGCAATGAAATGAAGCGGGCGCGTGGTTAGATTTGCGTGGACCGTTGGATCTTTAAAAATCGACGGTGGGTATTGCACCCGAGGCTAAATAGAACAATTTACTCTCGCATCGAAAGATTTCACTTTACAAAGGAAAGGCCGCTCACAACAACTTACGATTCTGATAAGTGCTCAAGGGCTTAGTGCCTGGTCTTGGCGCCGGGTTTCACGGAGGGGAAGTGGTTAGAGGCTTAGCCAAAAGGAGCTAAAGCCTGTAATGCAAAATAAGTTTTTTTTAAGCCAAAAAGAGGGTTTTTAAGGCTTAGAGAAGGGTTCCGATATGGGGGAAAAGGGGTTTTTCACCAAATGAATGGATTTCACATGGTTTAAAAAGGGAATTAGATGGTTTAGAAAACTTACGAAGGGACTTTTGAGGTTAAAAGGGAAACTTTGAGAAGGGGAAAAAGGGTTAAAATGGGGAAATTTGCAGGGATACAAGAGAGCAAATGGAGGCTTTTCTGAGCATAAGTTTTTCACAGACAGTGAGGTTTTTTGAAATGGAAATAGCAATGAGAGCTCTTCAAATATAAACAACACATGGAGGCTTCAAGAGTGATATGTTTTTAGAGGAAATGTATCTCTTGAATGCTCAGAAAATATTTAGCCACCTGTTTGCTTGACAAAATTTATAGGTGGCTAGCAGCCTCGACATTTTTGGCACTAGAAGGAGGGCCTGACTATGAATGGCATATAAATCTAAACCTCAAACTAGAAGCCCTCATAAGATTCAATCTCCCCAAAAGCATCCTACAACTTCTTGATCAAACTCTAAATCACCAACTCATAAATCGGAAATTGTAGAAACTTTCCCCTCATCTCCTGAAATATCTCAATAGACATTTTCTTCAGAATTCACTCCTAATTCTCCCAAAGTTCAGTCTTTAATTCAAAAATTAGAAGGAATATCTATTTCTGAAAAGCCTATTAATCCAAAAGCTTCTAAAGAAATCGTCACTTCCCTATTTAAAGAAACTGGTATATTAACCCAATCCAAAAGTTAAAGACTTGGAATTCCTCCTTTTGAATTCCCAATAGAATCAAATCACAAAAAATTTTCTATATCCAGATCTAAGTCAGATACGAGTGAAGTCACATAAAATTTTCCTTCAATTACTTCTTCGCATCCTCTTACTCAATCCACGTCTTCTTATTCTTTCATTTCCTCTACTCAAACAATCAGTACTATCACAAGTAGTATTGTTCCAGTTGTAGGTTATACATCCATCCCTCCTACTTCTGGATCTACTTCTATATCTTCACAAAATTCAAATCCAATTATGGCTAATCGACCTTGGACAAATCCTGGTGCTGTATTGATTGCAAATCCAAATCCTCTTCCAGATCATCCAGAAAAAAGGCTACCTAAATATAATCCAGATGATGGTCTTCCTGTTGAAGAACATATCAATAATTTTATGTTAGCCATGAATATTAATGGAGTTTCTCATGAAGACATTGTAGTCAGATTGTTTCCTTATACTTTACAAGGATCTCCAGGATCCTGGTACTTTTCGCTTCCAGCAGGATCTATTGCCAATTGGGCAAATTTTGAACAATTTTGTCTTTCAAAACTAGGAGATGATAGAACTATTGCATCTTTAATTAATGCTATTTCCAATCTAAAAACAAATTCAGGTGACAGAATCAAAGATTTCGACTCCAGATTTAACAAGTTATTAAACAAAATCCCAACCGCTTCCAAGCCTGTTGTTGATGTACAAATAGAATGGTATATTTCTTCTTTACCTTCTAATATAGCTATTTTTGTACATAGAGCTGGTAAAGCTACCCTTTTAGAAAACATGAAAGAAGCTCTTGTTGTAGAGAAAATAATCTTAGCATTAGAAAAACGATCAGAGATAGAAGACAGAAAATCAAAGAAAGTGACATTTAGTCAAGATTCCAAAAAGAAAGTCTCGAAAGATCCATTCGATCTTAAAGGTATTCAAAAAGTGTTAAAGACTATGTTAAATGGCATAATTGATATAAAGAAACAATTTGTTAAATCATTAGTACCTAAAAAATCATATCGCCCATTTAAGAAAAATCCCTCTTCCACTTCTTAGCCTCCAAATGTTATTTCAAATGCCGAATCTAATCAAGTTACTGAAGACCCCTCACCATCTGAACAAGAACTAGAGTCTGAGGAAGAAGTTGAACTGAATGGGTTATGGGATTTCATTATTCCCATAGAAGAAGAAAGAGAGGCTATGCATGTGTCTACAAAAAGCAAATCTTCTTTGGATTCAACTATATCAAATCAGAAACAGAAATCTCTCCCCACAAAGGAGAAAACAGCAATCAAAAAATCTAAAATTGTCCAGACATATCCTATTTCATTTGATCCTATTACAACTTCCAAAACTTTGATAGTTTCAGATACAGTGGAATACAATATAGTTGAATATATGAAAAAGACCAAAGCAAATATTTCATTACATGAAATGACCAAACTTAAACAACAACAGAAAATTTTACTTAGAGAACTCAAGGCAATCCCTGTAGATCCTATATACAACCACCAGTTATAGCCCAAGCTTCCAAAGATATGGGAAAACCTCCGTCATCTCCAAAAAAATTAAATCCCAATGATCTTGTTTTAATTGGTGATATATATATTTCTCACACTCCTCCTTTAATTTTGACTTATGATATTTTCAACAAAAATGTTCATAACTTTCTTATTGATTCAGGAGCTTCTTCAAACATCATGCCAAGAACAGTGTGTACAAAATTGAATATCACTCCTCAAAAATATGTTGTACATATAGTTCAATTAGATAGAACAAAAGTAGAGGTCATTTGGAGAAATGTTGTCAGTATCCATTAGATTATCATCCAATCCAAAAGTACTACAAGTAATTGATATTTTGGTCACAGACATCCCTGAATTTTATGGTCTTATTTTAAGCAGGGATTGGTCTGAAAATTTACATGTATATTTTTCTATCGATTGGTCACACATGTGGTTACCATACAATGGTAAACCAAATCAAATCAGAGTTGATCGCGAAAAAATTATGTAACATATAGTCACTGAACTAGAAGAAACAAATGAGCCTGTAGCTTTCATCAATAATATTATTGGAAATTATTCATCTAGATCATTTCTTGGATCGTTCAATGCCCATATTTCACCTTTTTCAACAAGCACAACTATTGCTCAAATTGAAAAATTTTCTCAAAAAGACACTTCTAGATGTCTTAATCTTAGCAACAAAATTTTGAAAAATTATTTATTTTGGACTTTATACTTTGATGGTTCAAAATCAGAAGATGGTGTAGGAGCAGGTTGCATTTTAGCCAATCCACAAGGAGAGAAAACAATGCTAGCTTGCAGACTCGAATTTCAATGCACGAATAATACTGCTAAATATGAAGCATTGATAAAAGGTTTGTACAAAGCTATTATTTTAAATGTTAAATATTTGCAGGTATATGGAGATTCTGAAATAATTGTTAAACAAGTCTGAAATACAATTCATTTTATTTATGGACATTTGAAACACTATCAAACTTTAGCTCAGAGCCTTACATCCCATTTTTTGCATCTAATATCTCCACAGTTCCTAGATTACAAAATGCAAGTGCTGATTTACTTGCTAATGTAGCATCTAAGCTTATACCATCTGAAGAATTTAGCCCAGATATATTTTCAATTGAGTTAATTTTTAGGCCTTCCATTCCTGACAATGTAGCAAATTGGAGAGTATTTAACAATGATGCAAATATAGTAGACTTTCTTACATCAGATAGAGCTTATGAAGGTCAAATCATAGATGAACATGAACATGACTTATAGATTGAAGATAAACAAAATACTAATCCAATTCCTAAATCTAAAGTCAAAATGGACGATCTTTATGATTTAAAATATAGGTTTAAAAAATTTATCAATTTGAAAACCCAGAGTTCTACTCTAAAATTTGAATTGATTAATCTTGGTACACCATAAAAAGCTCAAAACATCAACTTAGGTCTTGTTTTAAAACCTGAAGAAAGAATTTCATTCATTAAGTTATTGAAAACATATAAAGATATCTTTGCATGGGATTATTCAGATCTCAAGACATGTGATACTTCCATAATTTAGCATACCATACCTATGATCTTAGATGATAAGCTTGTTCAACAAAAACTTAGAAAGATCCATCCAAATTTAGAAAGTCAAATTAAATCTGAATTAAATAAAATGCTCAAAGCCAAAGTTATTTTTCCTATTAGATATTCGAAATGGGTGTCAAACATGGTCCCAATTAGAAAGAAGAATGGAGACATCAGGATTTGTATAGACTTTAGAAATTCGAATAAAGCCTGCCAAAAGGATAATTTTCCCTTGCCTACCATGGAACAAATATTACAGTCAGTTGCAGGATTATAATTGATTTCTTTTCTCGACGGATTTTCAGGATATAATCAAATTATGGTACATAAGGATGATAGATTAAAGACAACATTCAAAACAAAGTGGGGAACATACACATATCAAAAAATTTCATTCGGGTTGGTTAATGTCGGTGCTACATTTCAATGTGCTATGGATATAGCTTTCAGAGGACTCATCAACTGCTCAGTTTTTATATACTTAGATGAAATTACTTTTTACTCTAACCATAGAAACAATCATGTTAATCACCAAAAACACATTTTTGAAAGGTGTGGAAGATTCAGCATTTCCTTGAATCCTAAAAAATTTTATTTCGCCTTATCAGAAGGTAAATTATTAGGGTTCATTGTCTCTAAAAAAGGAATTCATAATGACACTGATAGGATCCAGGAAATTGAAAACATCCCTCTACCACACAATAAAAAAACGATGCAATCATTTTTAGGACAAATTGATTTTGTAAAAAGATTTGTTCCTGATTTTTCACAAATCATCTTGCCTTTGCAATCAATGATCAAGAAAAATTCAATTTTCAAATGGGGAAAAGATGAGAGAAATTATTTTGAGTTAATTAAGAAAGCCATCATTGAATCTCCTTCTTTAACAACACCTAATTTCCTTAAGCCATTTTTATTATACACATTTTCTTCTGATACATCATACATAGCAGTTTTGACACAGCTAAATGATTAAAATGTTGAAGCACCGATTGCATTTTTTAGTTCTAACCTTCAAGGTGTTGAGTTAAATTTTTTAGTTGTGGAAAAAAAAGCTTATACTGTATTTAAAGCTTTGAAACATTTTAGATCTTTTCTCCTAAAAACACATACTAAAATAATAGTACCTTACTTAGCAGTAAGGCAAATATTAATCCAACAAGAAGTAGGGGAGAAGAGAGAAAATTGGGTCACTGCACTTTAAGAATATGATGTAGAGATACATCCTACTAAAATTGCTAAATGACAAGGACTTTGCAGGATGTTAACTGGACCCTCTCATTTACCAAAAGAATAAGATCAAGAAAAATAAATACAACTATCTGAGGTAAGCCTAAACGATTCACAGTCACAATATGTTGATTTGAAATTTTTCTTAAAAAATGGATATGCTCCATTATATCTCAATTATACAACAAAGCATGCTCTGAGGCTTAAATAAAATCAATATAAACTCATAGATGACGTGTTATTTAGAAGGAATTATGATTCTGTATTATTGAGATCTTTAGAGAAAACTGAAGCTGAAAAATTAATGCAGGAATTACATGATGGACCAGCTGGAGGTCATTTCGGAGGAAACACAACAACTCATAAAATACTACATGTTGGTTACTATTGGCCAACTCTATTTAAATATGCACATGAATACGCGATAAAATGAAAAATATATCAAACTGTAGCAGGAAGAGAAAGGAAAGTAGCATTCCCACTAAAACTAGTAAATATCCAACAACCATTCGAACAATGGGGGTTAGATATCATAGGTGAAATAACTCCAAACTCTTCTAAAAACCATAAGTATATTCTAACTGCAACATATTATTTCACAAAATGGGTAGAATCTATCCCAATAAAGGTGGTTAATACACAAAGTATTACAAATTTTATTGATCAGTTCATAATCACCAGGTTTGGCTTCCCATCAGCTTTGATATTTGATAATACATCTTACTTTTCTGGAAATGATATGATAGAATTTGCATTGAAAAGAGGTTTTAAATTAAAATACTCAACTAACTATTATCCACAAGGTAATGGATTAGCTGAATCTACAAATAAAAACCTTATCATAATCATCAAACAAACTATAGAACAAAATCATAAAAATTGGCACAAAGCACTATTATTTTCTCTTTGGGAAAATAGAATCACCTATAAAGCCTCAATATGTGCTTCACCATTTGTGTTAGTTTATGGTAAATAAGCAGCTCTACCCACAAATATAACAATACCATCATTTACTTTAGTGGAATTTATTGATGAAAATCCTTCGTCTTCCCTTCAACTTAGACAAGATCAAATTTTTAAGATGGAAGAACAGAGAGAAAAATCCAAAGCTATACATGCTCATCATCAACAAATAGTGAAAGCCTCGTTTGACACACCATCCACCAGCTCAAAAGCTTTTGATATTGGAGACCTTGTTTTGAAAAGGGATAAGGCACATGTGGAAAAAGGCAAGCATACCAAATTCCAAAGATTATGGCTTGGTCCATTTCAAATCATTGAGAAAATAGGCTTATCCACCTTTTTGCTGCAAGACTTATCAGGTAAGAAAGATTCATTACATGTGAATGGTTAAATTCTTAAAAAATATTTCTCTTAGATCAAGCTTTAAATTTTATTTTATTTTCTTTAGGAAAATAAAAGTTGAAAATAACATCATTTTTGGTTGATTCAAATTTTTAAAAAATCTAATAAATTATTTTGATATTTCGCTTCTATAAAAAAGTAAAGTAAAAAGATGATTATAACTATGAGAATTGAATAAAAATTATTTTTTTGAAATAATTTGAAATTCACTAAAGACATTTACTTTCCGAAAAGACTCTTAATATCATAAAATATAGTTGTTATGTATCAGTCAAAAAAGGAAACTTTTAACTTATCAAGGATTCTCTATAAAAAGGTATCTACCAACTTTATAATTATCATCCATAACTCTTAAACGAGCTAATGATTCATCCCATCTGATAAAATTTCTTTTTCAAATTATAGTTCAAAAAAAGAAAAAGAAATATATACTATGTACAAATTCAAAGAAAATAAGTCTCATCACGAGCTTGTTTATCATGATCATAGAGAAATAATCTACACTGATATTACCAATACTGCATACAACAACAGGGTAATAGCTGAATGATTATAAAAAAATCAATATACAAGGGGTCTCATTACGAGCCATCTTGTTCAGTCTAAATTACTATCAGTGATAGACATTGTCACTTTCAGGCCACCAGACCTGGACAATGATTTTGAAAATGTATTAAAAAAAAAAAAAATTACATGTAAAATTATATTTTGAAATAAGAAATCAAATTCAGATGGGACCATGAATCATTACTGGTTAAAATATAACCCTATCGAGGCTATGAACGCCTGCTGGCAACAGTGGCTCTATCTATGATAAATGCGTAAAAACCTATGAAACCAATTTTAGAGAATACCTACTTTATATTTTTAAATCTGAGAACTAACTGATATAGATACCTATGTATTATCACTGAAGGAGTTAATTAATAAGAAATGAGATAGGAAAATAGATTATATTCTGGAAAAACATTTTTTAATTCATGAATCATACTATTTTTATTCTTATACCTTTTTCTTGTTTTCAAAGTTTATAAATATCAAAATAAAAACAACTAGAGCTATCTGGTTCTCCCAAGTGAATCACCAATTGTTTTGCTATGCAACTCCCCCCATTTTTGTTTTCAAAATAATCTAGACCTTTGATAAATAGAAATAGGGACCCTTCTTAAAAATGTTTGTTTCATTTTAGATAAAAAATCAAAATCCAAAAACATTATTGCTTTTATTAAATAAAAACATAAAAAACAAAAAGAAATTAATAGAAACATCCTTGAAATTACCCTATCGCAAATCGCATCGTGCATAATCTTTTCTCATTAAAAGATAAGTAAAAAAACAGTGAAATCCCATTTTTACGATCAACGATCGGAGTTTCGCAAGCAACAGCATAAATCGCACAACGCGAATAAATATTTAAAATTTTAAGCAAACTTTACCAAAGTTTTGATATTGCGACAACTCCGATTTTGCGATATTCCGATACTGCGATTTTGCGATTTCACGATATTGTGAAATCGCATATTGCATAAACAAAATGTAATGTGATTCATAAAGATAGATTCAAAAGGCGCAATGCGATGGATTTGACAGGTTTTAATAAAGTTTTTTATGTGAAAATAAATCATGTTAGAAATGACTAAGTGTGTTTTATCATCCCAATGCAAATAGTTATTGTTTGGTTATGGATAATTAATGGAATAGCTGCTTCACGAATATTTTCTTTTCGAATTGGTCATTTCAAATATATCTTCCATCATTTGATCATTACTCTGTTTTAATAGGGATTTTCCTTCAAGATATCTCCATCTGCAAAGTAATGCAAAATCAAAGAAAACAGACTGTTGCAGAAGAGGAATACACAGAAATGTCACTGATAGTCTCAGATACAGTCTGCAATGCCGATGGAGGTGCCACAAAGTGGCAAGATATCTATACCATTCTTGAAGACGAAGAACCTGAAGTAGTGGAGGTCAAGGCAACTGTCGATGATGCAACACCTTCAAATTTACAGTTTAAAGATATTGCATGCTCCTTCCTTCATAGGATAGCAGCAAGGGCCACTCTTCTACCATATACCGACATGATTAGGTGGATGCTGGACAATTCAACAATCAAGGATAGACAATTAAGAACCAATAAGAATGAGATCTTAGGTTATTTTATAGCTGAAGATTTGAAATCCATGTACAAGCTACCCGACCCACAAGAAATCTATGATAATAGATTTGTTGAGAAATTTTCAAAGAACACTGAGGATCCTTTCAAGACAATCCAAGGTTGGAGGAAACTGGATAACAAGTTCAAACATGAGAAATCAAGTATGTAACCTATCACCTCACTGGAAAATCCCTACAATTTTGCAACTGCGATGCTATGCAGATTATATGGTCTCCCTGATAATAACAAATTATCCATAAATTGGCTTCCCCTGATTGATTCCTATGTTAATTCCCACATCATGAATTGGGAAACCATTCTTTCTGAAAATCTAGCTAAAGCAATTAATGAATATCGCCAAATAAGAGCTTTTTTCTCCAAGCCCATCCCTCAATTTTTTATGAGTGCATATATTTTTTATGCTATTTGTTTTTCTACTAGTTTTCCATTTATGGGTTGGAAATGGACTCCCGAGGATCCCACCCCTATTCATTTGAGTCATAAAGAGATATGGGAGTATAATTATGCACCACATTTTCATAGGCTATGTTATGGAGTTTTATTAATGTTACATCAATTTATGTTTGACAGAGTGAGCCCTAGGTTCACTAAGGAAGCCCTTGCAGACCTTCAAATGATAGGGAGATGTTTTATTGAAGAATCATTTTCATATATTAGATTATTTGGAAGCTCTTCTCCCCCACATATTCTTCCTTTGTATGTTTCTGATAATTTAATGGCGAGAAAAGTCGCTTACCAAACTATTGGTAATGGACTCACTAAATCTTTGAAGGATAGTAAAAAATCCTTATGGCCAAGTTTTCCAATTCAATGTGATACATTCACCCTTAGAAATTTCAATCATGCATTGAAAGAATGTTAGAAGATTGAGCTTTTGAAGCTCCCCGTTTTACCCTCAAGGCAGTTCAACCCAGAGAAGATTTCTAACAATTTTTCTCAGTCAGTTAAAGTCAAACCTATCATACACACAGATGATAGATTTGAAGACATTTTGCAATTTGTTAGAACTTTTGAGGAAGTTCAATATTTTTTAAAATTGAATCTAAATACCGAAGAATTATAGAGATTAAATCAATACAGAGAACAAATACTCAGACGTATTCCTCGAAATGTCTTGGTTACTAGTTATATAACTGAAGCAAGCAAAGAAATCTGAACAGAACAAACAGATTCACAGAATCAGAGTGAATTAGATAAATTTTGTATTTCAGCTAGCAACACATTGATAAATACCACAGAGGTATCATCTTCACAAAAGGATACAGAATTTCACACTCCAAAGGGACAAATAGTTTCAACAAAATAAATCATTGAAACTCCTGGGATAACCTCCCAAGATTCAAAAGTCATTCTTGTGTTTCCTACTGACGAGATTTTTCTAAAGGTAACTGATATCCCTCCGCTAGATGTATTCTATAGCCCTCTTCCTAAATTTGTAGTAAGGAAACAAAGAAATAGGAGAAGGATTGAAACACCTCCAGGAAATGAAGTTATGGAAGTTGTATCGAAAGACACTTCTTCAAATCCAATTGAAAATCTGACTCAGGTATCACAATTTGCTGGAGCATACACTGCTGCAACAATGGATAAGGCAGCCGAAGTATCCATTTTGGTTCAAGAAAAATATGATAAGATCATGCAGCTACAGCAGCAACTGGATGAAGAAAGGAGCAGTCTAAATCATAAGGTAGAGCAGCAACTCCTCAAATTTCAGCAAGATATGGAAGTGCTTAAGATAAGTCATGAAAATGACTTATCTATCAAAAACACACTAATTAAATAATTGAGAGAAGATCTTACAAAATATGAAGGTATTCCTACTACAAAGGAATTCATAAAAGAAGCATTGGTATTGAATGCCTTACTCTCAAAACAACAAAACTTGTTTATCTTACAGATGTCAGACATAATCCCACACTTGGAAATCAGTAAATAGTTTACCAATACATTCATTGACTAGAGAATATAGTTTAATGAACTCAATACCAAAATTTTTGATTATATTGAATGGCAGGATTCAGAGGAAGGGATAAAGTCAAGTCTTCCAAAGATCAACAAAAATTTTAAAGATATTCTTTTTACTGACTGGGATGCACAAGTAAAATAGGAAGAATTGGCCATAGCTAGAGCAGCAGGTATATCAAAGAGTATGGTCAAAATGATTAACCACATGTTTCATACCTCTGGTTTGATTAAAGAAGGAAATCACAAATCAATTCCGGATTTTTAAGATTTACCGGTAGAAAAATAAACATTTTCTGATAGAAATAAACATAAAGAGACCAGCAAAAAATCATAAACATAAAAACAATGTTTAACCGAGAAAACCCCATACTCTGAGGAAAAACCCAACCAATTAAATTTCATTAACCATTGGCCAAAACCCTGGCCAATCCGGCCAAGTGAGCCTTCACCGCTCACCTCCAAGCCTACATTACAATGAAGTATTCCCAGCCTCTTATAGGCTCCATTACATGCAATACCATGGGCCAAAACCATGGGTGCACAAAACCATGTGCCCCAAAACCACTACTATTTGCCCTAGTCAACTTTGACTCTATCCCGAGTCAAGTTTACCTAACAATTCCCCCCTTAAATTTGACTTGGGGATTATTGACTAAATCCAGCCAAACCTGCTAAATGAGACATCCCCGCTCACTCTAGCTCCTCCCCCCTCAAATTTTTACCCAGGGTAATTGTTAACTTGACATCCCCCCTATCACCTAGGTCTAACCCAGACTTTACCAGTGATTACCCAGGGGTACGCATGCCATACCAGGTCTTACAGTAGTATGCCCATTTACATGTAAAACATTAACTCCATTATAATAATTTTTTTATTTCATTGTTGTTGTTCTTTGTATGACCATTCTCTACATTCATACATGATTTCCTCTCCAAAGAGGACATCAAAGTTGTACATCAATATGCCGAATGACATCAATGTCCATATAAAAATAATCCATCTACCGGATTACATGGGTCACCAGCCTCTATAACCGCCAGTCCTCTAGGAATTCTCTTCAAATACATGGTTCATCAATTTTTAATTAATTCACCTGCAAATATCCTCTCTCATTTTATTTTATTTTATTTATTTTCATCATAGATTGTGCATGCCCGTATTTCTACTTATTCTTCAGTTCCTGAAGGTAACTCCTTGTTTCCGTCCACAATAGTAGCTAGTGATGGGCTATATGTCAGTACACCCAATTGCCTCAAAACAGCGGGAAAAATATAGTCAGCAAAAATTTTTATCGAACCAATGTCATGAAAAACTCCATATCCTTGGCCTTTAAAGGCCCCCCACAGATCCGCTACAAATATCTGTGCCCTTTTGTAGACGGAATGGTCGCGAAAGCCAGGGAAGTGACATGTGACTAACTCTACCAGACACACTACTGAATTACCAACAGTAGTCACAAGGTTTGCTGCTTTTCCTCCAAAGCTCTTCTCCAACTCTGTCCCTACCTCATGCAACAATCGTACATGCTCATCCTCCAAAGGAAGAGGACATGACCAGTTAAGCAATTTCCTTAATTGAGGACCTGAGTAACTTTTCAGACGATCTGCATCAAACACTGCACTATCATTATCTAGAGCTGCTTTTAGACCAGCAACCAGATGATCATAATTTAGTTCTTCGTCTAGCCAAGAGCAAAAAATTCAGTGTATCCAACACAAAAAATATACTGAACAGTGAGCGGCCCATTGTCAAAATAATGAATCCCCTCAAAGTCCCATTATCATGAAATTCCTCAACCACTTTCTCAAGCCCTGAGGCATCTACAAATACGTGAGATGAATTGCTGGCAACCCAAGCAGACGATGCCTTCACTTTCTCCATCTTTATATTCCTGCTACTGCGACACGAACTCGCGACCAGATTGAAACCCGAATGCTCTTGTATTTTTGGAATTTTATTCTTTGATTTTTTATTTTTTTTTCGTTTTTACAGTGTCTTGAAATTCCCGCAGCTTCTTCGGGGATCACGTGGAAATTTCCTTCCGTCGCCTCGTGACAAGCGGCCATGAACGCCCATTTGTTGCTCTATCGTCCAGAAAATTTACCGCTCACATAGTTAAGAACCCATTGTGTTGCATCAATTCTTCCTACTCCAAGTGACCTCTTTCCAGAATCTCCTTAGTCATTGCCCACCTGGCAATGAATTCCAATAGTGGACCACACAACATTTGGCTCAGACAGATCGCGACTCACTGCATATTATCTTAATCTCAAACAATGCTACCATTTTCACACATTCACGCTGCAACCTGCACGACTTTGTTCTACTCTGAATTTCCTAACAAGTTTGCTCGTCCTCGTTGGGATTTCGCTCACGTACACGGTATTTTTATCACCAGAGCATGATCTGCAATTGCATCCCTCTAAAACCAAATATGGCTCTGATACCAGTTGTTAATATTTACTGGCAGAAAAAATAAACATTTTCTGATAGAAATAAACATAAAGAGACCAGCAACAAATCACAAACATAAACACAATTTTTAACCGGGAAAACCCCATACTCCGGGGAAAAACCCAACCAATGAAATTTCATTAACGATTGGCCAAAACCCTGGCAAATCCGGCCAAGTGAGCCTTCACCACTCACCTTCGGGCCTACATTACAATGAAGTATTCCCAGCCTCTTATAGGCTCCATTACATGCAATACCATGGGCCAAAACCATGGGTGCACAAAACCATGTGCCCCAAAACCACTACTATTTACCCTAGTCAACTTTGACTCTATCCCGAGTCAAGTTTACCTAACACTGATATCATAAATTTAGAGCAAAGTTGGAAAAACACAGGTCAACTTTGAGAAGAAACGCTTGCACAGCTAAAGAAGAATGATTGGGAATCATACTGGCAGTTACTGGTTAAGTCGCATAGTCAAGTAATGACATTTAATTTCTCTCTGGATTCCATACAGAAAATGCAGCCACTTTTGCATGATGCTATATTTACTGGGAAAATGAAGACGCAATTCGGGAAGCCTCCACAAGTTCAGCTGATGTCTGATATTTGTGAGAAGAAAAATAGAGCTAGCAGTAATCTATCATTGGGCATGATTATAAGTTAGTTGTTTTTAATAATTTCAATTAGCAATTAGATACTAGGAACAAGGAAGGTTGTTTGAAAGCACCTCATAGGATATTTTGTATAATCTATTTTTGTAAGTAGTTAATGTAGTATTTAAACCCTTCTCATGCATTTAGAGAAGGGTTCAGAATTTTATTGAGAACATTTACAAAGAATTCTTTATTGTAATTTTGTGGATGCCTTGATAAAATAATGGAACATGGCCTTTTCAGTTATACATCATTTTGTTGATCACTATTGATGCACTTTTATATTCTATGAAAGACTCATTGATAAAAGGATTTATTGTCACCTATTATTGTTGATCAAATGAACAAGACAGTATACATCTGGTACTATTATCATGTATGCTAAACTCTATTTTAAACATTAGTGATAAGTCTAGATTTCATGAATTATATATGAAATTAATTTTTTTCTGTTTGAACTATCAGTTGCACTATTGTACGATATAAAGATAGAAATTGATTTGTTTTATATATGATCATTATAATATATGCGATATGTTTCACATCTTATTTTGATTAACTATTTCTCAAAATAATCATCTTACAAAGTATTAATTCTATTAATTCTTTGATTGATCTAAATCATCACAGACTAAATAGATATCATTCTAGATTGCATAAAATTAGCATTATCCTGGGTTATATTAGATTAGACTTAATTCAAATTTTTGCATTTTAGAATAATTTTTTTTAGTTTTTAGTAATTCTTTATGAAAATATTTTGAGGGAGACCCAACAATCATACAAAAACCCAAATCTAGGAAACTGGTCCCATTACACCCAGTCGGAGCCACTATCCCAAACGGAAAAGGAACTGTTTTAAGGTCTGGACCGGGTGGTTATCCTCCTTGTTATTGCCACGGATTTTTGAGGCCTCAACAGAAGGAAAAATCATATTGGAACTTAAAGCAGTCATGGAAATAAGAACTCGATAGCTACGATATTGATCAATTTCAGAGTATCTCATCAAGTGGAAGAACTTACCCACTGAAGTTTCCACATGGGAGGATGAGAATTTTATACAGAAGCATCCAGAACTACTCAAGCGTTGAGGACAACACTTATTTGAAGGAGAGGAGCATGTTAGGGTCCTATATTACTAGTTTAGTCCCTTAGTATTGTTAGTGTAGCCCCTTTATTGTCATTGTTGTACCTATGTAGTCCCCATATTGTTATTATTGTGCCCCATAATAGCCCACTATTTTTATTGTCTTGCCCTTAAATTATTATTGTTAGGTTAGCTAGGATTATATTGTGACCCCATGGACTCCTATATATAGAAAGGAGGTTTTGTCATTTGTGTCATCCAATAATTGTTCATTTATGTAATGTAAAGGAGGCTTCCCCCTCGAAGTTGCTGATTTTTAAGTCATTGATTTCTCTTTTCTTCTATTTTGTGAGCTGGTTTCATAATAGTCAAACTTTCCAAGTTCTTATATACAGTATGAAGGACCCTCTCAGACTTAGTTATTTCTCTCTCCACGTCTCTATCACGATAGATGTGCCTCGATAGAACCTCTCAGACTCGGTTGCTTCTCTCTCCACGTCTCTGTCGCAACACCTATGCCTCAGTAGACCCTCAAGTATCATTGGTCCCACATCTGTATCATGATAATTTAATATTGTAAGGATTTTTGTTTCACAAAAAAAGACTTTAGATTGCTTGAGATTATATTTAAAAAATCCCAAAAATAAAATATGTTAAAAATCAAAAAATTACCAATGTTGCCCCATGCAGCTCCCTCGGAAAGTGCTAACTCTAGGTCCTGCATATGGGTAACCCTCTATGGATATGACTTGTTGCTCCCACCATTGGATGAACGCATCATCAAAGGCTACCTGAGTAACTTCACCTCTGCCAAGTCTCTTGATCAAATCTACACATCTGGTCATCCTCGGATCTCTAGTATTGCTAATGGAAGATGCTACTTTGGTTCATAGCACAGGAATCCCCTCAAAGAAAAATGAGCAGAGGGTGGTGCCATAGTGGAAGTTCTTTGTCTTCCCTTGTCTCACTAATGTCAGCTACTTCTTCATATTATCTAGAAGCATTGTGCACCATTCATACACTATTGGTTTTAGACGTTCCACTCTTAAAAACCATAGTTGGTTGTGAGGCCTGATGCAACGAAGTTGAACCTAATATCCTATAAATGGTGAAAGGGATTAGCTTGATGGGAAGGTTTATAATTTGTTTTAACGAGAATTATGAACCAACTTTGTTTGTGCCTGGTGCAAATACACAAAAATATAATCAGAAATATTAAGACCTCCATTGACCTTGCCCTTCAAATTAACTTCTTCTCCACTTCAGTAGA
This sequence comes from Pinus albicaulis, assembly GCA_034641835.2. Classification (NCBI taxonomy): domain Eukaryota; kingdom Viridiplantae; phylum Streptophyta; class Pinopsida; order Pinales; family Pinaceae; genus Pinus; species Pinus albicaulis. The sequence goes on along the minus strand of CM076573.1, from coordinate 991,653,038 downwards.
GTCTTGTGATGAAATAGATATCTTCTACTTCAAACTCTTAAGGCATTGAATCTATGATGAATTGCTCTTGCTCCAGGTCCCAGTAATGAATCAACATATCCAATAATTGAGTTTGAGCTCTCATATTGGGCATCATGAATAATTTGAGCAAACTAAAATTTTGCAATCTGTCCAATGGTTATTGATCATCTAAAAGCTCATTATCCACATCACTATGTTTCTTTCCCTCCAAGCAATCGACATTCCAAAAAATTGAAATATTTCATCCATTAGAAATTAATATTTAAAGTTTTCTCTACGTATACGTAGTTTCTGTAAGAGACAGTCACGTATATATGTGGATTTCCCTATAGTAACTCGCATATAGGGATTTCTATACGTGAATTTAAAAGTCCAAGCCCATGTACATGCAAAACGATTTTGAAATTTTAAAAAATCGACTCAATTTTTCAATTTTATCTATGAAATTTTTGATAAAATGGAAGAGTTTAATACCATTAATTACCTAGAGTTCGTGGCCTCCGGATTCGTTGGTGGAATTGTTGGATTGGCTTGCCCAAATTCGCTCTAAATCCCTCTCCTCAACACTTAGATAGTGGAAATGAAATTGGGTAAGTCCAAAACTCTACTTTATAGTGAAAAATTAAAACCCACTTTCCTAAAGTTCATTTTTTAACTTTATTATTTTATTTTATGAACTTTTGACCTTTGCTTGAAGTGTTGGTAAAGGTCTTTTTCAGGGTGACGGAGACTTTTTTATCACTTAGTGATATTTTTCTGTAGCTTCGACTACACGATCGTTAACCTATCATGGCAAGTACTATATTCTAAACTAGCATCTATGTTAAGACATATCACTTTTCTATTGCATTATGTATATTGACCTCATACTGTGATATTTAGCCACAGGGTCGACCCCACTGTGTTGTGATTTTTTAAACTCTCAAACTCATCGTTTTGTAAAATTGTAACAGAGTGGTAGAGCCTTTCTGTCCATGGGCTTCCTAGTTAGCTCCTTGTTAGCATATGTTTCCCATGTTGCAAGTATTGTGTAGGCTTGGGAGTCCTCTCTAGTCTTGTTGTGAGTTTGCATTGAAGCCTCATTCTTCGTCTTCTTCTTTATTTTTCTAGCTTTATACCCTAGAGGCTCCCATCTGTTGAGTTGTATTATTGCATTGCATATTGACCACTTTCACCCCTTTTGGCCTTAATCTGGATTCATTTAGACTTATGTATAAGAATATTTTGACCATGAATTTTCTACAAGTTTATACCATGCATTCGTTATTCTTTGCGACTTGAAATCTTTTTCCATGTAGGGAACATCCCCCGAGTGTCGATGACCAACATCCACCACCTTGCATTGGGCATAGGAATGTTCTGGTCCCTAGAGTTGGTGCACTTCCCCTTGACACTCATTCTGTCCATTGTACTATATGCATTCTTTTATTCTTTTTCAGTCTTTAAAGTTGGAAAAGGCAAAAAATTAAATATTCCAAAAAAGAGCAGGAACGAGACAGTTTCTTCATCATTTGATGGCAGCAAGAGTCAGTTGTTTCACACTTGAAAAAAATACTTAAAATGATTCTTTCTTCCATTGGGATGGGAATTTGTTTGACTTTAAGGAAGCCATAATCTTGTTCTTAAGTCAATCCTCCACTGATTGGTTATCTCTTCCAATCATATGGAGAGTTTGTTAATGCCTCTTGCATTGCAAACTTATAAAAATTTATTTTATGTTTCCATAAAGTCACAACAAGTCGTGTTTTTGTTCAATGGAAGTAAACCTATTGTCAGACATTCTATGGTGTCTCCTAACTCATTTATGCCTAATGACCATACCCAGTCTTTCATGTCATTCTCAATATCACGTCAGCAACATGGTCCTTTACTTTCACTAGTTAAGAAGGTTCCTATTGACTTCTTATTGGTGGGTCTGTGTTACGTAGGTAAATCCTCTCTACGGGCGGAGACGATCCCTCTAGCCCTGGGGTGGGTCTAGAAACAAAAGGACATGCTAAAGTGTTGCTTCCTAGTTAATGAATGAACAAGAGACACGGTAGATCAACCTACCTGGAATCCAATGTTGTCGTCGTTGCAGAAAGAGTAGTAGCCTCTCGCTCCTGCCTTGGAAAATCACAATCTGTTTGTTGTTACGCTCGGATACCTGCACAAGGAACAAGAAACAAGAACAACATACGACATCATAGTTTCACTCATAACTATTAGCCAGTCAAAGAGGGCTAAAGCTATCACATTACACAAACATCATAACACAATAGTGGAACCAAACAGTAGTCATGTATATATAAGTAGAAGGAAGAGGTACAACAAATGCTTTGACGTCACAGTCTCCTCCAGCGGGGTTCAGCCGAAGCGTGTCTCAGTACCTGTCAAGGGATTTGGATGGGATGAGGGCATGGATTCAAGATCTCCTCAACGTAATTCCTTCTATCTATCTTCCCTAACCATTCAACTATAGTATCATCTCTCCAAGTTCAGCTAGTTTGTACTAAGAGGGATAGCTTATTTTATAGAGGAAAAGGAGGAGGTTGGGATCCCTACAAAGGTGGGAGGGAGTCCTATCCTTTAGGAGAGTTACAAGGGAGGTGGAAACTACTAAATAAAGGAGGGAGTCTGTGGTCGTTTCAGTTCAACGACTCCCAATGACTCATCCTAGAGGTGGTTGGAATAAAACCTTTGCCTCTATTTTTAAAAAACATTCCATAAATAGCTTGGTGCAAGCACTTAACTGGGACAGAGCGCCAACTCGCGCGGGCTCATTTTTAATTTTCCAACTCGGCGTGGGAGTGTAACTGGCTACTCACGCCAAGGCAAAAACAAGGGTTTTTACAGTCCTTCTCAGGGAATTATCAACAATAGGAATGTTTCTCTCATGCAAAGGAATGCAGTGATGGCTTTTTCAAGGCATGACACTGCATATTGGTCACAAAAATGACCCTCCAATGGGTGAGATGGGGATTGCAGGGACAGTGACAAAATTCTGTGTAACAGATGCCCCCTATAGCATGAGGTTCGAGGGAGAGGGAGGGGTGAAATACTTTATGAGAACGCGTTCGAACCAAACACCGTTGTCAGAAAACCTACAATTAAAAATACAAATGATATCTCTAATACATGAACATGCAGGATGGGTGTAGCCATCCATAATAGAGTATATATAAAAACTGAGATTCGAGGTATGGACGCAACCATCTAGCAGTAGGGATCAACAAATAGACTCAGGTATGGTTGCAGCCATCCAATCAAAAGAGTCATGTAATAAGTTATAAAAATCAACCAAAATCTGTAGCATGGAATTTATCAAACAAAATCCAGGGTCTTGCACTCCATCTCGACTCGAACAAGTACAATTTCAGGCATGCGAATATATGAAGTAAAGTCGAAAATGCATGAAAATCACCTGATTACCAGCCAATGATGAAAGTTGTTAACAGGCACAAGAGAAACCACCAATAATGACAATGGCTCTCAAGATACAACTGGTACAATCCGCGGGATGTGAACAGTGATATGGTGTCAAACATCCTCAGAATCACTCGATCCAAGGCCAATGATGTGGACCTTGTGTCGAATGCGAAAAACCTTCCATTAAGGCATGCAGGCTCCAAGGTACCAGAATAGAGTCTCTCGATCAAATTCCTGGATAATGAGTAGAAGTCGACAGGAAGTGACCTGATCGAAGGTGGGCCATAATATTTCCCACATTATCGATACAAGACAGAGGAACATGATAATAGTGAATCGGGACCAACAGAGAATTAGAGGGTGGTTGAAAACTACAGAGGCAAAATTCTCTTGAACATATCAGCAGCACGACACTGGATTTGGCAGTGTTTGAGATCAAAGGATCTAAAGTCATGACGACATGGAAAAGAGTGGATGAGAGGTCAAAAGAGATTACCCAAACCCATGGAGGCAAAAATGACGAAATGAGATGTCCCCAACCTGACACGAATGCAGACAAGTGCCATGTTCAAGAGCAACATACTGCCAACATAACTAAAACTTGGTTCCATTTTTCCCCCACCATTTTTGGCGATTACCCCAATTATTTTTTAAAACGAGATTGAAGGGGATAGCATATGCTTGCGTTGTAAGTTTTTCCTTCAAAAAAATCCATCCTAGTACATTTTACAAGCCCTAGGAAGGAGGAACTTGATTAACGTCATGGTGACGAAATCCGATGTCATCAGTGTTTAACGAATCTGACAAAGGGAGAACTCGGCATCTTTTCATGTTTATAGATTTTGAAAATAAGGCGCAAAAGAAAACTCCAACAGTCCCTTTTCGTAGGTAGTCTCGCATATCCAAAAAGGTAGAAAATTGTGTCTGCGAGAGCCTCTTAGTCGCGATAGGTTAAGGTATTCATTTTTCATAAATAATCCATCCCATCCCGAAAAAGTGTTAAATGTATGTTGGGTGGATATCATTTCGCAACCATTTAACGAGTTTAAAACGACAAGAATCTCGGCAATCTTTTCAATTTTAAAGAGTCCAAAAAGAGCTGAAAGATGACTCCAGTAGTGACTTTTCATGTTTTTACCGAGTCCGAAAAAGTATAAAATATAACTCGTTACTTCATCACTGTCGCATCAAAACCTATTGCTGCACAAGGGACACGTGTAAAACCCATTTCTTGAAAATAATATAATAAAATAATCGAAAAATATGTCTTAAAACCTAATTAGGGTTGTGAAAAGTTTATTAAATGCCAAAAATGGTAAAAATAATTACTTTTCACTTTTTACCTCTTATGGAACAATAGTTATTGATTTCCCTGTGCAATATTGCAGCAACGATAGCGGTCAATCCAGTAGACCAATCTCAAATCTGTCAGTTCCAAGTAAGAGCCGAGATCCCTATTGTCATTTTAAGTCATTTCTTACTATCTGCAATTTTCAATTTTGAATTATGGGGGAGGAAATGACAATAGCGGTCAATCCAGTAGACCAATCTCAAATCCTTCAGTTCCAAGTAAGAGTCGAGATCCCTCTTGTCATTTTAAGTCATTTCTTACTAACTAAAATTTCCAATTTTTAATTATGGGGGAGGAAATGTAAATATTAGGGCATGATGGTCGGCGCAGGTTCGGGCGTGGAGTCGCGCCAACCACCTAATTTTCTACACTAGGGCACGCCCATTGGCACGACTGTTTGGAAAATAGTCGCGCCAATGGTGCAAACCATTTTAATGTAAAAATTTAATCAAATACCCCAATTATTCACAAATTTAAGGTTCAAAAATGGCTAATACCACTCATATTGATGTGTTTGCAGGTAGAAAGAGGAAAAATGGTCATAGAATGGAAAGAGCGGGAACATAGCGAAGAAGACAAACTTGCCATGGAAAATGAGAGAGTCATGGAATCTCTTAGAAATTGTGGTCTGAATAAATTCTTCCTAACGCCATGTCTTTGAGCCCAACTAGAGTTATTGCAGTATCTGATCAGCATATGGGACAAAAATCAAGAGAAGTTCATCCTTCGGGATCAAGAACTTGAGATTGAAGTCTCTGACGTCTATTTCATATCAGGATTATCGCGGAGGGGAATAGCACCAATCCTGACCGGCACTCATCTCTGCATGGAAAACATGACCATGGTGATAGACAGGGTATGTTCAGGAGCACGGAAAGGATCATGAAGTGGGAAATTTGATATTCAGACTATCCCAGACTTGACACTCAGAGTAGTGCTACATACCATCACACGAGCTACGGGATCACAAGCACTACACGAAGAAACAAAGACACAATTGCTTCTTGTTGTAGACTGCTTGGCACCGACCATCTACAACTGGGTAGAGCCCGTGACAATAAACATGAAATGCCAGCTAACAAAATGCAAGAAGACCAAATTGAAGAAATTTGGTTATGGATCTATTCTGGTATCATTCTTCTTGGAACGACTACCCATTTTCCAGCAACAGGAAGTCATAGTCTCAACACCACCAGCGAGAGAACCATGGATGGCCTCATGGGCAGCTCTGATGCGAAGGGTAGGGGGCGGTCAACAGATGTCCTGGAGACTAGAACTCTTTGATTGGCTCCTCCGACAACTGATTTTCATGGAGAACTGGCCCTACTCTGGTACAGATTTCACTAAAGATCCAGACCTCCCATTCCCGGAGGGAGAGGATTGGGATGAATATTTGAGTGAGACTCATTTTTTAAGTTTCATGAGTATTATTTTTTTTATATCTATGTGTGTTCTAACATTAAATCCATTTTTTTGCAGATGTTGGCCCAGAGAGACCCGCAGGCATGTCACCAATAGCGGGGTGAATCCCTCACGATTACGACCCTCAAGGCGAAGGTGGCGAGGAAGATCAAATAGTACGTAATCTGGATGGAATCACTCGAGGAGTCCTGGACTATGCATGATTTGACGATGTTCCACACGCATACCAAAGACATATTATAGGGGTGCCTAGCCAAATTCACCGCTTGCTGAGGTGGCTTGTATGGGCAGTGACATGTTATCATGAGCACCATGCTGATTAGACACCTCGATTTTATTTTCATATGCATATTTTGAAGACATGATGTCTCAGGATGTAACAAAAACACACATATATTTTTTGAAGTTATGATGCACACAGCTACAAACATGTGATATATATATATATATATATATATATATATATATATATATATATATATATATATATACATCTATTTTCCTACATGGATCTTTCACATGTGATGATGATTTTACAAATTACGCAAATGTCTATCTAACACAATGTTAGCCACTGTATCAGTTAATGTATTCATTCGTCTAGGAATATGCTGATATGTAATAAAATCAAAATGTCTTTATAGAAAATGAATACGTAAATAAAATCTTAGAATGTGCAGATTTCTAACTAAATAATGACTATTGAGTTGCAGAACAACAAGCTTTGAATATATATTTACAAGAAATGCACGTATTCTGAGGTTGATTGCTTCAGTTAATAGCTCAATAACAGCGTTATATTTAGCGACATTGTTTGTAGCTCATCCTAGACAAATACCTTGTAGATCTATCAACTCACCAGTAGGATCATAAATTACCCAGGCTACCGAAGACAAATTCCTGGTACTGCGGGAAGCACCATCCGCGAAACCGACATAAGGGGTAATAGACATCTACATCATAAGGAAGACCCAACAATAAAATGCTCAAAGAACATCAAACCAAAATATGTACAAAAAATTAAAATGACACCTATGTACACCTATTACACATGGATGAATCATGCATAATATTTTTTGAGATACAACCCATTTCTAGGTTGTTCAAGAGGATGACCTTCGTAATCAATAAGCTCATAGGACCCATTCTACAATACATGTTTAATGATGTAGGGCCCATGCCACATAGATTGAAATTTTCCTGCCCCCAGCTTATCATTAGCTTGGTCATACAGGAGGACGAGATCTCCTTCAACGAAAGAACGAGGGGAAATTGATTGGTCAAAATGAGCCTTGGCCCGCATTTTTTGTGCTTCGATAAACAAAGCAGAAAAGCGGTGGGTTTCATCCAGTCTTTCTAAATAAAGGAGACGTTCTTCCTCCGACGAATTATTCGGTAGTAATTCAACATCTAACTTGAGTGAAGGTACTTCACATTCAATCAGGAGAGTGGCTTCTAGGCCATAGACCAATTGGAAAGGAGTGAACCCGGTTGCACTCTTAACTGAGGTTCGGTATGCCCAAAGAGTTGAAAATAACATGAGATGCCAATTTGATTTATGGATCCCAATCGTACGTAGAAGTATAGTGACAAGGAATTTTTTCACAGCTTCAACCTGGCCATTGGCTTGAGGGTAGTACGGCGTTGAGCTGTCGTGACGCAGACCCAACTTAGAAGTCAACTCCGCCACCATATAATGCCGAAAATGGGAACCATGATCAGTAACGATGGCTTGTGAGACACCAAACCTAGCAATAATGTGATTGAATATGAACTGAGCAGTTGTCTTACCGTCGGCGGCAAGTATAGGCATTGCTTCGGCCCATTTGGTGAATTAGTCCATGGCTACGATAATATAAGCATGCCCCCTAGCCAAGTGAGGGTTACATGTCATAAAATTGATGCCCCGCTTCGCAAAGGGACCAACGATAATGACAGGATGAAGAGGAATGGGTGGCGCATGCATCTTGTGTTGGTAAATCTAGCAATCATAGCATTTACGAACCGCGACAATGCAATCTTTGAAAATAGAGGGCCAAAAATAACCAGTACGAAGGATTTTTTGAGCAGTAGCATAACCAGGCATGTGACCGCCATAGGCACTACTGTGAAAATCATTAAGGACTTTCTCAGCTTCCTCAAGGTTCAAACACCAACGGAGAATGGAATCTACTCCGACACGATAGAGGGTATCCCCGACTATACGATAAGGTTATGACTGATGGTGGATGCGTCGGTGGGAATCCTTTGTTAACTCAAATCTAAAAGACGAAGTCTGGAGATAAACAATGATATCACCATACCATGGATCGATGGTGCTAATCAAGAAAATTGAATCTTTTGGAATGGATTCCTCATAATGAAAAGGAGTGGAGTCAGAAGGGAGAGAACAAACCAAATCAGCAAAAACTAATGATTTCTTAGACTTGGCAGAAGTAAATTCCAAATCAAACTCTTGGAGGATAACAATCCATTTAGAGTATTTTCCCCCCAGAAATTTTCGAGACAAGATGTAAGTCATGGGGTTGCAATTAGAAATCACCGTCACTCTACGTAAGAGAATATAATGATGAAAACGTTGGATTGCTTGAACTGCAGCTAACGCTAATTTCTCAACATGAGCATAACGAGTTTCTGGGTCGAGAAGGTTACAAGACAAGTAATAGATAACATGCTCATGACCCTCATCATCGTCTTGTACCAAAACCATCAAAATCATGTTGAAAGTGGCAGCTAAATAAAGGGAAAAATCATGATGATAATTTGGAGGGTGGAGTATAGGAGCATTGACAAGCAATGTCTTCAACGCATCAAAATATTTCTGAGTGATTTCATCCCAACAGAAAGGAATGCCCTGCTTCAACAATCGTGTGAATCCTTTAGCTACTTCGACATAGTTAGGTATAAAAAGACATAAAAAAATTAGCTTTCCCTTGTAAACTCTGCAACTGGTGCAATGAGGAAGGAGAGGGGGGATTAATAATAGCCTCAACTTTGAGAGGATTGAGGTAAATTCCGTCTTGAGACACGATAAACCCTAAGAGTCTACCGGAATCAATGCAAAAGACACACTTGTGTAGATTAAGTCGAATGTTATAGTGTCTACAATGAAGAAAATCTGACGAAGATGGTTAGGGTGATCCCTACGCTTAGCCAAATGAGCCGAAAAGTCATCCAAATAAGGTTGCACGATGTGACAAATATCATGAAAGGTGTAGGACATTGCACGTTGAAATGTGGCCCCAACATTCTTTAAACCAAAAGGAAGCTTCTTATATGCAAAGGTACCCCAAGTACAGATGAAGGAAATCTTGTGCTAATCAATCAGGATACTTTTTATCTGATTATAACTAGAAAAACCATCCATAAGGGAAAAAATCTCACTCCCGGCACAGTCGTCAATGATATGATCGATGAAGGGAGTAGGATAATTATCATTGGGACAAGCTCGATTGATATCATGGTAGTCAAAATAGACATGAATAGTACCATGTTTGTTATCTATAGGAACAATATTAGAGACCCATTTTGTCAATGGAATCGGATAAATGAAACCAGCTTTGAGAAGTTTTTCCACTTCAGCTTTAATGGCAGTAGTTTTCCGAGGATGAACCGGACGAAGACACTGGAAAACAAGTTTCGAACCAGGGTAAGTAGGAATTGCATGTACCACAATGCTAGGATCAATTTCGGGCATTTCTTCGTAGGACCACGCAAAGACATCACATAATTTGCGAAAAAGGCTAGTATAGACTTGTACTTCATCGGAAGAACAAGTGACCCCGATATGAATGTTCTCAAAAATTCCTGGTTTAACGGAAATTTCAATAGGCATCATCTATGTAATGTTACTCAACTTACCTTCTGAAAAAACTTCATGAATCTAAACAGGGTTTAAAGTGGAGGAGAAGGAACTTGAGAAGCAAAATGCTCAAGACAAGTAGACATGGCCCGAAGACTTGGGAGAAACGAGGAACGATGATGATTATCATCCCATGGGAGATCTTCGAGAGACATGGTTTCCATGGTGGCCTCATTGGAGGGAAAAACTTCTTTCAAAGGATCTGGCGAATCAAAATCACCAAGCCAAGGGGATTGAGAATAAATGTCAAGAGACATGCTCGAAGGAGAAGAATCAGGAGACAGAGTATCCGACACGATGATGAGTTCACAATAATCAATTTCAATTGGAATCAACGGCATCGAATCTCCGAAATAATCGATATGTTCAGGGGAAGGGATAACCCATGGGTCATCGATGTGATAAATCATGTTGAATTGAACAGTGTTTGGTGGTGGAAGAGGGAAAATACCCATGAGGGCAAGATCCTTGAAAAGGCATGGCCCTACGCTCTCGTAGGGATTAGGAATCTTATCCACATACAGAACGTTGTTCTCGGAAGAAGAAGAAGTGGCAAAAGACAATGGATCGATAGCAATAATATTTCCTTCGTGCGAGAATTTCAAAACACGAAAGGGAGTGGACAGAACACATAGCATTGCGTGAGTATAGTTGCAATCGAGGAGAAGATTATAATTGATTTTAGCATCAACGACTTCAACTTCAACATTGACTATCTTCCCTTCTAATGTGATCGGTAAACTAGCGAGAACACCAAGAGGTTTAGACTCTCTTCCATCAAATGCTTCAAGGGCATTGAGTGACGAGGTGAGAGCTAGAGAGCCAATGGCTTTCCAACAAGTAGATGACATAACACAGGTAGATGCACCCTCGTCCACGACTACCCGATGAATGTTCAAACTATTTATACCAACTTGAATGATGAGTGCAATTTGGTGTGGGAGTCACAGAACGAAATTCTCTAAATCGAAAGCAAGTAAGCTAGTATCAGCATGATCAACCCCACCTATCATGGATAACAACGCTTTCCTTTGTGAAGGAAAACTCAGAAGTACTTCTAATGTAGACATTGCGGATGGTGCCTGAGAGAAATCCTCAACAATACTGTAATGCTGAGCAACACGGGTGTTGGGATTGTACGAAGACTTGCGGAGGACACCTTTGGAAGGTGGTCACACAACGGATTTAGTATTAGGTCGTTCAATCTCAAGAGGGCCAGAAACAGGTGGAGGAGGAATACCATTAGCAATCTCCTTCCCCGTTTCCTAACGTGAACTAGAATAATCTTTCGATCGAATAGTAATAGAAACGGGTGCAAAACCGTTCATCATAAAAACCTGAGAACCAAATGGGGTAGAGGACTGAGGTTTCTCTACCATCTGAGTTTATTAAGTAGGAAAAGGTTCTTTAAGAACATCTAGAGCTCCTTGAGTGCCTTTGAGCAATCGACTCACTTCGGACCGTCAAGGAAAGTCTTTGGTGAAGTGCTCTTCGTCACAAATTAAACAAGGATACTTCAGTTTGCGTTGAGTACTATCAGCAGAACGAGGTTTCGAAGAATCCTGTTTTGGGGTATCGGCTTTGGCCTTACCTTTACCCTTATTTTTACTTTTAGAAGTGTTATCCATAGGATTTTCCTGAACGACATTCACTTCTGTGGGTTTTCCAGAATTCGGAACGGAATGAGAAGCAACATTATTGGAAGAAGTAGACTTCTACTTCCCAGAATTAGACAGAGACTTCTGAGAAGTCTGAGATACGGAACCAATAATACCATCAACGAATGGAGTCGTTGGTGGTTTAGAAGTTCCAGGTCGAGGAGCATCAGGAAAGATATCATATAAAGCGCTCGATTGAGAGTACACAAGATCGAGGTACTGGGTGTAAGAAATGGCTTGTTCCTCGGTTACACATGCCCCCATAGCTATGTCTTTGGCGATCTGATTGACAAAGGAGGTAGTGAACCAATGAGTTAGAAGCTGATCAGGAATCTCAAATTTGATCATGCGATGACATCGCCTCCACTCATGAATATGATCTGAGATATGAGTAGCTCGGTCCTGTTTCAATGAAGTGAGGAGGTGCGTCCTGTTTAGCCATTTTTTGGTCATCTAACCCATTGTCATTAGATGGACCCAAGTACACCATGTAAGACCAATTTTACCCTAAGTAAAATTGCATTCACTATGAAAAATAACTTAGTAAACCACCTTTATAAGTTGTTTATGGTCTAAACAGGAAACTCCATGAGAAAATATTAAATAAATCTACATTTGTTTGATTCTCCTCAAGGAATAATTAGTTAAATAGCAATTTAATTAATATTCCTCGCTATATTTAACCCAAAACAGGGAAATTAATTAGATAAATCATTATTTATCTTATTATTTCCTAAGAATAATTATTTAAACCTTATTTAAATAATATTCTTTGTTGAATATGGCTAAATCACCCTTAAATAATTAAATAAATAATTATTTATTTGATTATTATTCAACCACATCCTTAAAATGATAAATAAATCATTTATTTATTTATTATTTACAAATAAAGGGATTTGACCCAAGTCAAATTCCTTTTCCCTCCAACAAATATAATAAAATATTCCATAAAAGTTGGATCTTGATTTGGTTAATAATATTTTAATTATGCATCAATATCTAGACTAACTCAATATTTTGTTATAAATAGAAAGGTTTTCCCATTCATTTACCACCTTTTGTTGCCTAAAGATCACTCTGGATCTATACTTTTGGTCTGACTATTGATCCACCATCATAGTCATATTTTGCTACCATTTTTTTCTGGGTTTTCTACACCATCAAGAGAGAGGAATTTTAGATCTGAAGTGCCGAGGACTTACAAGAACCCATCCCATTGAGGAGAACAGGGAGCACCCTCTTGTGTTTTCCTCCCAGGTACCATTAATACAAAATTGATTCAACATATTCTTGTCTTGTCTATTGGATGCATGGAGTAAATCTTGTTTTTTCTTAATCGTTTAATGTCTTCTAATGCATAGATCTAGATTTTTGTAAAACATTTATCTCGATCACCTAATCACAGATTCGAGGATATTAGCACTCATCTTTCGTTGCTAGGGTCGTTTTTTATGCGCAACTAAGTGGTATTTTTTTCGTACGCTTGGAATTAAGATTCATACTAACACGTCCCGGCCTCATAAATATGACCGACAACTAGAAATGTGTAAGGAATGCCATACCTATAAATCAAATCTTGAAAAACTCCACGAGACAGCTCAATGTACCACTTTGCAGCGTCACCAGTAAGAGTTCGCTAGAAAAGATGGAGCTGAATAGAATCGTCAACCAAGAGTTAGAGGAACACCACAAGTGGTAGGTCATAACATGCGTTTGGGGGTATTCACCAGGTTTACCCTCAAATTTAGGAAAATCACCAGGAATCTTGGTTGGAACCAGAGGCCAATACAAATTATGAAGAATAGTATATTTGTCAACTTTGACACATCAGGTAATTCCAACGTAGCAATAAATGGTAATTGAGTATTAAAAGTCATCGGAGGTATTTGATAAGGACCCGTGTGTACATTTCACCTAGTCCGAGCGGGATTTTGTCCCCATACATTGTGTCCTGAAAGATTCGGATCATAGGGATTATAAGCAGGATAATTCGGTTGATACTGGGGTTGAGGACCAGGATATGGAGTCGAAGTAGACCACGGAGGTCCTTGCTAAGAAATATAAGGATTTTGTTGTGGAATGTAAGCATGGCTTTGAGGTTGATGATACACAAGTGGATTTTGAGGGTAAGGAATCTGAGGCGCGCTATATACTGGTTGATATGAAAATTGAGGGTAGTAAGCGCCCTGCGGTTGAGCAGGTTGTCCTTGCGAAGCAGGGTGAGCAGGCTGCTGAGCAGAGTAAACAGGTAGAACCAGCTGCGGAACCGAAGGAATCTGCTGGTGGGCAGGTTGAACGGCTGCTGAGCTGGTTGAACCGGCTGTTGAAACCGTGGTTGGGGACCAATAGGTTGTCCTTATGGGCAAGGTTGGCCTAATGGTTGCGATGGACTAGGTTGTCCCTGATAACCAGGTTGACCCGGAGAAGGACCAAAGGGTTGTCCTGGTTGCACAATATTTGGGCCATACTGAACGTGCGACTATGATTGAGGTGCAACAGGTTGTCCTTGTGACAGATAATTTTTCCCCCCAGGACCAAAAGATGGTCCTGGTTGATTCAAAGGTTGACTCGAAAGGTCGAAGGGGTTTCCATGTTGGGCCAAAGGCTGAATTTGTGAAGGTTTGCCTTGTGGACCATATGGTTGTCCCTGTGGACTAGAAGTAGGGCCCTTCTGAGCTAAAGGTTGTCCCGATGAGGGTTGTCCTTGCAAGCCAAGGGGTTGCGCAGGCAGGGTAGGTCCCAAATGAGTAACAATCTGATAAGGATCATAAACAACCTGATAAGGATCATAATGGTGTGGATAGATATATACGGGATTACCAACAACATCATAGTGATGGAATCGAGGATTACCAGGAGCCTGAGACTGCTGAGAACCCTAATAAATATACTGCTGAATAGCCAACAGATATTCTTCAAAATTAAGACTGCCACGAATCACAAGAGGAGTGGAAATTGAACTAGAAGCCACACAAACCGTTGGTTGGACTGGAACAGTTGTGACAGTAACTGACGAACCAAGAGTCGTAGGTGATAGCCCTAACGAAGGTAGGACCGAACTCTGAGGAGGAGTTAGTGTACTAGATTGCGCAATGGAGGCAACGCCAGACATGATTTGACTCAAGGATCTATATCCAAGTGGAAGTGAGACCGACAGTGGAGAAGATTGGATAGAGGCACAAGAGAGATCTTCAGGAAAGAGTTGATATTCTCTTGTGGAAACAGGCATTCTTTCACTGCCAACAGGACTGGAGGAATCCATATCTGAGTCCACCATAATATCTTCGAAAAGACTACGGGGATTGGGAGGTACTGCAGCAGCAACAAAGGGTGAACTTGACGTAAGAGGAGGAAATTCTCCTTCTTCCCCAAAACCAGACCAAGCACTTGAAGGAGGCAAATTGAACTCAATTGGCTCATCAAGCGGAGATTGAGTAGCAAGGGGTTGGACATATGGAAGAATAGGATGCAAAAACTAGACAGACCTAGTGGACTAAGGGGTTTCAAAAGAAATGTTCAGAAAAGAACCACCACTAGGAGGCAGTGAGGATGACGAAACTGGATGTTCCGCCACTTTGACTGTATATCAGAACAAGAAGGAAAAGAGATAACCAATCGAAGGTGCCAAAACAAGAACCAAAGAAATCAATCAGGCCAAGTAATAAAATTTTAATAGGCATGTGATCGTAGGTGATTAATTTTATAACACTGAAACGAAAATTCACTGTTTCATGTTTTAAGAGTCGAGAAATAGGAAAAAGATGACTCTAGTCACTTTCAATTTGAAACGAGCGTGAAAGGACAAGTGCTCGATGATCTCTTCTCTTGTTTAAAGAGTCACGAAAAGATTGAAATGATTTCTCAGGAATTCTAAGAAAGAGGGTGTACCAGGTTTCCGTGAACTGACATATACACCTTGGTGATCAAATGAAACAGAAATAACCAAGGACTTGACGTAAGTGCAGGTATTCTCCCCGAATTTCTGTGTTTGGTGTATCATGGTTACAAGGCGGCAGACTCGGCTTCCTGTGGATAAAGGATTGCAACCTAGAGGGGTCTCCCTTTATATATGCGACGGTACGGGGAGCACAAGTCCATACTAGCGCTGTCTGAAGCCAACAGGCGAGCGACAACTACTAGGTAATTTTAAGACACCGGAACACGTCTCTAGCCTAGACCACTAGAAATATTGTGTTAGGTTTCAATTTTTCCTTAGGTTCATTGAGTATATTTTAAAGTTAATCTTGGATTAGGTTTCAATTTCCAGGCCCTAACGAATTTGGAGCTCAACTTCCTAAATGCAAACTATATGCAAATGAACATCATTTCCGTTCGATGAATGCTAGTTATAAGAAGGATAGAAATATTTCAAATAATAACAAAAAAAAAAGTATACGAAGAAAACTTATAATGCCTCTAATGCAATAAATTGAAAATGAAAATTCCTTCCTAGATGACAAAGGCTAGTTATGCAAAGGAATGTTTCAATTTCGATGCAACAAAAGAATGCAAAACATATTTTTTGATTTTTCAATGAAGAAAGCACATAATGTACTAATTCAAATGGAAAACAAAATAAACACTAGTTTGAGTTTTGCGAATGTAGAGATTTAAAATTAAATGACTCAATCGAAGTGAAACAAACACAAAACATTCAAGCTAATGCAGAAAAATTTCAATCAAATAGAGAGAATTTCCCAAATCGACCCAACACAAGCAATGTAATCGGTGCCTGGAGCACTAAGGGAAAGGATCAATCGATGGAACGAAAAGACCATTCAACCAAACACTCAAAAGGATCAGGAAAAACTCAACGTAATGGCATAAAAATGAAACGAGGCTGACAACAATCAAAGAGACTTGCGTTTTAAACAGAAGGCTCAGTGTACAAGAATGCTCAGAAACCTTAAGGCCTTCGACAAACAATTGAAAGAAAGAAGTCAACAGTAGTCAACACAGTTCCAAAGGCTAAATCACACCCAAAAAATAACCCAGAAGCAAGCACAATTGACCAAATGACTCATTAAGGAGGTGAAACTAAAACCTACAGGGGTTGGCGCGACTGTAAGGTTGTAATTCGCGCCATACAGGGGTTGGCATGAGTGCAGAGAGAGAAACCTGCACCAATCGGCGCGACTGCTCAGACAAAAACCGCGCCAAGCTAAATACCTATGGGAAAAAGAGAAAAACTCAAAACTTAATGAGCAGAGGCCAACCTTGACATTCTAGAGCTGAACATAGGATAGAAATTAAGCAAAAAAACCAGAAAAAGACAGAGAATGAAATCAATAATCAAAACTGACCCATCAGGACGAAACGATAAACTCGCACTGATCCCCAGTGGAGTCGCCAATTTGTTACGTAGGTAAATCCTCTCTGTAGACAAAGATGATCCCTCTAGCCCTAGGGTGGGTCTAGAAACAAAAGGACACACTAAAGTGTTGCTTCCTAGTTAATGAATGAACAAGAGACAAGGTAGAACGACCTACCTAGATTCTAATGCTGTCGTCATTGCGAAAAGAGTAGTAGCCTCTCGCTCCTGCCTTGGTAAATCACAATCCGTTCATTGTTACGCCGGATACCTGCACATAGAACAAGAAACAAGAACAACATACGACAACATAGTTTCACTCGCAACTATTAACCAATGAAAGAGGGCTAAATCTATCGCATTACACAAGCATCATAACACAATAGTGGAACCAAACAGTATTCATATATATATAAGTAGAAGGAAGAGGTACAACTGATGCTTTGACGTCGTAGTCTCCTCCAGCGGGGTTCAGCCGAAGCGCGTCTCAGTACCTGTCAAGGGATTCGGACGGGATGAGGGCATGGATTCAAGATCTCCTCAACGTAATTCCTTCTATCTATCTTCTCTAGTCATTCAACTATAGTATCAGCTCTCCAAGTTCAGCTAGTTTGTACTAAGAGAGATAGCTTCTTATATAGAGGAAAAGGAGGAGATTGGGATCCCTACAAAGGTGGGAGGGAGTCCTATCCTTTAGGAGAGTTCCAACTGAGGTGGAAAATACTAAATAAAGGAGGGAGTCCGTGGTTGTTTCAGTTCAACCACTCCCAATGACTCATCCTCGAGGTGGTTGGAATAGAACCTCCGTCTCTATTTTTAAAAAACATTCCATAAACAGCTTGGCGCAGGTGCTTAATTGGGATAGAGCACCAACTGGCATGGGCTCAGTGTTAATTTTCCAGCTTGGTGCGGGAGTGTAACTTGCTACTCGCGCCAAGGCAAAAACAAGGGTTTTTACAGTCCTACTCATGGAATTGTCAACAAGTGGAATTTTACACTATGCAAAGGAATGCAATGATGGTTTTTTCAAGGCATGACACTGCTTATTGGTCACATAAATGACCCTCCAATGGGCGAGATGGGGATTGCAGGGACCGTGACAAAATGTTGTGTAACAACCTTGATACGTGGAAATAAAAAAAATGTAGGAAATTGGAGATATGTCTTGGGAAGCATTGTTGGGCCAACGACATAAACAAGCTGTTCAGCAAGGAAGATGACATGACTACTTGCATCAAGATTCCAAAAACCTTGGAGAAACTTTGTCAACATTTTGGTGTAGGATTGAGGAAGCTTTGAATGTTTTGACTGAGCACCTAGGAACTCTTCAGAAAGATGGGTCTAACCCAAAGAGAAATGTTGTTGTTGTAGGACCTGAAATGGTACTTAATGCAATTATTTATCATTGTCTTGGGCTAGAAAAAACTTTCATTAGCTCTTTTCATCTTGATACATGCAACATTAGTGTGATCGACTTTCTTGATGGTCTTAATGGCAGAGGGGTTATTCAATGCCTCAACTATACAACCCATTTGGTAATGTACCTTCACATATATGAAGACCAACCAACTCACAATCAAAAACATTTCACCTCCAACAGAGCTTGAAATGTGGCATAAGTGGCAATCATTGTAATAGTAGGGCAAGTGACGAATGCATTTCCAGATTTTGATGGCAGTTATGCAGGTAGTAGAAGGTGGCAAAGATGATTCAACAAGCAGATTCGAAAGACTTCCAAATATCTACCATTTAAAGAAAAAATCTTCTTCTCTTTCTAGATGTCAGCAATGCATTTCCTTGTAATCTAAATCAATCCAGAAAGTTCATAAGTGGAATAAGCTCGTAGATTTCTTAGATAATAAGTGTTAGGAAGTTGTTAATTTGTATTAACTAGCTAGGCCTGCAAGCCTTTTGATATCTATTAGGAATTTAGAAACAGTTAGGAGGTTGCAGATTTCAAGGAGAGTCTATCCGAGACTGTTTTCAATTTAATTATTTTAGATAGCTTGATTAATTTTTTATTTTTATTTATTTATTTTTTCCTCAAAGCTAGCAACAACTAACTTATTGTAATTTCTATATATTTGATGAATTGTAATAAGAAAGTGTGGGCTTTTGATGCCAACACTCGATACTTTGTAATATCTTCTCTTATTAGATTTCTAATGAAAGCCTTCCGGCTCCAGTTTCTGACAGAATTTTGTGTTTCTAGTACGTTTTTCTAGTATTTCCATATCTGTTTTCTGCACATGTTTCAGAGTTGCATATAAGAGCTGGGTAAGAATAGATTGGCTTTCAATCTCTCCGAAATCCCCTGCAGATTTATAATTGTTTAAAGAAATTAGTATATTGGACTATCTATATGAGTTAGCTCTTATTTGAACTGATTATTGTTTGCCCTTATATCTTCTCTTAAATGTGTTTTGTTGGGCTATATAAATCTTCTACATGCACTAAATTTCCCTAATTATTAAGTAGTCAGTTTGGCTGCTCAAATTATTAGGAATCTCCTTGCATTCTTATGTCAAATTCTTATACAAATCAAGTCGTTCTGTCAGGATGGAAGCTGACACTTTGAGAAGGGACCCTGTGAGAGAGGCCTTTAATCATGGATAGAGATTGTCATTGATAGCCAACCACCCCAAATTAAAACCATAAATCTGACCATTGTGCTCCAAAGCCTGCTGTTCAGTGACAGTGAACAGGGTTAAACAAGGCCTCGCAACAACTAAGGGAGCCCCCTCTAGTTCAAGGACCAGCTTGAACCTAAAGCTGGTTGAGTTGGTTTCCTGGCGCAGTTTTTGCAGCCAAGGACTGCCTACGGGAAACAGGTACAACATCTCTCACATTGTAGTTCTTCACTTGCAATTTCTCTCTCTTTCACATCATGTAGTCTTCTTAGCAACTTTCTTTCTATCTCTGAAGCTACATTGCAAACCTCGTTGATGGAATGCATCTCCATCTCACCAACTTATTTTGGAATGGATATACAACGGCCCTTCACACATCTAGTAGCCTTCTCTGCATTCTTCTTTACCAAGACAACTCTAATGGCTACTCTCTAAAATTCAACGACATACTCTTCTACAAATTTCTTCTTTCAATCCAATTCTTCCAACATTTCATGCATAATTCAAGGTCATATAGTTGCCTACTAATTTAGCAACCATCTTGTTCCTTGTATTGACCTTATCCTTTCTTATTTTTTGATTGTCTAGTTGTAGATCTTCTTATTATCTCGATGAGTGTCCTCTCAATCTTGTGCATGTAGACTGCACATCTTTAGAGTCATCAACCTAATTGTTATCAAATATTGCTACATTCCTCGGATATCTCATTATAGGTCATCAACTCATTTGGATTCAAACTCCCAAAATATATAGGAGCATTTGAATTTTTCTTCCTCCCAAATTGATTTGGGTTTACATCGGTCTTGTCTTCCTCTTGCTTTTCCTTAGGGATATCATGTTCCCTTCATCTATTTCATATTTGCAACAATTCATTTTTGTTGTGCTACTTACATAATGTCCATCATTGCTATCATAATACTCAACATTGCTGCAATATTTTCATTATAATTACTAGGTGGTCTTCCTTAACCTCTTCTCTCACACACACTTCCTTTATTTTCCATGTTCTAAAATTTTATTTTGTAATTGACTTTGTTAATCACTCACTTTACAAATATAAGCAACTTCTACCCAATGCCAATGTCAGAGCCATCTTTCTCCTTTAACAACTATGCCCAATAATCTCCTTTATTAGAGCTATCCTATCCTCACCTTAGGGTCTTCTTTCTTTGATACTACTTGATGTAGAGCATTGACTTGTGCAATCTCATAATGCATAATGAATTACAGAAACAAAGCAAAACCTAAAAGCATAACAAAACCATGTAGCATTCACATAAACTAATAATGTAAAGATATTCATATAATGAACACAAATTATAAAGTATATATCAATAATAATATTCTAATGTTAACATCACGTCCTAGCTAGACACCATATTGATATATGAAACCTCTTTGTTTGTGGAACAAACAACCGCCTATACTTATAGATTTCATTAAATCTATGAAGGTGTACATACCTATTCCCCTCCAGAATTGAACCTATGTCCTTCAAGGAGGAAACACACGTTCTTCATTGTTTGGCCCATTAAACCCTCTTTGGGCATAAAACCACTTTTCAATCATTTCTTTGTCTTCTAGAATATCGAATACATCAATGGAGACTTATGATAGGCTCAACGCCATTTTCTCTTCCTTCTTTTTGAGTCTCCTTTGCTCTTAATGCTCTTCACGCTTCCACTCATTAGTAATGACACATAACCATTTACAATACTCTCCCCACAATGTTCTCATTCACCATTTATAATGTTCCAATTCTTTACACTTGTTCTCTCTACATTGAAATATAATATCTGAATTCCTCATCACATGCTAGGTACATAGGCACACCTTCATCTAATTTCCAATCTCTCTATAAGTAACTCATAAATACCTCTTCTCCTCTTGCTCTAATTGAACATCCATTTTATCTTAAGCAATGCTCTTAAACACCTATTTTTTTGATCTATATCAAATTTCTTTCGAATTGCCTTTAGTGAGACTTTTTGGAAGCTTTTTTGGTCTAATTTCTCTATATTTCGACAGAAATTTATTGAAATCACAAGCTTGATGGGTAACCCCTAAACAATCGAAGTGCTCTAGGGGTTTTCCAGGGAGCTGAATCCATACCTACAGTAAAAAAAACCAGTTTAAATAACACAATACAAGATTTCACCTCAAAATTTTCCACCAAATTCCAATACCAAAAAGTTCAAAAAATCACACAAAAAACAACTCCAATTTCTTCAACCTTAAAAGTATGCAACCTTTTGTGAGAAGAATGCTTCTACATCTTCTAGGACACGGAGAAATAAAATAAAACTACCCCGTCCTTGAAAAATTCTCCAACACAACCAAATAATCCCAGCGGACCATGGGAAAAATCTATGTAATTGCTATCTCCAAACGATACAAATGTGATGTGTATATCCCGTCGGCTTGAAAAATATCTCACGATTCAAAGATATTTTTGGAGCACCCAAGATTCAAAGATATCTCAAGCTTCATTCCGGTTTTCCGTAGATTTTTGGAGCACCTCTTATCTTAATATCTCATCCATCTAATTGGCTCTTGGGCAGAAATATTGCTCATGATGTATGTTTTGCCTTGGGGTATTCTCGTAGGTTGAAGTTATATCTTTCTGCCATGAAGTCGTATGCTGATGAAGCAAGATGTGATTCATTCAATACATGAAAGTGGAATGCCGATCTCCAGGCATTAGTTCCATGAACCTTGGAGCGCTGGATTATGTGATACTAGCAAATCTGTGTCGATACTCTCAGCGACTGTTACTGGGTGTTTTTTACAAATTTTATGAGTGACTACCCTTAGGAGTCGGACAGAATACACATCTGCCAAAATAGTAGTTTTTGTGGATATTCAAACGGAGTTTCAGGTGAGGCATAAATTCTCCCATTTCTCGGTTTATTCTGTAAAGGGTTTAGGCTTCCAGGGGTTGGTCTTGCTTTCAAGTTCAAGTTTCGGACCCCTATTAAATAGGGATTGTGTTTTTTGGGTTTAAGTTTCAATCCACATCCGTCTTTTTGGTTTTGTTGGTTACATAACTGGATAAAATTAAGTCCTACAGATTGTTTTTGGTTTGATTGCGGCCAACGCATCCATATCTGCTTTTGGGACAGTGGAAATTTGGGACGGTGGAAATGGAGCTGAAAACGTTTAAATCTGTTCCTACTCAGTCCAACTGGGTCTCCACTCCTATTGTGAGTTCATCTGTATCAAGAAGCTCTTGTCACTCCTTTTCTCTTTCATTGAGAAAACCAACAGCGACATCAGGCAAAGCTTGCATTGCTCTGAAACAAACCAAGCACTCCTTCCTGGGAAACAATAGAAACTTTCTGTTCAACCCATTTGAAATGGGTTTTTGTCAAAAATCTCCTCGGGGTCGTCCTCTAATAGTTGCAATCGTGAAAAGGAGAAAGGAAATGCCATTTGACGATGTTATACAGCGCCAAAAGAAGCTGAAACTAGTGTCTAAGATTCGGGACATTCTTGTCAAACAGCCCAATAGGACGATGTCTCTCAGAGAGCTTGGTAAGTACAGAAGAGATCTTGGACTCAATAAAAAACGAAGAGTAATTGCCTTATTAAAGAGATATCCTGGAGTGTTTGAAATACTGCAAGAAGGTGTGTATTCCCTTTATTTCAGACTGACCCCAGAAGCAGACAAAATATATATGGAGGAGTTGGATATAAGGCAGAATATGGAGGCTCTTTTGGTGAATAAGTTGCGAAAAATAGTAATGATGTCTATTGATAAAAGGGTCCCCTTGGAGAGAATTGGGCATCTTAAGACAGACCTTGGCCTTCCCGATGACTTCAAAACCAAAATGTGCAGTAGTTATCCTCAGTATTTTAAGGTTGTGGATTCTCCTCGAGGCCCTGCATTAGAACTGACTTCTTGGGATCCTGATCTCGCTGTATCCGCTGCTGAGTTGGCTGAGGAAGAAGCTCATGAAAAAGAGATTGCAGAGAAAAAATTGATAATTGACAGGCCTCTAAAGTTCAAGAGGGTATCCTTGCCAAAAGGGCTTAGCCTAACAAGGAAAGACCGCGTAAGGCTACAAGCCTTCAAGGAACTGCCATTTATTTCCCCTTATGCCGATTTTAAGGACTTGAATCCGTCTTCATTGGAGGCAGAGAAGCATGCATGTGCTGTGGTTTATGAGCTTCTGAGCCTAACAATAGAAAAGAGAACCCTTGTAGACCATCTTACCCATTTCAGATATGATTATAAATTTTCTCAGAGGATAAGGGCAATGCTTATTAGGCACCCAGAGATGTTCTATGTTTCTCTGAAGGGAGACAGAGATTCTGTCTTTCTCAGAGATGCTTACCGAGACTCAGACTTGATTGAGAAGGATCCACTAATCATTGCTAGGGAACGACTTCAGGCCCTTGTTTCAATCGGCCGTTTCCAGAGACGGTCCAGAACTATAGGGCAAGTTCAGGAAGCAGGTGAAGAAAATGTCAATTTCCTAGAAGAGGGTGAGGACGATGAAGATGAAGATGAAGATTGGTCTGACACAGAAGGCAGTGATGGTGACGATGACGAATGGAGTGATTTGGATGATGAGGAAGAGAGCAAACCATATGTTAAGGCCAGAGCCTCTCCTCAAGATAAAGCAAAATTTCTTTTGAACGCTGTACGGAAAGATCCTTACATAAGAATTTCACCACCTTCTGGAAAGAAAGAGCTTTCAAGTGTAACTTCTAATGATATACCCCGGGAACAGTGGTGATTATTTTTACCAGTTCAGCCTTCGGAAAGCTTCAAGGAAGCAGGAATTCTGACCTAAGCTTACAAAGTCCATGGATGTCTTACCAGAGAGCTTCCAAGATATTTGAATTTTGTACGTATACATGTGAAACTAATTTTAATGATCAGGGATAGTTAAATGGGCGTATTTTAAAATTCAAATAGGTAGCCTCGGCAAGGGTGTTGTTAAGTATATTTTGTTTACCACCCAATATAGAAGCTTCTTTTGACTACCTATGACAACTGGATGATATTTCATTCTGAGAAGACATGATGTAGTAGTGTAAAGATTCGGTGTACCAAAATTCTTCTTTTGGCCCTTTGACCTCTATAGGATAGATGTGGGCGCAATTGAATTATGATTTTTTTTTTCAATCTGGGTTGTTTATTTATTCTTCTTCTTCATATCTCAGGGTGATTTGCTCTTTCCATTTATTTCTGTTATTCCTTATTTAAACTAGACTTTATGCTTGTGCCTGTTGCATTCTTTGTGTTTCTATTTGTATTTGTTTTCTCTGTATGCACATGTAATAAAATTTACCACATTTTAATTTCTAATTGTGTCTGAATTTGAAGCATTCCTACAGATTTGTATTTGTTTTCATAATAAAATTTACAACTTTTGAGTACGCCAATAGGCGTTCTATTGTGGGGTTCTTGGTGGCGACACTGTAGAGATTCGTCGTCCTCTACAACTGTCGCTAACCAGATTTTCCTATGTCATCTTCTACCTACCTGGCTATCTACCCACGGTTATGGTCACAGATATAACAGATATACCGACCTTCACAGATATACTAACTCTCAGTGCTATACTAACTCTCAGGGCTGATACTCTTCCTAGGTATCCACCATCTCTGTAATTAACAGAGACATTACTCTATCTCTGTCTCTGTCGTCATTAACAGGGCCATTAAACAGGACCATTACTCCCGCTACTGAAATCAGATCTCTCTACTCAATCTCTGTCATTAACACTTACTCTCACTGCTACTGAAATCAAATCTGTCATTACTTGAAATCAAATTTGTCATTACTTTCATTAACACCACTGCGTGACTCTGCTCTCCCACAATCACTCTCATTAATGCTGCCTAGCTCTGCTCTCCGACAATCAAATCAATTACATTTCCTCTTCAATCTTCCACAACCGGATCTGATTAAAATATTTATGCGCTGTCTATGTGCATTAAGAGCAACATATCTCTGTAATCTGTCATTACTCTTTTATTTAGCCTCTTCATCTAGATCCTTATTTTATGCTGCCCTTCTCGTGGAATTGAAATTTGCTGTTGCTAGATTTTGCTGTTCCTGCAATTTGATGTTGCTGTTATTGCAATTTGTTGTTGCTTCCTGGTGCTGTTAGTTGTTGCTGCTTCTGCCTTCGCAGGGATCCCTGCTCCAGATTTCCATTGGCAAACAAGTAGGTGGTATCGCACTGTCTGCTAACCATATCACCCTGTCAAATTAGATGCCATGTATACATGTTAGCCTGCTGCATATATAAGTTTGTTTTGCCAAAAAAAATGAAGTTTAGCTGTTTAAATACAAACTGCTGTAAAATAGTCCCTCTGCAAACTAAACTAAGGACATCTGAAACCCCTTGACTTGGGCTGTTTAAACATTACACAATCTAATCTAGAATGCTGGATTATCCATGGCTTATAATTGCTTTGAACTCTTACATGTCTTTCGTATTGCCGCAAAAACCAACAACAATGGTGTAGTATTAGCAAACATGACAGCCATGGCGACAATTTTGTGGTTGATCTCTTTACCTACGTTTCTGGTTCAACTTTCCTGCACAAACGAGATAGATAGAGCCCTAGACCTTCAAATAGTAGTGTACTTAGTCAATCAAGATAACTTAAAACCAATCAGGATAACTTAAAACCAGCTGAGGATGTCATGGATTGTTCTCTATACTCATTAGGTCTCTTCTATGCTAGCTTTGTCAGGTCTCTTCTATGCTAGCTTTGCTAGGATCAGCACTCTAAGGAAAGGGAGGGATCAGCATTGAGAACGCTGTTCTCCAGAAAACAAATTGCAGAGAGTCCATAATTGACAGGTCTCTTCTATGCTACCTTTGCCCGGATCAACGCTCTAAGGAAATCGAGGGATCAACACTGAGAGCGTTGTTCTGCAAAAAAAAATTGCAGAGTCCATAATGAATTATGCTTCTATCTCGCCAGATGAGATAGCCATACTCCATTATGCATTGATTCTCGGTGGAGGAAGAGGAACCCGCCCGCGGGATAGTCTTACACATTCCCAAATCGAAAATAGTGGATCGTTAGGTGGCCTCGTGCAGTACTTGCACCTAATTGCAGACGCAGTAGTGTTGTTAAATTTAGGTAACATGTTCTTTGCTTCGCATAGTTACTTCATTCAACCATGAGCCCATTAATCCGTTAGCAATCACATTAAACAGTACATGATAGTAACCAATGAAAGAACATAAATGAGAAATGCTGAAGACAAGCCAAGATAGAAGAACATGAGAATATGGCACAAGCCAGGGAAAAACCCTTCATCAAATCTTCTTATTATTAATCTTCAAATGTTCAGCAGAGAGAGAGAAAGAGTACAATGACTTAAAGTCCCTACTGACTTGCCAAGATGAAGATCTGATATCAAAGCCCTTAAATATGAAGATGACACAGTCATGACAACAATTCTGGCACCAAGTTCTTGAGTCTTCTATACTGCAGTTCTGAATATTGGCTAGGGCACAAGCACTGACAGCCACAACACCCTTTTCTTGCTTGATAGACCTTCGATGAACTGCGGTCTTCCTTCAAACTAATCTACCACCAATGAGATGTACCTTAACCTTCTCTTAAGATACAAAGAACACACCATACAGATTGCTGATCAAACATAACAGACAACGACCTCACTTCAGATGATACTCAGCCTTCTGAACAGAGATTTGCTGGGCTTAGATGCTTGCGGCCTGCTTCAAGGATTATTATTATATCATCCTTCATCCAAGGCAACATTCTACTTCAAGGTTTGGACCGGAAATGGGTGCTTCAAAGTCGGATTTGAAATGATCCCAACACCATTCTGAAATAGACCCAAACAATCTCAGGTTCCGTTTCTGCTACAGAACTAGGGCAAGTAATAATCCATCCAGATCTGCGGCAGACTAACATGGAGAGTCACAGACCTTAAACCAGAAACAAATGGTCCATTAACCTTCATTAAGGCCTCAGCTGCCTTAGACCTTATCTAAGCTAGTTGGTGCGTGTAAATGAGATGAGGAGAGATCCTTTATATACAAATTTAGATATGATGATTTGGTGAAACCGACCTTAACTTTTGGAGGCAAATTCAAAATTCAAATTTAAGCTTTTCCCTCCAAAACTTTGTTGCTTTCTTATCAATTTTTTAGATTCTATGACATCTCAAAGTATTCAATAAGCTTGAAAACTTGCTGCCCTTCAAAGCATCAAATTCCATTGCAAACTTCTCCTGAACCTGTAACAAGATCACAATTAACTCAACTATGCTTTTATTAGAACCATTGGACTTGGAAACTCTAAGTTTCCCTTTGTAAGCTTCTTATAGACACTCATTCAATAGGCAAACTCCATCAAACTGCTCAAATTTCCTCAGACAATCATACCTTGATGCAGCAATACTCATAACCAAAAAGAAGGTGCTTCTACATGCCACCTCCTTTGCCTTCCTAAATTTTTTATTAAACTACTTTTTTATGAGAAAATTACAAATAATTCATCCCGAAAGAGTCAACTAGATCCTCCTCATCAATAAGGCTATTCATTTCCAGATTCTCCCTTGGACTTCTTCTCTCAAAATGACTTTACACCCTTGTTGCTCCAATGTTGCTTTCTATATCTATCAGATACTAACCAACCTAGGTTTAGAGCCTGTTTCAATATTGCAGCATCTTTATGAATCTCCGACCAAAAATCCTCCACAAGCAAGCAACACTTCTTAAATTAAATAAAACCAAATACCAGTACCATCATGTTTGCTAAACATAAGGTGCATCCTGCTTTCACACATTTCTCACAAGTGGGTTTATCCCAATCTTTATTATGAATATCTGTTCCTAATGAACCTAGTCACACTCATTTCTTTTCTTTCTGTACTCTTGAACCTTCAACAAAACTACACACATTTCTCACAAGTGGGTTTATCCCAATCTGTATTACGAATATCTGTTCCTAATGAACTTAGTGACACTCATTTCTTTTCTTTACAAGGGTTAGTAGTTTGCCTTGCATAAAATTTATTAACAATGCAAAATGGTGTTAGACTCTCTTAGCCAACCTAACTTAGACCTAATAGCATCCTTAAATGAGAAACTTCTGCCTCAAAACTCCTTGTTTCCCTGAATATCGTAGCACTTGCTACCCCATTTCATACTTTTTCAATTCTATGTTCTATTTGCTCCAATTCTGCAATTTCCCCTTCCTTGCACTTGAATTACGAATATGGGCTTCCTATCATTAATTATACTATTACGTAAACTAAATGGCATATGCTTGTCTTTGCAACTAATATTTTCTCTAATTTCCCCTTCATTCCAACCATACTAATAGCCTTTTCTTATTACACAGTCTCCAAGATTCCTTAAATTAGGACATATTGCTTTCAAACTGACATCCCCTTCATTCCAACCATAGCCTTTTCTTATTACATAGTTTCCAAAATTCCTTAAATTAAGACATATTGCTTTCAAACTACATGTTTTCACTAAACGTGCACAACCAAACACCTTGTTAACACCTCTACAGTTATTGCTTAACGCCTTATTCGAACTATTGCATTCATCCCTACCCCTATACCTACATTTCGCAGGTTCTCGCATTTCAAGGCATCTTTGCAACGTCTCATCATGGAGCCTGCTATAACAAAGAATGCGATCACTTTTCTACTAGCTGGCTTTACATAACTCCAGCCATCCCTCCAAATAGTCGAGCTCAGCCTTATTCCTTCGACAAAGACATTGTCCATGCGCTACCGTGTTTCCCTTTCTGACAGTGCTTGCCAACACAAAACTTTGCTGCCATCTGCATACAATGGCCATGTTGCCTTCGATGACCTACAACTTGGGTCAATTATCATTTTCAGAAAATCCGCTTGCACTTTTTTACAAAACTATGCGTATGTTCACACTCTTCACCCCATTCTTTGTGCATTCTTTTTATTTTCCATCTCTACCTTGCTTACACTACAAATAATAACCCATTGCTTTCCTGTTTGTTTTCTTTCCTCTAGGACTATAAAATTGCTTGAGCTCGAAGTTTCCCATCGTCATGCATCTTTGTTTGGGGACCCGAACCTTCTTCAAATTATTCAGTCGTCAATATTCCAATCTAGTCTTTCAACGTCTCAAAACCCCTCCATTCATACACCCATTTTGACAGGGGGTTCCACTTCAACATCAACTTAGGTGTCCTCTGCTGCACCTGCAACCATTCCATTCATGGCGCTCAACCCCTATCATAAATATTGGTCAATCCAGGGCCGGGTGCTTGCAAAAACAACCCTTCGACCGTACAACAATGTTCGGGGCTCCGGAAAGGTCTTCGACTTTGACCTCATTGATTGTGCTAATGATGAGATCCATCTTTCTGCCTTCAATGACCTTGCAGATTCCTTGCATGCGCTCATCCAAATTGGGCAGGTTTATATGGTCTCAAGTGGCGCAGTCAAACCAACAAACCCAAGCTACAATCATCTAAATAGCAAATGGGAGGTCTTCCTCTTTGCAACTTCCAACGTCCAAGTTTGCTTAGATGATGATCCAAATATTCCTTTCCACCACTTCCACTTCAAACGTATCGGTGGAATTGGATCTGCAGACCTCGGCTCACTTGTGGACATCATTGGTGTAGTCAGATCCAACTCCCCTACCTCCACCATTCGGCGAAGAGATGGGACTGGAACACCCAGAAAAACTCTTAGCTTGGAAGACATGTCTGGGTATAGCATTGACATCACCCTTTGGGGCGAACATTGCCACTCTACAGGCAAGTACTTTGCAACGCTTCGCTCTTCAGGTACATCGCCTATGCTTGCAATCGAAGGGGGTCGCATAGTAGAATTTATTGGAAGGATTGTAGGGACCATCTCCACCAACAACCTCCTCCTGAATCCAAACATTCCAGAGACTCACCAACTCCAAACATGGTTCCACAAACGAGGCCACTTGAGTTCTTGACCATCATTGAGTAGAAAGTTCTCTGGGTCTTCCACACGAACCCACCCACAACGTACGATTGCCGACTTGCTGGCCTTACAACCCCTTGAAAAAGCAACATGGTTTTTCGTTTGTGTAGCCATAACATCTATTGACATGCAAGATTTCTACTTCCTTGCTTGCCCTCTCTCATTCGATGGCATCCAATGCATGAAAAAGGTTGTGCACCACTCAGATGGAATATGGCATTGCAATAAATGTGATGGCGAGTTCCTGGAATGTGATTACCGCTATGTGCTCAGGCTTGAAATGCATGACCACACAGGGGTGCTGCAAAATGTCATAGCTTTCGATGATGCCGCAATTGAGCTCCTGGGTATCATAGCCAAAGACTTGTTCCTACTCTCCACTGAGCCTAATGCTATCCATGAGATAGGTTCAAAGGTTTCATGCCGCCATTTCCTTTTCACATTGTCCGTCAAAATAGACCACTTCAATGTTGCCGATCGCTTGAAGGTTGTCCTTGTCAATTCAGAAGAGATCAACTATGGTGCTGCATCTCGTCTTGTCCTCGAAGATATAAAGAAACTGTGCAGCCCAACAGTCGCTCGACAACTTTAGACCTCCCTCTTTTCCCCCTTTGTCAACTTAACATGTGCATGACATCTTCTACATGTTTCTCCATTCATTTTCATCTCTTCCCCCTACCGCCCTCTTCTTCCATTCACAAATGATCTTATATGTGCACTTCATCGTTGTTCTTCTCTCCTCTATGTATCTACATTTGTGTTACATGTTGGATCTTTTACTTTTAAATATAATAGATATGCTCTTCTGTTGTTCCTTCTAATCTGTTGAGATTTTGTGTATTTGGGGTAGCATCAGTTGTGCTCTAGGTCCCAAATTTTGAGGAAGGACTAGAGTACACCTGATCTACAAGACCCAGAAATGGATTTGGGAAATTTCATCTGGTTTAGGAGATATTAAATTAATTAATTATTTTAATGTATTTCCTAAGTTAGAACTTAGGAAAATAAAAACAATTAAAGTGAATTTAATTAAACATGTGATGAAATTGTCTTAAGTCACACGGATCAAGCTTTCTTTTAATCTTAGCCATTGATTCAAGATTTGATCATGGCTGTTGATTTGTCAACGAGAAAAGTATAAAGGAAAGGCTTAGGGTCATTTGTAAAGACACACAGAGGCAGAGCACTGAAGCTAAGCTGAGATTCTAGGGCAGGGTTGGCTAAGAATACTCAGAGGTGTTTCAGCTGCAGAGAGGGGAATTTAGACCAAGGGGATGATCTGATCCCAGGGTCTAGAATACACTAGAGGCAGAGAAGAGATCAGCTCAAGGACAGCGTAGAGGAAGGCAACAGCAGCAAGGATAACGTAATTTTCAGGAAACCCTTCAGGGGCAGCGTAGTGACTGCGTCACCCATTCTGGGGTAACACAGTCCCTTCCAGGAGTAGCGTTGAGGGTTTGGAGGCCATCCAAGGCTAACGTAGAGGCTTTCAGGGGCTTCAGAGGCTAACGCAGTGCATTTCAGGGGCAGCGCTGGGGTTTCTAGGCCTAGATTTGACTGAGTTATGTAAATCCCGTTTGAGGCTGTGGATCAGTCAGTGTTTTTGGTCCTAGATCAGCCAGGCGCTGTAGATCTAGAGTTTTCTCTGTTGGGTTTTCCAGATCTGGAACCTAGAGTTGTGTATTCAGAAATATTCTTAATAATAGAACCCTCCAGTAGCCAGAGACCGGTTTTCCCACATTGGGTTTTTCCAGGGACAGTTTGTCCAGAATAACTGTGTCACTTTGTCAATGTGTGCATGTGCTTATTCTAGATCTGAATTGGTAGAGATCTGTTATGTGTTTTGCTTCGATTTTAACTTGAATTTATTCGGTTAATAACTTGTATAGGTAGGAGGAGCTTAACTGGATTAATAGTAATAATTTCTTGCATAAGATATAAAATTCAGAAATTTCTACATGGTATCAGAGCAATTGCAGATCTAGAAGAGTCACCAGCTGAAGAATCTGAAGGATCTAGCTGCGGAAAGCAGCTGGAAAAGCAGGAGAGAAGCAGATCTGAAAGGACAATGCAGTTTTTAGGAGCAAATTCACACAGAGGGAAGGGTGACGCTGTCCAATGCTGTGTCCTAGCAAGCCCACACAATTATTGCGCAGAGGCAGCTTAGAAACAACGCTGGTTGGGTCTGAAGCCAAGCCAGTGTGATTCAGATCTCAATTTGTCAGATCCAGGAAAAGTCTACAGAAAAGTTGCAGAAATTCAGAAGAGCTGGTGGGGTTAAAACAATGAAGATTTCAGATTTTTAGCCTTAGCACAAGTGACAGAGATTGGGAAGAGATCAACTTCTTAGAGAGTTTCTTGCCAAAGGAAACTTGTAGTTTGATCAAAGGATCAAAGAAGAAGCTGAATCATAGTTGATTTGGTAGATTTCCAAGGAGGGAAATCAAGTGTCAGAGGGAGTAGAGGCTGCGCTTTTTGTAAAGGACCCTAGATCCAGATCTCTAGTATAGAGAGGAGGAGCTCTGACACATTCTGAGCAGATGGCTCCTCATGGACTGCATGATCAGGATAGGCTAGAGGGCCTCTCAAACTTTTCGGTGTGGAAGGCAAGGATCCTGATTGTCCTTGAGGCATATGGTCTAAGAGACCATGCAGAGCAGACTCTGGCCACACCGACAGATGCGGATCTCCTACGGAAGCATAAGGAAGTCGCTGGGCATGCCAAGCGGCTGATAATGGATAGTATCAAGGACCATATTGTACCACACATAGTTGAGAAGAGGACAACTAATGAAATGTGAAAGGCCTTGACTTCCTTGTATGAGGGAAAATCAGTCCAAAGAAAGATGCTGTTGGAGGCCCAAATGAGGTCATTCATGATGACTAAGGGAGAAGACATCGAGCATTTTCTCTTCAGATTGCAGTCAATCAGGGATCAGCTGACTGCAACGGGTGCACCCGTAGATGATGCAGTGATAGTAAGGACTGCCCTTAATGCAGTCACGAATGAGTGGGAAACCTTTGTCCAAAGTATCTTGGGTAGAGCGAACCTCCCAGATTGGGACAACTTGTGGTCAATCCTGCGGCAAGGAGAACTACGCAGATTCACCAAGAAGCAACAGAGCCCTGGGTTGAGCAAAGTAAAGAAGGAAGAGGAGGAAGATGTAGCGTTGGTATCGAAGAAGCAGCTGAAGAAGAAGAAGAATCTTTCAAAGATCAAGTGCTTGCAGTGTGGCGAAATGGGACATTTTGCCAACTATTGTCCAGAAAAGAAAAAGGACAAGGAAGCATCTTCTTCCAAAGCAGCGGTGGAAGATGATGGGTCAGGAGATAATGTAGCCATGAGTGCTCATGAACCACGGAAGTGGGGTGACATGGACATGTAGAGGAGCTACATGGAAGAGAGGCGGGATCCTTGAGCAACTCATCTCTTGGATCACATGCGAGCTACGACAGCCTTAAGACGGTAGCGGGACAAGTGGAGCGGTGGGTGCATAGATCACAGATGAGGCAGAAGCAGAGGCAGCTCTAAAGGCTGGGAGGAGCAGCAGCAGCGTAGAAGCAGTAGCAACGCAGAGGCTGATATGACTTCAGCAGCGCAGAGCAGTGTTGCTTACGCAGTGCAAAGTAGTAGCAGCGCAGAGAGCTTTAGATGGACAGCGTAGTGCAACAACAATGTGGTAGATTTCAGCACAAGGAGCTGATGTGACTTCAGTAGTGCAGAGGGAGTCTGATTACGTAGGCAAAGCTGTAGTTGTGCATCGTTCTTTAGATGCCAACACAGATCTGTAGCCTATGGAGCTTCAGTGATGAGGATGCAGCCCATGAGGCTTGTTTTTCAAAGATTGGGCAGGAGATTCAGTTGTTTCTCTCAACAACTGAAGTTGCAGTGCAGCAGATCAACAGTGGCAGTGCTATGAGCAGCACAGATGCAACATATTGAGAGGGAGCTGCAGTACAGTGGTTGCAGTAGCAGTGGCAGAGTCATGGGCAGGAGTACAGAATGGCAGCAGCAGTGCAGAGTTGAGTGGCAGGAGGCCAAGCTTCAACAACACAGAACCAGTACTCAAAGTCATGTAATGCATAGTGTGATGTATTGCTAGAGCACACCCTTGATGCTAAGAGGGAGTGTTGAGATTTTGTGTATTTGGGGTAGCATCAGCTCTGCTCTAGGTCCCAAATTTTGAGGAAGGACTAGAGTACACCTGATCTACAAGACCTAGAAATGGATTTGGGAAATTTCATCTGGTTTAGGAGATATTAAAATAATTAATTATTTTAACGTATTTCCTAAGTTAAAACTTAGGAAAATAAAAATAATTAAAGTGAATTTAACTAAACATGTGATGAAATTGTCTTAAGTCACATGGATCAAGATTTCTTTTAATCTTAGCCATTGATTCAAGATCTGATCACAGACGTTGATTTGTCAACGAGAAAAGTATAAAGGAAAGGCTGGGGTCATTTGTAAAGACACACAGATGCAGAGCAATGAAGCTAAGCTGAGATTCTAGGGCAGGGTTGGCTAAGAATACTCAGAAGTGCTTCAGCTGCAGAGAGGGAAATTTAGACCATGGGGATGATCTGATCCCAGGGTCTAGAATACACTACAGGCAGAGAAGAGATCAGCTCAAGGACAACGCAGAGGAAGGCAACCGCAGTAGCAGCAGTAAGGACATCGTAATTTTCAGGAAACCCTTCAGGGGTTATGCAAAGACCCTTCAGGGGTTATGTAGAGACTCTTCAGGGGTAGTGTAGTGATTGCGTCACCCATTCTGGGGTAACGCAGTCCCTTCCAAGAGTAGCGCTGAGGGTTTGAAGGCTATTCAAGGCTAACGCAGAGGCTTTCAGGGGCTGACGCAGTGCATTTCAGGGGCAGCACTGGGGTTTCTAGGCCTAGATCTGCCTGAGTTTTGTAAATCCCGTTTGAGGGTGTGGGTCAGTCAGTATTTTTGGTCCTAGATCAGCTAGGAGCTGTAGATCTAGAGTTTTCTCTGTAGGGTTTTCCAGATCTAGAACCCAGAGTTGTGTATTTAGAAATATTCTTAACAATAGAACCCTCCAGCAGCTAGAGACTGGTTTTCCCACATTGGGTTTTTCCGGGGACAATTTGTCCAGAAATAACTGTGTCACTTTATCAATGTGTGCATGTGCTTATTCTAGATCTGAATTGGTAGAGATCTGTTATGTGTTTTACTTCCATTTTAACTTGAATTTATTTAGTTAATAACTTGTATAAGTAGGAGGAGCTTAACTGGATTAACAGTAATAATTTCTGCTTAAGATATAAAATTCAGAAATTTCTACATAATCAACGTAGTATATTTGTGTCCATACTCTTTTACAATTCTACATTCGTGTTACATGTTGGATATTTTACCTTTAAATATAATATATATGCTCTTTTGTTGTTCCTTCTAATCAACGTGTTATATTTCTGTCCATGCTCTTTTACAATTCGCACTCCATGCTTCCTCATTGCTCTATTGTTCAAAGTACTCTCAAACATGGTCCTTCTTGCTTTTTGTATGGGATTTAAAAGAAAGTATTGGGCCGACAAAGACAAAAATTAAATATACAAGGTTGTTGCTTATTTAGCTTAAATCTAATTCATCTTTACTTATGTTGTATCTTGCATCTTTATACTTGTTAACTTGTACATGTCCTCTTCACCACTTTATGTTGCAGACCTAATATGTGGATGTACACACTTTCTCACAATTTACAAAACAATTTAAAAATATAAAACAAACTTGCTCGTATTTCCTTTCCCTTTAAATATATACTTCTTCCCTCTCCTTCATTAAACATTCTTCCTTCTATAGATACTCCATGCACTCTTTCTCTACGCTCAATACTATTCCTGCTCAACTATTGTATGCACTAATGTTCACACCCAATATTTGTATCAGGATGGACATGCTAGAGGTTTCTGAAAGACCCTCAAAAAATGTTCGCAGGTGGCTCCTCTACGCACAAAATAAAGACACCTCCAACAAACAAAGACGTCTCAAGTATAGCGCCAGGCTTAACCCCCAAACGTGTTAAACTATACCCCCAAATCATGTTGCTCTAACCCAACATCCTCAAACTTCACTTGCAACCCCATCTCCTTCAACAAATCTTGTTGCTAATCTTCCTTCCCTTTCCCTTCCTACCTTCACTGCCGCCTCTCTCTCATCTACCTCACACACCCCACCATCAACACATGACAATTCACCCTCTTATCCTCAAAATCTATTCAATTCCACCCTTAACCATGCACACTACCAATTTCATGCAAGGATAGATGACTTGTCTCCCTTGCTTGTTTGCTCCATATGCAAGGAATCTTACCCAAGTATGAAAACAAAGTTCTTCCATGGTAACATATGTTGCTTCTGATGTGCAAATACAAAGTCAACCCACCGCTTCTCCCTTGCAAACAACATGGACCCCGACAACCAACCATTTGTCCTTGGTGCTTTAACCCAAATAGAGGAAATACTCATAGCGTGTGTTAACCCAATCTTGCAAGTCACCCATGCACGTGGTGGGCAATTCAAATACACCGGCCATACTATTTGTTTCCCATAGGACATAGCTTCTATTGCCAACACCTTGCCTTGCCTAATTTCTGACTTAGACATCCTAGTTGTTACCAAGCATGGCTCTGGCCAAAAGGCATGTAACTTCTTCGTAAGCAGAGCACGTGTTGTTGCAGCTTTGGACTATAAACTAGCGCATGATCCCTACTATAGCGATGTCCATGTCGACCAAGCTGTCGTGACTGCCTTGCCTTCTCATCCTATGGATGTCTCTTCTCTCCTTCATCACATCACCTCGTCCTCTCTTGACCCTGAATTTGACCTTCTTAGTTTCAATCACGACCTTCCTACACCATCCACCATAACAGACCTCCAACCTTCCTCTTTTGTATCTACACTCCCAAATTCCCATACTGAAATTAAAGAAATATGTGACTACACTCTTCCCGTCTTGCTTCCACCACTTCGATTCCTTGGCCTTCTATTTCACTCTTAGTTGTCAATGAATACACCACACAAGGCCTCTTTGCTATGGCCTTCCCCACACTCTTACCCACAGGAGTTCCCATGCTTGCTCAACCATGCCTTTTGAAAGTTGAAATGCAAGAATTTGCTTTACACCTCATCCGCTACCATGATAACCATTTTGGCCAACACCCAATATTCCGATATTAGTTGTACAATCTTATGTTGCGACACCACAACCAAGCAACGACTTCTGTCTTTGTTAAAAGAAAAATCGAGAAAACTTGCCAGTAACCATTGAAGACCTTCAGACACGCCTGCATGACATCCCTAATTCCATACTTACTGAACAAATTATGCGCTTTGGCTCGGCCCGTAGGGGGACACACTCTTTCTGGAACAAACGTAGAAACTAAGAAACCAGATTTGTAGTGTGGGGCCCATGTGTTCCGAATCCATCGTGTCGGACACGACACGTACGGATTCGATCGTGTCCGTACAGGACACTTCGACTCACGATTGTGTCCTGTACGAACACGATCGAATCTCGTACAACCGAACACGTGCAACGCTAAAGTGCGAGTTTGAGGTTATAAAACTTGGTTTTCTCTCATTCTTTCTCACTGAAGTTTGTTTGTGAAGTGAGCAAGGAGCAAGGGTTAGCAAGGAGAAAGGGAGTGTTTTCAAAGAGATTCAAGCATTCGGTAAGTGCATTGTCTCTCTATGTTTTTGCATTTAGTTTGTTGTTAGTGTTTGCATGTGCATATGTTTTATATATTTGGTGATTTTTGTTTATTTTTTACAGTATTCATGGCTCAATCAAGGGCAACAAGGCAGATGCAAAGAAAGGGGAAGAATGTCCCCATTAGAGATGCCCCTCCTGTCCCTATTTCATCAGGGTCTGCAAGTATTCCATCTATTGGAAGTGGAGCTAAAACAACAATTTCAAATGTTCACGGAAAACAAACTCATGACCCCAAATACCCATTGTGGAAATATGTGACAAGAGAGGCAGGGGCAGGCAACAAGGCAAAGGGAGGAGGCAATGTTTCATGGAAATGCAATGTTTGCATCTCCCATTTCACTAGCACATATTACCGTGTGAAAGGTCATTTGTTGGCTTTGCCAAGTTGTGGCATTTCAGCTTGTACAGTAATCGAATCGCCATAGAGGAAGGAATTGGAGAAAGAGGCATTTGTTGGTGCGACAACTGTGGCATCAAAATCAAAACAAAACAAGAATGATGACCCCCTTTCATTCTTAAGGAAAAGCAACAACAAGTTCTCTTTTGAGAGTTTTAGTAGGGAACAATTAGCAAAAAGAAAGGCAACTGCGCTTGGTCCAATAGACAAGATTTTCCAAAAAGAGAAGAGGGAAGAGCTTGATCTCACCATTTCATTTTTTTTCTATCAGAACTTCATATCCTTTAATGTTGCATGGTCACTTCTATTTATTGAGATGTGTCAAGTTCTTAGTCATGGGGATCCATTAGGGTATGGGCCTCCTGGGTCAGAGAAGCTCAATACCACATTGTTGACAAAGGCAAAGAAAGAGGTGGACAAAATGCTTGAGCCTATTAAATCAACATGGCCAACATCTGGGGTTAGCATTGTTTTTGATGGATTGACATATCCAACATGCCACCCACTCATCAACTTCATGGTGTCATCCTTGAATGGTCCAATTTTCTTGAAATCAGTGGATGCACTTGGACAGTACAAGGATGCACAATATATGGGTGTGTTATTTATTAAAATTATAAATAACGGGATCCATCTTAACTTTGGATCTATCAAGCGCCGAGAGGGATCAAATATCTGAAGGTGCAAACCTCTTTTTTGAGTGCAAAACTTGAGGAAAGGTTTGAGATTTGATCCAAATAAAATCTATCGAAGATATGATTAATTTTATCAATAATATGTAAATATATCAAATATTAATATAATCATTTTAAATATGCTAAATATTTTTGAGATTAACTTGATCATTTTAATTTTAAATTTTCTTAGTTACCTCAGTTTGTTGAGATGATAAATATTGTTAATAACTATAATGATGAAAAATGATAAATATTTTTTTTGAATGTAAAGTGACAATAATAGTGTTGAAAGATAGAAAATGTGAATAATAAGAATGTACTCATGTTATAACTAGTCTTCATTGTGATCTTATTGCCACCCTTGTTAGTTTTGTTATCTTTTTATATCAATTATATGAAAAAGAAAATTTAAATCGTAAACCATTTAAATCTTTAGCTCCAGTTGTTGTAGTAAACATGATACCTTGTCTCTCTTGCTCTCCAATATTAATAGGTTAAATTACTATAACACAAAAATCAATGTACATTGTCAATAACTTTTTGTGCTTACACTAAAATCAATGCATATTGTTAATCCAATCACTTTAAAATTAATGTACCATCGTATATCCAATTACATCAAATCATAAATCAACATATACATTGAAATCAATGCATTTAATGCAAGCAATCAAATAAGATTAGAAAATAATTTCTACATTGAAATCAATGCACTTGATGCAAGCAATCAAATAAGATTAGAAACCAACACCTACACTGAAATCAATGCATTTACTCAAAGCAACCAAATAGGATTAGAAATAGCCATCTACATTGAAATCAATGCATTTAGTGCAAACAATAAAATAGGATTACAAATAATCTACATTGAAATCAATGCATCTAGTGCAAGCAATCAAATATAATTATAAATCAACGTCTAAATTGAAATCAACACATCCAGTGCAAGCAATCAAATAGTATTAGAAATCACCATCTACACTGAAATCAATGCATCTAGTGCAAGTAATCAAATATCATTAGAAATAAATATCTACACTAAAATCAATGCATCTAGTGCAAATAATCAAATAGGACTATAAATCACCATCTCCACTTAAATCAATCCATCTAGTGCAAGAAAGATTCTTCCCTCTATCCACCCTCCATCCATATCTATATCCCTCTCCGTCTCTTGTTTTTTGTCTCTCTATCTCACCCCCCTAAACACACACACTCTCGCACTCCATATATATCAATCTCTTTGTCAATCCCCTCCTCTCCCCATCTCTCTCTTCTTCCCTCTCTTCACCTTCTATCTATATCTCTATCTTCCCCTTCTCTCCCTCTCCCCTGCTAATATCTCTCTTTCCTTCTTTTGTCCTCTCTCCCTCTCTCTGCATCTTCTTTATCACTCTCTCTCTCTCTCACTCCACCTTTCTCTCTCTATGTCTTTCTTCTTACCTCCCTCTCCCTCTCCCTCCAAGTCCATCTCTCTTTCCCTCCCTCTCTCCACTCTCTCACATCCTCTCTCTTCCTTCTTCTCTTTCCCTTTCTCTTCCATCTCTCTCTCTCTTCACCCACCAACTATGTTACTATATCCCTCCCTCTCTCCTTATATCTCCTTCTCCCCCTCTTATCTCCATCTCTCCTTATTTGTCTCTTTATCTCAACCCCAAACTTACACACTCTCTCTCTATCTCTCCCTTGTCACTCCTTCTCTCTCTCCACTTCTCACTCTCTATATTTATTATTTCCTACATCTCCCCCCCTCCAACTCCATCTTCCTATCGATCCCTCTCTCCTCCTCTCTCTCTCTCCTATCTCCCTCTCTCTTCCTTGATCTCTCTCTCTCTCTCTCTCTCTTCCATCCAATACTCTCTTTTCCGCCATCACTCTCCTCTTCTCTCTCATCCTTAATCTATCTCCCTTTCTCTCCTACCTCCCTCTCTCTTTTCCCTCCAATCCTCCCTCTTCCCCCATCTCTCTCTCTCTAATCCTCTCTCTTCCCCCATCTCCCATTCTTTTTCTCTCTCTTTCCGCCCCTCTCTCTCTCTCCAACTACATTACTATATCCCTCCCTCTCTCCTTCTTTCTTCTTCTCCCCCCCCTTCTCTCAATACATCTTACTTTGTCTCTTTATCTCACCCCTAAACATACACACTCTCTCTCCATCTCTCCCTTATCACTCTCTCTCTCTCTCTCTCTCTCTATTTCTTCTTAGTTATGTAAACTAATGAGCATATATATTCGTAAATAAAAAGAAGATTATGGAGTAAATATGAAAAGAGGTTTTATTTACTTACCATACCTTTGGTTTATTTATATTTTTATTTATTTACCATACCTCTTTTGTTTACCATGGTATTTGGTCCATAGGCTTGTTATATAATTAGATTTTTATTTATAATCTTATTTGATATATTGTTATTTATTTACCTTACCTCTTTATACCTCTTTTATATTTATTTATTTATTATACTTATTTTATAAATATGGTATTTGGTCCATGGTATCAATATTAATTTGTCCCATGGTATTCGTCCCATAGGTTTCATCTAAATAAAACCTCCTTTTTAAGTTTTTTAAATATAAAAAGGTTTATGGAGTAAATATAAAAAGAATTTTTGTTTATTTACCATACATCTAGTTTATATATATTTTTATTTATTTACGATAGCTCTGGAGTAAGTATAAAATAGGTTCTATTTATTTACCATACCTCATGTTTATTTATATTTATATTTATTTAAATTTTAAAATATTGCAACTTTGATGGGGAAATATTTATGTCTTTAAATATTTTAATTTATCCCTAGAATATGGTTTTCTTTTTAAAGACTCATTTTATAAATATTTAATTAAACGAAATATTAAAAGATTTTGGATTTTGATTGTTTATGTTGAATTAACTCTTTTCCTTTGATTTAGGAAATGGTATTGACTTTAGTAAAGAGTAAAGATGTTTAAAATTTTACTTAATTTGGAAATTCAATGTGGTAAATTTTTTTGTTAAAGGTAAATTTATGATCCATTCAAATTTACGTATATAATTTACTATCCATTCAAATTATATCAATAATACATAGTTGTGTTTTACTAGTTAATCTCAGCCCATTAATAAGTTAAAAACGTTATATATATTGTAAATATTCAAGTTATATAAAATTCAAGATTAGGTTAATGCTTTGGCCGACATTAGAAAAAGTAAAATTTATTATTTTTTGAGAACGTGACATACCCGACATCGGGGTCATACTGGGCTATAGATTGCGCCTCTCGGCTCAATTAAAATTATTGAAGATGCAAGTGTCGATTCTTGTGTGCAAATCATGACAGATAATGCACCTGTTTGCAACGTTGCTGGCATGATTGTGGAAGCAAAATATCCACAAATATTTTGGACACCTTGCATTGTCCATTCATTGAACTTAGCATTGAAATTGCCTCTGATGTGCTTTGGATTGGAGGCATTATTGAGGATGCACGATATATCCGCAACTTTGTACAAAACCATACAAATGCCCTCACTATCTACAAGGAGTACACCAATCTATCATTGTTGAAGATTGCAGATACATGGTTTGCCTCTTCATTCATCATGTTGAAGAGGTTGAGGGAGGTCAAGACTGCTCTTGGGGCCATGGTTATTTTAGAGTTTTGGTCTTTTTGGAGAAAGACGGATCAAACAGCTTCAAAGAAAGTGAAGGACACAGTGTTGGATGATATTTGGTGGGAAAAGGTAGATCTATTTATTCAGATAATGGAGCCTATCATTTCCTTGTTTCGATTTGCAGATACAGACCAACCCATTCAAGGAGAGGTTTATGAGGGATGGGATTCCATGATTGAGTCTGTGAGGACCATTGTTTTACAGAGTCAGTGCCCAGAGTATGGGACATCACTAGAGGTCTTCTTCACCAGCATACAGGATATTCTTATCAGCAGATGGGACAAGAATTTCACACCTTTACATTGTTTGGCTCACTCTTTGAACCCAAAATACTATAGCCATGAGTGGCTGAATGGTGGACCTTCTTGCAGATTCCCTCCTCACATGGATGGTGAAATCTCACAGGGGAGGAAAGATGCATTCAGGAGGGTTTTTCAGGAGAGGGCATCCCTTGATGAGGTGGAGGATGCCTTTGCAGATTTTTCCACTGGCACTGGGTGATTTGCAGGCTATGATGTGATTCGAGACAGGGGGCTAAGAAGCCCTATTCTTGGTGGGCAACTCATGGGGCAACAAGCCCTCCTCTACAGCATTTAGCCATGAGGCTTCTCTCTCAGGTGACTTCATCCTCTTGTTGCGAGAGGAATTGGAGCACATATGGGAATTTGTATAGTGTGCACTGTGAAGAAGAGCAGGCTTGAGCAGAGCAGGGCAGAGACAATGGTGTATGTGCACACCAGCCTTCCTCTCATCTGCAGGCAAAGGGAGGATTGGTTGAAGGGAAAGACAAAGATGTGGGATGTCTTTCCTGATGATATGCGTTTGGACAACAGTGTTGAGTTGGCATTGGCCAACTTGGATCTCAATGCTCTAGTGCTAGAGCCTGTCACATTTGATGATGGCGATACAATAGAGGCGTCATCCTCCACACCAGCAAATGCAGAGATGACAGAGGAGAGCAGTGATGAGCATGATGATTAGGATGAGGACAATGATGCTAATTATGATGATGAGGATTGATGAATCATTGAGGTTTGTAGTCTTGTAGACTTGTAGACTGTAGTTGTTTTGTATTTCTATTTCTATTTGCCATTTGTCAGTGTACTACCTAGAACCTAGAGGCTAGTACTTATGCAACAGATTTTGATTTTGATGACTTAATGAGAAAGCTACAGTGTCTTACTATCTTGTCTTTCTGAGTTTCTCCTATTGGATCATTGATGAATATGTCTATTACTAATACTTTGTAAATTTGTAATATGTATGATTGACAATTGTATGATGTATCAATGTATCAATGCATCATGTACGAGTATCTAAGATCTTACATCTATGTTTGAATCAATGAATTTGTGTAAAAAATATCTAATTTTCAATATATATTTTTAATAAAATAATATATAACGTGTCCGGACGTGTCCTGTTCCGGGGGTCACCGTGTCCCGAATCTGATTCTCGAATCCAC
This sequence comes from Pinus albicaulis, assembly GCA_034641835.2. NCBI lineage: Eukaryota > Viridiplantae > Streptophyta > Pinopsida > Pinales > Pinaceae > Pinus > Pinus albicaulis. The sequence goes on along the minus strand of CM076573.1, from coordinate 991,608,478 downwards.
GTGTCCATCGAATCCCGTGTCCCCATGTTAGGTGACTTAGCATAAAAATGAACTCACTAATATGATCACACAAATAGGTAGTCCTACCTTCTTATTCACCCTTAGTGCAACTGACACCAAATGGCGTGACTTGCATATGATCCTACCCCCCTCTACTGCCGTTGAGCTATCTCAATGGAAATTCCATAATATAATCAAGAATCCGCATCTTGCATCGTAGTACATTCATTGTCGTTTCACAATCTTCCTCGAAGAGGTCTTGCAAAAAGGCTTCCACACAAAAGACTACTGGTGTAGGTATTCACCTAACTATCCTTCTTTTCTTTGTTCTCAATTCTACATATTCACTCGCCTCACAAATTATCCTCCCTCCTCTTTGCAGATATGAATGGAAACATAGGGGCTCTGCACACATACATGGTTTCCTCTGGTTGGAAAACACGCCTAATGTCGACAACCTCAACTAGAATGACCAAGTTGAAGTTGACAAAGCAAAGTGCTATTTTGATCAACACATTTATGTTTGGAACCCTCGCCCTGCTCAACAACGTGAACCTTATGGACACCGTTTGGCAGACCATGATCCATGCATCCTCCCAACACCATCAATATTTGCATCCTCTCACATTTAGGACTACGAAGAACTTGTAAATTGCGTTCAAAGACATACAAAATGCCATCACTCGTACTGTCTTCGCAAGAAAGGCCCTACTCTTACTTGCCGATATGGAGCTCCATAGAATTTGCATCCCACATCTTCATTGGCTATTGATGGGGATGGACGAAAGGCATACGTCCCAGCCCGAAATGACGACAGGTTGAATGTTCACAACTCTTGCATGTTATCCATTTGGAGAGCAAACATCGATTGCCAACCAGTTTTGTCTCAAAATGATGTTCTCAACATACATCTCGAAATATGCAGCGAAAGGAGACAAAATCGGAAAGCTACTGCTAGATGCTGTCGCATCTCTCACAGTTCGCGCACCCTGAGGCGCCCGTTCTCAGTGTCATCTGGAAACTCTTAACATAAATAGTTGCCGATTGGGACATAGGGACACAAGAGACATGCCACATGCTCCAAAAACTTCCCCTCTCACTTTCTAGCCGCTCATTTGTTTCCCTCAATGTTAGTCAGACTGTTTTTAGATGTGTTTCTCATGCTTGAGTGCCTCCCCCCCAACACCACCCTTCATTGTAGCATACATGAATAGACCTAATTCGCTTGAAACACTACCTCTTCTTGAAGCCATACGTTCGTGGTCCTTCTCTGCTCGCCGAAAACATTACCAATGGAAACGCATAAACACTCCAAATATTGTTCTTGTCCTTCCTCGCTACAATGCCATCCCTTCTTCTATTGATGCCTGCTATGCTTCTTTCTATTGGAGTGAACTACTTCTATACTTCCCTTTTCGCACACTCCCAACGGATGTTGGCTCCACTAATGAAGAAATCATTTCACATTGGGAACTTAAAAAAGACACATATATTGCATGGCATGTTCATTGTGCCTTTGAAGACCCTCAATCCCCTTGCTTTGATGATACCTCCACTTCTTCAATGCCCCCCACCCTGACTTCGTAGACATGAATGAATGGAAATTCCTTTCTCAGCTACACCCGGGGAACAACCTTGAGGTTGATGATCTTGACATGCTTGGGCATCGTGACTTCGACTCAACCCATAATTGGGCCCACACTACTATCCCCTCCACTTTGCAGGAGTCAACCATAAATTTCATAGAGTTCAATCGCTCTTTCACTCAGATCCACTCTACCCCCTCTCAAGTTCCACATTCCCTTGACTCACTATCGCCCACACAACAAATTGCTTTGAACACTATCCTTGCCCACTTTAGGACCACTTACTCCATTCCTCCACTTAGAATGATCATCCAATGTACCACTGGCATAGGAAAATCTTTCTTCATTGATAAACTAAAAGCTTCAATCCTTGCCGAATCTACTCCCACTTCAAACCCATTGCTCCTACTTGCTCCAACTGGTGTTGCAACATTTAACATCAATGCACTCACAATCCATTCTGCCCTTCGCATTCCTATAGGCCCAATGCATCCTCTTGAGGGGAAACCACTTCTACATCTCCAAGAACAACTTCGTCATGTTGAGTACATTCTAATCAATGAAATGAGCTTTATTGGGCCTAAATTACTTTCACGCATAGACGATTTCTTAAGGGAGGCATTCCCTTCACATTGGAATTTACCTTTCGACAATCAGTCTATCATCCTCGTTGGCGATCTTGGGCAACTACCTTCTGTGAAAGACAGCCCCATGTATGTCGGCACCTCACGCGGGAATGCCCTTTGCGCAGCTTCGACACAGTCATCATGCTTTCCACGATCTTCCGTCAACAAGGGACCACCCCTTCTCAGGTTGTTTTTCGCCAACTCCTTACAAATATCAGAAATGCAACACCTACGAATGAGGACTCGAACCTTCTCATGTCAAGGGCTACCTCCTCTTTATCAATGGCTGACAACCAAGCATTCGACAATTCAATGCACCTGTGTCCAACCAACCAAGCTTTTGCATTGCATATTAAGAAAATGCTAAAACAATTGAACATGCCAATAGCACGATCCTATGCAGAGAGAAAAAACCACCATCCTGCTGCTACAAAGGAAGAAGATGAACAACTGGATGCAAAAGTTCTTATTTGCAATGAACAACAGGACTTCCTCACATGTAACTTATGGGTTGAAGTAGGTCTTGTCAATGGAGCCCTTGGTAAAGTTGTTTCCATTCTCTATCCGCTTGGAGAAAAACCCTTGAGTTGCCATCATTTGTTGTTGTTGACTTCTTCCAATACAAAGGCCCAGCATGGGATGCCTTCAACTCAACCTATGTTCCACTCCCCCCAATAACACGAGGTTCTTGCAGGAAAATGCCCCTTCGCAAGGCATGGGGATTAACAATACATAAATCACAGGGCATGACATTACGAAGGGCGACAGTGGACATTGGCAACATAGACCGTCAAGGTTTAACATTCACTAGCATCTCTAGAGTTAGAACCTTGAATGATCTCCGCATCTCTCCACTGTTTCCCTTTATTCGCTACTCCCGCATCCAAGGCAATGTTTACGTGACACGTAGGCAACAAGAGGAGTCCATCTTGACTTCGAGGTCTATACAACCACTTGCAATGTGATCGCTACGTCCATTGCCTTCTAATCTCCTTCCAGTAAGTGTACTTTTGACTCAACTGCCCATTCTCTACAAATTCCTATACTTGTATCACTTTTTACATTTCATCAATATTTTCTGCTTTCTTTTACCAAAAAACACTAATTCCCACATATCACATTTAACTAATTCAACAACTTATTTTTCCCCCTCTTTCAGACTATCAAGATGGATCACAAGTACCTGTCCCGACTATATCAATACTCAAAGGAGATAGATGGCCAGCAAGTTGCTCTTCTTGACATAAATGCAAGATGCCTTCTGCGCCTGGTCTTCCTTCTCCATCGTCTCCACCCAACTATTGAACTTCTCAAAAAGATGAAGGCCTTCTTGCAACGGCTTATACATCTTCATGAAAAGGATATAGTAACAATGCTTCCATTTGCTTCGGAGTCCCGCAATTATCATAGTGGTGCTGTCATAGTTACAAACTGGTGTTGCCATTGCCATCGCACCCTCTCCATATATGATTACCTGCTAGTTCAATACCACTGGTTCAATGGGAATGTATAAAACAGAAAATTAACTTTGCTTTGTTCCAAACACTTGTGGATTTCAATGCATCCAAGGTTATGCTATTTTGTTTGTACTTTTCCTCTCACCATGGTGGATGCAATGTAGTTTGCAACTCTTCCTCTGTTTCAGAACATATCGAATGAATTAGAAACTAAAGCACCATTTTTATACGCTGTTCAATCTTATAAATACATAATGCTTCTTCGAAGTCTATACAGCCACCCACAATGTGATCGCTACATCCATTGCCTTCCAATCTCCTTTTAGTAAATGTACTTTCAACTCAACAGCCCCATGCCCTTCTCTACAACTTCCTATACTTGTATTACTTTTTTCCATTTCATCAATCTTTTATGCTTTCCTTTACTTAAGAACACTAATTCCCACATATCACATTCAACTAATTCAACAGCTTCTATTTTCCCCCTCTTTCAGACTACCAAGATGGATAGCAAGTACCTGTCCTGACTTTATCGATATTGTGATGACATGAGATAGATGGACAGCAAGTTGCTCTTCTTGACATAAAGGCAAGACACCTTCCGTGCCCGGTCTTCCTTCTTCGTCGTCTCCAACCAACTATTGACCTTCTGAAAAAGTTAAAGGCCTTGTTGCAACGACTTATTCATCTTCATGAAAGGGATACAATAAGAAAGCTTCGGTTGGATTGCCAGTCCCGCAATTCTCACCTTGGTGTTGTCATAGATACAAACTGGTGTTGCCGTTGCGATTGCACCTTTTGCATATATGATCAGCTGCCAGTTCAATACCACTTGTTCAAAGGAAATGTAAAAAGCAGAAAATGAATGTGCTTTGTTCCAAACACTTTTGGATTGCAGTGAATACAATGTTATGCTATTTTGTTTGCACATTTTCGCTCGAAATGTGCTTGGTTCCAAACAATTTTGGATTGCAATGAATGCAATGTTATGCTATTTTGTTTGCACATTTTCACTCACCATCATGGATGGAATGTAGTTTGCAACACTTCCTTTGTTTCGGAACATATCGAATAAATATATTAGAAATTAAAGCAGCCCATTTTTATAGGCTGTTGAATCCTATAAATACATAATGCTTCCTTTTGTTGATCTGAATATAAAGTCATTACTTCTTCGAATTTGATCAAGACCACTGTTATTTCAAATCCTTTCAAAGAGCTTGTATACTGTCTTTATAATTTAGAATTTCAAAATTAGTTGCTGAATGTAAAGGCAACCACCCATCATGTCTTCAAAGTTATAAATGCTATATTTCTTCCTCTATAACTGTTTTTTATTCATTTCAATTTAGTAGTATACTGTCTTTATAATATAGAAATTGAAAATTAGTTGTTGAATGTAAAGGCAACCACCCATCATGTCTTCAAAGTTATAAATGCTATATTTGTTCCTCTACAACTGTTTTTTATTCACTTCAATTTAGTATTCATTGCAGGTGCCATTAATTCCCTTACATTTACCATCACCATAACAAAATCCTGTTCCAATCTCCCCTGAACCTTCTCCATGCCTAGTTGAAGAAAAAACCATGGCTGGTTTAAAATATGGGTTGTATGTAAATCCTTTCTTACAACACTAAATAACAACATAGCATAGATTTCATACAACACTAAATAACATCGTAGCATAGATTTCATGGTGCATGATCCCTCTCTTTAATTTCAACCTCATTCTCCTTGGAGGCGCAATTTTCTCTGCCATTACATGCTGTCTTTAATTTCAACAACATTCTCCTCTGCTGTCTCTAATTTCAACAAAAATCTCCTTGGAGGGGCAAATTACATGCTGTCTTTAATTTAAACAAAATTCTCCTATGCTGTCTTCAATTTCAACAAAAATCTCCTTGGAGAGGCAAACTTGTTTGCCAAATACTTAATAAAATGTGTATAAAGGTGACCTACCCCAAAAAAATGTCAGCTGTACAACTTTTTTATTTCTGCCTTTCTATCTTCTAATCATCTTTTTTAGCAAAGGACACATAAACATAGTCCCTACTGTTGTCACATACAATGCCCTTATTCATGGCTTCTGTAAGGAAGGCAAGCTGGCACAAGCTAGGAAATTCTTCTACGGAATGCCCAACAAGAAAATAGTCTCTGATGTTGTCACATACAATGCATTTGTTGATGGCCACATTAAGGAATGACAACACAAGGAGCCCATCAAAGTACTTCATGAGATGCTGGACAAAGGGATTAATCCAAATCTTATCATATACAATGTCCTTATTGCTGGTTATTGCAAAGCAAACAAACTTATTGCTGGTTATTTCAAAGAAAACAAGCTTCAAAAAACTCTCGGGTTGTTACAAATTACTGGTGCTTACTCTCAGAGCTTTCCATTCGTAAAATCGATACACTTTGCTTAAAATTTATACATTTCCATGATTGTGGCTTATCTTTTGGATTGATTTCAGTTCGGTTTTTGTTGATTTTATGGAACATAAAAACTTGTTTAAGAGTTGTTCATTTCATGGCGATTTGGGCGTTGGACTAGTTAGTTTTCTCTCTAAACTTTCAAAACCGATTTGTAAACTCTGACAGTGGCTTGTGTATGTTTCCATTTCAGTCTTCCTAGAATAAAAATGTACAACTTCTAAGGGGTTTGCTTAACCTCCACCTCGTCCTTTTTCCCAGCTGATTATTTTTTTAAATTGTGTGCCCGCGCTAAGAAGTAAATGGATCAATTATTGTGCAACATCCAATTGCAACTGTAACTGTGGCTGGAAACTGTAAACTACACAATCTTGTCACACTGTCCAATTTCAATTGTTTTGTAATCCAAGGGTGTTCTGGATACCTCCCTTTAGATTATTGCATGACATCTTAAAAAAGGATTGGACATAACGTTATGAGATATTCAGCGGCAAACAACAGGCTCCGTGAAGGTTGCTCAAATGCACAACGCAAACTTCAGTAGTAGTGACTGACTTGCAATTGATAAAGTTCACATCTGACATTTCCAATAATCTACAAGCAAACTATATGAAACAAATTTTCCAGCTGAGCTTAATGAGGTGATCTGAGTGGCACTTCCATAAGTACACTGGCTGTTTACTCTTAAAACACATTTCCAATGACATTCTTCACAATAATAATCTGGAATTGGATTGATACACTGGTTAGTGGCTTGTCTTTGTTGTTGAAAGAAAGTACCTTAAAAAGTTCACTAGTGAGCTGTACTTTTTGAAATGGACTAAACTGGTTTTATGTATTGAACTAAAGCTTGTTTGCAGTTTTACAGCTTGCTTTGGCATGCCTCCTCTTTCTTATGTTTTTGTCGAAATCTTTTTTTGCATTCATTGAATACCCAAATTCCACATCTATTGAGTACTTGATCTTGTTATGATATACACCTGGTAGTAATGATTGTCATCGTATGCCTTCGTGCAGTGCATGTTTGTTAATTAGACATCTCCAACCACTTGAATGTCTAGTCTCTGCTGTCCAACTTGCAGTCGTCAAGGAAACTATTATATTATTGGCCTCCTGCTGTAACTTTTCAGCAATCAGCTTGATTGGCAAGCTATCATGTTTATACTCCTTGGAGAGGATATCAATTGGACACAAATCCTTTTTTCAGTTATTTTATTTACAGCCAGGTTAGGCAGTTTAGTATATGAGACCTGGTTTAATCTATGACAAACAAATGCAATGTCTGCTGAAATTCAGGGAACATTTTCTCCTTCCACTGAGACTCCTAAGCATTCGACCTCCAATATTGCAACTGTTGTCAAGCAGTACCCTGAGGGAAAGGATGCTTCCCTTGCTTTGTTTGTCTAGAGTATAGTAGCATTATTAGTTGCAAAGGTTGTGTGTGAAAGGATGCTTCCCTTGCTTTGCTTATCTAGACTATACTAGCATTATTACTTGCAAACACCGTGTGTGGATATAGAAGCTAAGTTTTATGCATTTTCACTACAATTCTTATACACATATTCTCTATTTGTTTGGTTTACAGGAGCATGGACTAAAAAAAAATTGTGACTAGGAGCATGGACTAAAAAAATTTGTGATTTTAATAGTCAGATGCTTGCATGTCCCTCCAGAACAAATTCGTTTCAAAATCTTCATGTTTTAATACATTCACATGATCTGTGACTGATAAGAAGCTTGGGAATTTTATGAAACCTATCAATGGCTTAATTAATTACAGTCATGCACACGTATGGATAAAAAGTTAAAACCCTAGTTTTCTATTTAATTTTGAAGTATTTACATTCAATGCTCACAGTGTATCAAATCTTGGTTTTCGAAATCAGTTTTATAATTGATAGCTTTGCTGAATCATACTCTTTCTGATTATTATTGCTTAATACATTTTCACCTTTTATTTTGAAAAACTGCATGGTTCTTTACTGCAATACCTATAAAATATCTGGCATGGTTCATGGGAAACCTGGCAAGACAAATTCAAAACTAGGGGTTCAGGTCTAAACATAATTGCAATACCATTAAGGCAAGAGAAAACAGAAACTTTCCCAATCACAAAGCAAGGGAAATCTGATGATGAAAAGGGAAGACTTCGTTTCACCATATTCAGATTGAGTTAGAGTATGCCTACTAATGAGCAAGGGAAGGGGCTTCCCTTCTAACAGTGCATGTCAACGTTTTTCACTCCTCCTTGTATGAATTTATATTTTTCCTGTGATGTTACATCCACTGTTGTCAACTCCAAAAGTTGTTCCTAAGTTTCTTTTAACATCCAATTCATAGGTGTAGTAACATGGGTGAAATCATTGTGCATATCGTCAAACATCAGCAATCACAATAGATGAGTGAAGTTGTTTAAGTTGTTTCATCTTGTAACCACAATAGATGAGTGAAGTTTTTAAAGTTGTTTCACCCTGTAACCAGGGAGCAGCTCATACCTAAGCAAATCCCTCTGCAAATATCAAGTCTGTGGAAATGAAGATATGCGCAAAAAACCCTCAGAATACACTTTGCATTTTTCCCCAACATCTTCGAGCCCTTAATATATGCCAATTGCCTAAGACCTAACAATCACGTTACCGTAGCACACCACACCTTGCAAGACACATCCTTATGAAAAAAAGTTTGTAACATCTTTTAGCATCTCGAATTATTCAATAAAACATACCTACAATACATACTAACTCTTTAAACTTCAATAGCAGACTCTTCAATTTTCCAAGATACATGACCTTGCTACATCACTTTTGTTTGGATTCTCTAGCAAAATACCTTTCAATTGTTCACACAAAATGCACCTCTTTTCATTTGTAAAATCTACCATTTGTAAAATTTGGCATCGTCCCATGATTGCCATTGTAATGCCAAACTTTAATATCAGTTGCACTACCATGCATATATACACCTCTTCTGGATGAAAAGTTATCTGCTTAACCTGCTTAAATCACTTTTTCCCATTTTACCTTCTACCTCTCTGCCCTGCCTCGAAACGCCTTCGAATTTGATCGACGTAACAACTCCCAGTATTTTGAAAACACAGCCAGGTCCCACATTTCAGTCCTATACTTAACCATTTCCAGCCCTTTCCCCCCTCTTGCCAACTATTTCCTGATAACTTCCACATCCACACCCTCGTTTCCTGTAAAACTGCCTCAGCAACACTATACATTCCTCTACACTTCTATCGGTGTGTCTTTGCGCCCTCCCGGTGCAAATGCTAGTTCTATTTGTGTCTGAATCTGAAGGATTCCTACAGTGGAGTGAGCTAAAATAAGCATTTCCATTCCCTCTCAATCTAGCTCTTTTACACAATCGTCTCTCTGTTTCTCCTGTTTGTCATTTCCTAATTTGCATTTTTGAGCCAAAAGCCAGCTAAAATGAACGTTCTCACAGGGAGTCCCTAAACAAAACTTGTTATTTATCTTTTTGGGATTACTCAGTTCTTGTTACATAAGAGAGATATGGTCGTTATAATCTGCAGCCTGAAAATCTACACAGGAGTGCATTTCTCCTACTTCAATTGTATGGTCTGCAGCTAATAATGATAAAAGTATTGCCCAGTTCAGTGGAAGTAACTGTGTGTGAAATTTTGAGAAAAAGATTGAAACTATATATTTTCATTGAGTGCAGTAACATAATATTAAACTTCTACAAGATTTCAAGAGCTTTATTAATCAGGCAGATATAGTGAAAATTTGGATGGTAGTTTCTTTTTTGAGTTTACTGCTGACATTGGCAGTGCTCTCTTCTCAAATTCTCTTAAGAGGACAGAGTTCTGCTTTGTATTTTTATCACAAGTCTGTGAATCACTTAAAGAAATATCTCATCAGGGCAAATTGTAAAGCTTGGTTGCTGAAAGGGACTGTGGTCAAAAGGTTTTGTCTGCATATTTGATCAGCTTTGATGATCATTCAAGGTGATTAAATCAACTTATAGAAGTTACAGTAGTTCATTTGCATCAGTGTCACAGGGATCACTAGGCAAACTCACCAAATTGTGAGTTTGACTTGGATTGCCCCCAGAAAAGTTTTTACAGATCTTGCGAGCGATAATAATGGTTGACCGAGTTTGACTCATTCAACATGAGTCAAACTTGTGATTCCTGAGTTGAACTCGTGATTGTACTTGACGAGGAAATGGATAAATATTAAATACCCTCTAAACAGTGATTTTTCTCATTTTTTTTGGTCTGTTTGAGCGATTTTCATCTCTGCCAGAGTGACTGCATGTGACAAACAGACCTGAAGGAGGATAAAATAACCCATCTGGGACACCCACTGACCGTTGTGTATATCTTAATATTTTTGTACTTGCCAAGTTTTTCCTAATTCATTGCTGATAACTCTTGATTCATTGCTGAACCCATCCATACTTATTTGTGTCATTGTCTGCTTCATTTACACATCCATAAGAATTTAATTAATTACTGATGGAATGCATGTACATTCTATGACGTTTTGTTGAATGATATGTGAACTGGTGTCAAGGTGTTATTGAGACTACAATTCTTTCGTATTTGTCGGCTGTTTTCTTCCTTTGATGGGTAAAGTGTTCACCTAAAACATTAGGATTTCAAATACTTCAAGGCGTAGCTTATTCAAAAGGGATACATACAAGGATGTTTGTTATTGAAGATACGTGTAAGAGGTGAATAAATAAGATTTGTGTTTCTATCTTCACCTTGTAGATTGCTGCTAGCCATTTGTTATATAATTTCTGGGTCATAAGTTATCAGATCCTGTCATTCACAATTGATTTTGCAACAATCAATAGGAGCAAATCAGACTTTTTGATAATGCAATACTTTGTACAGTCCATCCTCCAAAGGCAGCAACAATTCTTGAAATTTTACCATTTAAATAAATAATTATGTCTGCCAAAATAATGAATAGAAAAGCTACTTTATGCAGAACCCTTTGCAAGCACATCAATCCGTTAATATTTTAATCAGAGACAACTGTTTTCTTCAAGAACGGGGTAAACCCCAAACATATATGAAGAAATATTTCACGTAAGATTTTGAATCCCAATAGTTTCAAACCTTCAAAATTTAGAATGTAATTGCTGCTAAATAGTGAACGGAATAGCACACTTTATGCATAACTCTAATGCAAGCACACCAATTCGTTAATCTGAAGTGACTGTTTTCTTCAAGAACGACACACTTTATGCATAACTCTCATGCAAGCACATCGATTCGTGAATCTGAAGTGACTGTTTTCTTCAAGAACAGCACACTTTATGCATAAATCTCATGCAAGCACATCAATTCGTTAATCTGAAGTGACTGTTTCCTTCAAGAACAACACACTTTATACATCAATTCATTAGTCTGAAGTGACTGTTTTCTTCAAGAACAGCACACTTTATGCATAACTCTCATGCAAGCACATCAATTCGTTAATCTGAAGTGACTGTTTTCTTCAAGAACAGCGAACACCTCAAATATTTAGGAAGAAAGTTCTGATAAAGATTGTGAATGTCAATTTCAAACTTTCAAAATTTAGCATGTTATTGCTACTAAAGCTTCAAAGACAAGTCCAAGGCCTGCAGAGATTTTCAATTGGCTTTTGAAGGTGTCCTGAAGAAGCATCCTCAAATTGTTAAGGAGTGAGGTTAACAGGCACTCTGTTGGAGAATCAGAGGATTATGTATATTAGAGAGCAAGTATTCCAAGTTATAGGTGGTGTCTAAAGACGCCGTTACACATGATCATTAAACCAGAAGACTTTTATACACAACACATGATCATTGCACACTTAGATTTATCGATAGGGCCATCTTATATAGCACCAAGATTAAACCAACTCCCTTGAAGCGAGGAAGACAAGGTCCGCAGATTGGTGAGGGCACAATGTTTTCCTTAATTTCTGCCATGTTATGTGCACTGGTTGGCTGTTTTGTTCTACCTGCCCAACCAGTTGAATGCTTAGTTGATTCCCTATGCGACCTCCCAGTGGACTCTTCTAGGCAATTGACTCTCTCCGAAAGATATAGAGGTGTGATGAATTATCAAAGCCTACTGTTCCAACACCCCACTATTAGTGCATTGCTTTGGAGGTTCAGATGCGAAATTACTCTTGCAAACCCTCTCATAATTGCAGCTCCCTGAAGCCCAAGCATAAGTCTAAGTTTCACAAGCTTAGCTTCTGATAAAGAATTCATAAAGATATCAATAATCTGATTATCTGTTGTTGGATGAACAAGATTAATAACATTTTCTTGTACTGACTATCTCCAATAACGAGCATGAAGCTCCACATGCTTCATTTCACTATGTGCAATAGGATTTTCTGCAACTTCTATTGCACTTCGATTATTGCAATACACCATAGTCAATGTCTCGATTGGAAAGCAAAGTTCCCCCATAAGGTGTTGAAACCACATGGCTTCTATGCTAACATGTATTGCACTTTGATTATTGCAATACACCATAGTCAATGTCTCGATTGGAAAGCAAAGTTCCCCCATAAGGTGTTGAAACCACATGGCTTCTATGCTAACATGTATTGCACTACGATATTCTGCTTCTGTGCTCGATAAAGAAACCACCTTTCACTTTTTTCGAGACCAGAAAATGGGTCTAGATCCAAGTCGAAGCACATATCCAGATGTCAACTTCCTGTCATCTCCATCGCTAACTCAATTTGAGTTGATGTAACCGACGAAGTGGTTCACTTTGGCATTATAATGCCTTATACCAAACTGGTAGGTTCACTTGATATAACAAACAATTCTCTTTGCAGCTTTAAGGTGACTTTTTGGCAAATCCTGTGTAAATCAAGAAACCACCCTAACATTAAAGGAAATATTAGGTTGACTACGAGTTAAATTAATAAGGTAACCAACATGTAGTTGATGGAGTGTAGTATCGACTTTCAGAGAATCACACTCCTTGGTTAGCTTCACACCCGAGTGATAAGGCATAGCACATGGTTTACAGTATTCCATCTTCAGAAAATCTCTGATTTGATTCTGGATGCCAAGAGGATACAGTGTTTCAATCAATTCTGATAATTGCGATAAATATTGATAGTACTCCAAGTAGGGTATAGGGTCTTTTATTCGCATTGCGAGTTGTCTCTTAACGGAGTTTCAAGCAGTCATTTTAGAACAAAGCAACACTTACTCAAACTAGCACAGGGGATTCGGCATATTCTCATGAGCAAATTGGTGCAGCAACTTGAAGTTTATGCATTCATATTATCATGAGCAAACTTAAGACATTTGGATCAGCTATCAAGCTTCATTTTTCATTGTCATTTCAATACAGATACAATAAAGATCTCATTGGGCACTGAAGAATTCACTTCCAAGTGTGAGCCTTCTATCATTCCTATTGGAAATTTTCTTATGTCACATTGTTCAACCTTAATCGGTCTCCCGCACAAAATAGTGCACTCTGTGTTCGCATTTGTTTCTTTCCCAAGGAACACCTTATTGTGGAACACTCAGGAACTTACCTGCATTCATGGATAGTACCCAGTGCAAACCTGTTGGTGCTGAATATAGTGCCTGACCCCATAGAGACATCAAGTGAGTCATGCAACAGAGGAAACCATCCTGGCAAATCAACCTGAAACTGTCTGCATGAAACTTAAAGCACTTAATCACTCGACCTAGCCCACTTGGCTACTCCATGTTTGCTTTTTAAATCATCTTCCATCAGCCTTGGGCCCCATCTTGACAATCATTCCTCCTATATGGCAATTATAACCTAGTGGTGCTTCGAACAATTGACTTAGGAACTTGGCTTGGAGCTATATATTTTCATAATCCATGAGGGTTTAACTTTTCATCATAGCAGCCAGCATCTGGGTTTTATGTTGTTGCCTCAGTTTGATCACTAACAGTCAATATTGGCACGTTGCCATTCCCAATTTGCTCAGAAGAGTCATATATGAGGTGCATGTTAACAGAGGCCAAGAATGGTGATGTGAAGAGGACAATGTAAAGTAGAAGCTATATTGGATGCAAAATTAATGTGGATGTGTTTTGGTAAAAGGTGAAATTATTTAATGCAAATTGAGGAAACCAGAGTATTAGGGAGGTGCAGAAGCAATTGCTGTGCCCATTTCTCCGACATCTGAAGATATAAAGGCTACATGCTCTTGGCAGGTACTTTGGACCAGCTGACGCTAGTTGACCTGGAGCTTTTCCTATTCAAGGAATAATACCCATGGAAGGGACCAACGCAACACTAGCAATGCAGTCTGTGTAGATTCTGCAGCAATCTCATCAAAACCGGAATTGGGGCACCATTTGTTCATGCATGGCTTATTTTATTTATTGCCAACAGCGGATAGCTCGCACCCTTTTCTGATAAGGTGCAAATTATGGCAATTTTGTGGTTCCAGGGAATCAAACCAAACTATTTGAACATCTCTTTGCCACATACAATGAGATTATTAATTTGGGCAGATCATTATCAGGAATTGTTCCTGTTGCAACTAGTGGAAATATTTGGCAACAATTTGGATATCTTGAAAGACAGAAACATCAGCTCAGCGAGGGTCAACTGGTTTTGGCTTTTCCTACTTCACAACCTGGGGCCGGAGGATCAAATTCTAGCCCTGCTTGCAGAACAGGGAATACTAGCTCTTCAGGAAATGCATCAGGATGATGGGATTAGCGAGTGATGGAACTGGGGCAGATAATAGCAATTTAGCAAGCATAGGTGCAGAGCCTTAATACTTGACTATGTTACAATGAAATGGCGATCCTTTTGATATCAATCCACAAGGACATTTTAGAGCAACATGCGATGGATTTTCCAATCAAGTTGGGTGGCAATAGGTGGCACAATTTTTCAACAGCCCCTTTTATGCAACACAATTGTTGCATATCCACCACAATCCCAACCCCAACTTTAGTATCAGCATGGATCACAAAATCCTAGCACATCTAGTGGTTCATTGTCATCACGGGAACATCATCAACACTCACAATGTTCATTGAATTTTCTCTCTTATGATATTGACGGACTGAAGATTTCAGTTCTTGTGTAGCCATAGCTCAGTAGAAAGCATCCTTGTTCGAAGGTTTGAAAAAGATATCTGTAAATCCCATTGGTATTGATATCTTCTTACATGTAAAGCCAAATAAAACTAATGGAAGTTCTCAGATTCTAGAAATTATCCAATTCGTCTAGACAGAACATTGTGGGTTTTTCAGAGTCCAGACGTTGGTTTGATTGCAAAAGAGGCTTCGGAAGGGCCATTTTTGGTAAACTGAGGAAAAGCATTTACGGATACAGAATTTCATCTAGTTGACATCAACTGCAACTCGTTTTTTTTTTTCAAAGCTGTTTTCCCCAAGGTTAAGACACACAACAAATAGTAGAAGAACATCATTTTTGTCTGCATTCTCAATAATTATTTTATGCTTATGCTTGAGTTGGTCATACACGAGGAAAAGAAGGTAACCCAGTCCAATTACCACTCTGAAAGAAGGATACAGAGGACATGATTCTTATTTCCGTGACTGCTTAAAAAGCTACTACTGAAGTGGTTTAGAAAGATGTTCCTGAATTTGACCCTTTGACAAAGTGGGATTCATACTGTGTTTAGTGGAGAGGTTTGAATGACAGGGTTCTGAATGTTGGGATGGTCTTCAACGTCATTCTTGGATTTCATGATTTACAATTACAATCTAAAAGTCTCAAGAGAGAGGGCATCTCTATGGTGGTTGTTTAGATTGTAGGTGTAGAAATTAATAGAAATTTACTATTACTGATGTATTCGAACTGAAAACAAGAGATTACAAATTTCCTCTACTAATTTGTGGAATGAAAATCACAATTTAGAAACACATGCAATGACATGCAACCATAAAAAACACAAGAACACAATGATTTACATGGGGACCCAATTGAGAAAAACCCCTCCGTTGTTTTTCAATAATTAGATGAGAATGACAAACTATTACATTGTCTTGCTTCAATCTTGAAGCATACTTTGCACTGTAAACTTGTTCTCCTGCTCACTGTGCCGCTTTGACCAACACTTAGCCAATTCAAGGCCCCAACTTGCTCCTATTTCCTTGTGCAATCCTTCAGGAAATTATCTCCTAAAAGATAGGAATTTCCTCTTATATCATTGTGCAAAACTTCCAAGCTTGTACACTCAACTAGTATACAATTGATAATTACAAGGTACCTTTTCCGCCACTCTAGCCAGACAATTCGAATTCCATGCATGTCTGTGCTACTTTTCGCTGATTGACTAGTTTAAATGAGAGATCACTGAGTTAGCAACAATTTAACTACTCAATTGACCTTCAATTGACTCAACTAGTTACTCGAGCTCAGTTAATTGAGTCCAACTGAAAATCACTGAACTAGATTGCTAAAATCACTACATGCACAACTTTACTTCTAGCCTATAACTCGAATTTATTGAGCTAACTAGTAGACAAGACCATGTCACAAGGTAAACTGCAATCCAAGTTATTACACTGATGTGGAAAATCAAATTACTCAATTTGACTAAGGCAAAAGTCAAATTGAGTCTTTCTTGCTTCAATTTCTAACACTCCCTCTTAGTAAGAGAATTATTTTGCACCACCCCTATCATGCACCTGTGGAATTCGAATTTGCCTATTGACAATGCCTTTGTCAAGATATCTGCATCTTGCTTCTCAGTTGAAATGTACTGTAGCATCATAATTCCCCTCGATACACAATCCCGCAAGGGATGGTTCCTGATATCAATGTGCTTGGACTTGTCATGAAACACTAGATTCTCATAGAGTTTGATACAACTCTGATTGTCACAATAAATCACTATTGGATCCATCCCCTGATTGAAAAGACCCACAAATATTTTCTTCATCCATATGGTTTCACATGTTGTTTGACTTGCAACCATGTATTCAGCCTCTACTGAGATGAGTGCCACAAATCTTTGTTTCTTGCTATACAAGGAAGTAGCTGCAGACCCAACACTGAAGATAACACCTGAAACACTTTTCTTGTTTGATGGACTCCCTGCCCAATTTGCATCAGTGAAACCTTGGAGCTTCACTCTCTCCGTCCTCTTGTACCATAACCCATACTCTGTTGTGTCTATGAGGTATCTTAACACATGCTTTGCTGCTTTTCAATACAACTTGGTAGGCTTCACCATTGCTTGCCTCAACTGATTAACTGCATGGTTTATATTGAGCCTTGTGTTCACTAGATACATCAAGGATTCAACAAGCTGTCTGTAGATGGTAGCTTTTACTGCTTCTCCTGAAGAAACACTCTCCTTCCTCTAGTTTGTAGTTAGAGGTGTGTCCATATGCTTGCAATTCTCCATGTGAAATCTCTAAAGTGTTTAAGATGAATACTTCCCCAGACTCTCAAACAACTCACCATCACCCTGCCATACTTCCAATCCTAGGAAGTAAAGCATCAAGCCCATGTCCTTCATCTCGAATTCTCTTGCAATGTCCTCCTTGCAAGAGTGGATCAACTGTGCATCCCTTGTAAGTATCAAGTAATCAACATGCGATACCAACAAAGTTAACGATCAAACGAGGACTATTATCTCAAAACGAGAACTCTAGTCCAAAAACGCCAAATAAACATGAAAAAACAACCCAAAAACGAAAATTGTGTATGCCAAAATACTGTTTTTTTTAGGGTAAATTTAAACAAACTTTTAAAAACCATTTTTTTTTGCAAAAAGGAAGAAAAAACACCCTCAAAACAAAAAGTGTTGATGCTGGAACCAAAAAAATAATCGGGGTGCAATTTTGACACTTTCTATCAATGGAATTAAAGGTAAAATATTAGGATTTTGAAAAACTGTAAAATTCCAACAATTTTTGGACATGATGTTAAAGATAAAATATCATGTCTCAAAGCCTTATAATTCCAAAAATTTCCATCCATGCTGAAGATAAAATATCTTGACTCTAAAAACCCTAAAATTATAATTGTTTTCAACCATAACATTAAAGATAAAATATCATAACTCAGAAAACCCTTAAGATTTTGACAAAGTTTCAACCATGGAATTAAAAACCTTAAATTTTTAACATATTTTAACTATGAAATTATGAACAAATTATATGACTAAAACAAGTTCTAAAAATAAACAAGTAAATGAAAGATTCATTATTCCGATAGTAATTTTTATTTTAAAGGCTAAAATTATAGCTCTTTTCAAATTTTAGCCTAAGACAACTTATCCTATTGCAACAAAAACTTAAAATTCAACCATCAAAACGAAGTGTCATCTTTTAATGAGACATTAAATTTTCAACATTTTTAAAACTATCTTATATTAAACAATAACAATAAATAATATCATGACAATATCACTTTATAATTTAGAAGTTCAACATTAATTCTAATATTTTTTTACTTTTAATCAAAATATCAACTTTGGTAGATTTAATATAACATAAATTATTTTTGTAATTCATTGTTGCATTGTGGATATTCTAAAGAGATGAATTCTTCATAATTAAAACATATAATCCAACAAACATAGAAATGTTTCATAATTTCATGTACGATAATATGGAAGTCAAAATATTTATTTCAAGGTACCATGCAAACATTATTTACATAAAATATCTTAGACATTTATTCAAAATCACCCATAGATTTTGGCACACCATCATAATATACATCTTTAGATGAATCTCTGGATGCAGATGAAGATGATCCATATTCTTCTCTTTCATCAACTAGCGCCCTATATGAGCCAACATGCATGCCCACCATTTCAGGTTTCAAAAGTCTTATAGACCTACGACTAGGTTCAGCGCACTCCCATTTCAACACTGTTTCCTCTGGTAGCAACTTTTTCAAAATCACTATGGTCCTAAAGTGAAAAGTTTCTTTCTTTGTTAAATTGAAGTCATAAACAAGTATGTCAACATCCTCCAATTTTAAGAGGTTTGTGCGACGAAGATTTAAATTTGTACTCTTTATTTTTCTCTTTCTGTCAATTTGTTTATCAACTATCATCTCTGGCTTATACACACCATTGAACGGGTGGGTATTTATGGTATACCATTGTACTTCAACAAGTGTAATATCTTCATTTTCTTTAATGACTTTTATAACCTTGGCAACCCAGAATGGATAACCAAGTGGATCTCCATCTGCTAACAATGCTATCATGAAACCCTCCTTAATATCCCGCACATAACCCCTGTAAAGGTTTTCCATGGCTTCACGTAGTGCACATGATCTTATAGAACCAATATAAATTTCTCTTTCCTCTACTCGTGGAGAATTAATAATACATTGAGATTGTTGCTGTTCAACAATGCATCTTTCCTCATGTTCATTTGGCATATTTTGTGGCCAAATAAATGGAGTCTTCAAAATTGTATCAATTTATTGATCTTGAAATGATATCACTTTGATTATTGAAAAAAAACTCCCACCAAACTGAATCAACAACATCAAAGTACTCATGTTTTTCTAATACATCTTCTAATTTCTTTCAAGCATTCAAAATAATTTATATCTCTCTTATGTCTTTGTGCATTATGGAGTTCAACAATTGATTGTAATAACAAGATCTTTGATGCAAATAATGGATGCTCTGAAATGAACTTCAAAACTGCTAAACTTGATGATGACCCCCATTCTGCAACAATTGAATACATTTTCCCCCACATAAGTGTTTTCTTATCAAATTTTTTGATAAGAAATTGATGCTGGAAGCTAATGACATTAAGTTGTTCAATGAATTTATTTTCACCATGCGATCCCAGAATAAACCTTTGCATGTCAATAGTTTCTTTCAACACATGAAAAACAAGCTCTGGAATGTATGATTTCTTAATACATTCAATTAATGATGTAAGACTCTCAACATCTTTCCTCCTCAATCTTACTGAAAAACGATTGAACATCTGATCAATATGGTCATGAGTATGCCCAACAAGAAGGAAACCAACCTTTACTTTTTTAAATATTTCAAATTCAACAAGCATGTTTAGATATCCAAAAACAACTTGATTTTTGTTTTCACGACTTGTGTTGTCTAATTGCAGATACAAAAATTCAGGAAGAATACCAGATCAATGAGAAATCAGATCATAGATTATAATTGTGGTCAAATTTGCATCATTATGAATATTTGGAGTTGTGAAGTAAACCCTTCGCAACATCTTTCCATTAAAGATCATTAAACCAAGTGAAACTGAATACAATTTTCCTGGTGTGCGGAAAAAATGTCGTAGAAGTGTTTTCTTTTGGTCCATACCATCAATTATTAAACCCAAATATTTATTTGGATTATCATAACATTTCTTTCAATGTTTATAGAATTTTTTCCTTTCACTTGCTTGCTGATTCTGATGCTCTTGAAGTACTTTGACAATGGAATCTGCACATAAAATAAAAGAAACATTAATAAATATATTTTCATGGTTGATATCTATCAAATTTTTAAAAATAATGTTACGAATGCATGCCTCTTTTTGCCCCTACATTTATCCCTTTTTGATTTAAGAGAAACACATGTATTGCAAACCCCATTCTTGTCTTCTTACGAATACGAACATTGTTGAATTCATTCTTTCATATCTTTGTAAAATATGAATATGTAATAAAATTACCAAGTCATTTAGCACCTTTTGCATATTCTTTGTATAAGATGTAGATTTCTCGTCCTGAGGAATTATTTGGAATATGTATTGTGTCTTTATTTGACATACACTCTCCATGCTTTGAAAATAAATTTTTCATCCATGACATTGAAATATTTGTTAATGGTCAAACCTCTCGCCTATAACGTACTTCTGAATAAAATGTGAGATTTTTTTCCGGTCTTGGATTTTTGACAAACAAAAATTACCAATTGAATGCAACATTTTGAAAACATTTTTACAAAGCAATATAATATCGATACAATAATCATACTCTGCTAGTGCAGATTGCATGCAACCCACTAAATATGAAATTTGCATGCTTTTATTCATTGACAAATATCTCTGCCTTTTCTCCAAAGAAAACTTGAAATCCATATGTTTCAAGAAATCCTTTCGACAACATTCACTTGAAATCAAATCACCGATAAAACTGCTTGTGAGATATTCTGTCCTAAGCCTTGTATAACTGAAATATTTTGGATTGATATGAAAATGTCTACTCCTACTCCTAGATACAATATTTTCTTGCAACATCTCATTCATTTAATTATCCTCTGTAGAAGCATTTTCATCATCATTAGGAGGAATATTATCATCATTATGATAATTATGAACATAGTTACGGAATTTATCACCATAATTGCTTGGAAAATATTAATTACCATCCTAACTTGAAGGAAAATCTTCACTACCATCATCTGTGCTTTTGAATTCTTGACTCCGATGAAATTCTTCACTGTCTTCATCTATGCTTTTGAAATCTTCCCTTGGAGTATTCAATTCTTCATCACCATGAGTGCCTTTGAAACACTCACTTAGAGAAAATGCATTATTCACATATGTGCCTCTAAAATTATCATTTGCAAGAAACTCTTCATCTATTAGGGGAAATTTGAGGTCTAAAATGGGCCTCCTAAGGAAATAATAAAATAATAGTTAAACCATTAAAATAATATTTATGAATTTGCAATTCACTTTTTGCACTACAATCCATATAACTATAGTTAAAATTCAATTCAAAAGTTATACCAAAATAAAATTAATAAAAAAATTGTAAGAATGAACTTTTCAAGAAAAAATCATTATCATTGAACAACTAATGCATTTGTCCTTTGTACTTAAATAACTTAAAATAAAATAAAAATATAGATTTATAAATTATTAGTTATATTACATGCTATTAATTAAAATTTATATTATTTAAATTGTATAATAACATATAATTAATATACTATATAATATAATATAATATAATAAATGTATAGGAATATGCATTGTTTCTTTCAAGAAATATTAAATGACAATAATATATTTTTATTCAAAAAATGTGAAATGACATTTATTATGAGTACTTTACTTTGAATTTAAAAGTACTTATAGCACTACCATGATTAACCATGAGTTTTTATCCATCATTGAGAATGTGACAAGTAAATACCTTTAACTCAAGCAATGCCACCCCAACCATTGGGGATGATGTCATCCCCTAAAATGTGATTGATTCTCATAAAGTGAATTTTGATTGTACATTTTTCTTAAGAGGCCCATTTTAGACCTCAAAATTCCCCTAATGCTCCCCTTCATAATTGGGGCTCTCATAATCCTTAGGATTGAGACTAAGTGGAAAATATGACTATTTATTTATAGTCAAATTATTATTTGCAGGAAATTCTTCATTCTCCCCTTCATCAATAGTGGTCTCATAATCCTTAGGATTAGGACTAAGTGGAAACATTGAATCTCTATTTAATGGAAATTCTTCATTGTCCCCTTTTTTCGTGTTGCTCTCATAATCCTTAGGATTAGGACTAAGTGGAAGCTTTGATTTTGTATTTACCGGAAATTCTTCATTTTCTCCCTCCCCTTCCTCAATGGTGTTCTCATAATTCTTAAGATTAGGACTAAGTGGAAGCTTTAAATCTCTATTTACTAGAAATTCTTCATCCTCCTCCTCCCCTTCCTCAGTGGTGATCTCATAATCCTTAGGATTAAGACTAAGTGGAAAATTTGACTCTGAAAATTCTTCATCCCCCCCTTCATCAATGGTGCTCTCATAATCCTTAAGATTAAGACGAAGTGAAAAATTTGACTCTGTAAATTCTTTGCCCCCCCTTTCATTAGTGGTGCTCTTATAATCCTTAGGATTAGGACTAAGTAGAAATTTTGACTCTGAAAATTCTTCATCCTACATTTTGTTAGTGGTGCTCTCATAACCCTTAGGATTAAGATTAAGTCAAAAAATTGATTCTCGATTTACAAGAAATTATTTTTGTTGACCTTCATAAATGTTGCTCTCATCTTCCTTAGGATTAGGACCAAGTGGAAAATTTGACTCTTTATTTATAGTGAATGATTTCTTGTTAAATTCATTAATATGAATAGAGTTGTTGCGTGACGAAGATGTTGATGCTGCAGAAAGAAAAACTTCATTATCAGAAGAATCCATGACTTTCAAACAGAAGATGTTGAATGATACAAATGCATTCTTTCCCAATGACAATTTATAGCTTCAAGATTAAAAATTTCCTTTTAAAGCCCTGCCCACCCCCACAAAATGTTCCGTCGAAAATTTTTCCTCCAAAATTCCCCCCCAAAACTTTCGTCAAAAAATTTTCCTCAAAAAATTTCGTTTGAAATATTTCCCTCCAAAATTTTAGTCTAAAATGTTTTTGAAAACATTTTACTAAACTTTTGGTTTTGAAAATTTCACCCTACTTTCTATTCAAAATATCCACACAAATGTTCCTTTAATGTATTCCTTCGAAATTAAAATAATTTTTTTTTATTTACATTATTTAACATTGACTACATAACTAAATAAATTTTTTAATTTGTAATTTATTTTTTAGCCCATATTGAATAAAAATTAATCTAAAATAATATTAACTATATATTAATTTTCTTAATTTTAATTTTAATCCCACATTCGAGAAACGCTAAAGCAATCCTACAATCTTCGTTATATAATAACATCTGTTGTTTCTATTAGTCACATCACATTAAGTCTTTCGGGTTTTGTTAAAACGTTTGGAACATTGACATCTATAACACATTGAATGAGAGTTTTTCGCATTTCAAAGATTAGTTTTTCTTCTATTTTGACCATTTAAAGAGGAATTTGAAAAAAAACTAATATATATATATATATATATATATATATATATATATATATATATATTATAATTTTTTGTTTTGTGTTGTTTTTGTAAGCTTGATAGGACGACATCTTCATCATGTACAATATATCACCCCGATCGGAGAGGGGAATTGAACCGATGACTTCACATCAATGGGTACCTTATCAAAACCCGTGGACATTATTTAAAAAAATTTAATATATATATATATATATATATATATATATATATAAAATTTTTTTTTTCATTTTATATTGTTTAAAAAAATAAATATATGGTTAGATTAAAAAAAAAAAACGTTTAAGATGAAATAAAATAAGATCTATGTGAATGTTTCTAAACCAAGGGCAACAATTACGTCAGCTAAAGTTGTAGTTGGATGCACTATGAACACTGTTGAACATACCCAAATTGAGAAACATCATAAAATTCAAGCAAGTGGTTATGTGAATGTTTCTAGACCAAGGGAAATAATTACATCGTCTAAAGTTGCAGCTGGACGCGCTATGAATATTGTTGAACATACCCAAACTGAGAAACGTTATAAAAGTCAAGCAAGTGGCACATCAAGTACATTCAAGATTATTTTAGAATGGAGGATTGCACGAGAAATAAATAAAAACAAATTTTACATAACATGTTAAAGATAGTGAAACCGATGATGGTGTACATATCTATCTATATTGTGGTATGATTAACTTTGGTGAACCATAGAGGTGATGGGCATAGTACGATACATATGTTTGGTGCCAAATGCTGGCACTGTTTATGTTCTTACAAAATTGGCCAAGACATGTGAAAATGTAAGATATCATCTCTCAAAGGTCAAGTATGGCACATATGAAGAATCTAGACAGTTGTGTGAAAAAATTGCAAGCAACATTGCAACTAACATTGTAAGTATGCTTATTTATATTTATGTGTTATGCATTATTGTAAGGATCATTAAAATATTTATAAATTATTCATCATTGACATATTGTATTTTGTTTGATAGGATTTTGCTGAGAGTTTTTCAATCATGTTGGAGGGTATTTATTATCTAGATCTTGAAGTGATCAATGGTTTCCACACAGAAACAAAAGAAGAAAGGAGAATAAAACAAAGAACAATAACTCATGACACTGCAATAGTACATACAAGGGATCAACAAAGAATCATTAAGGTGAGTCAAGTTAGTAAAGCTAAACATGTTGCTTTTGAAGATGTGGATGAAACTGAAAAATATGTTACCATTAGTGAGGAGGAGATTATAACTGTTGTTGAAAAGGAGAAAAGAAATAAAAACACCAAAAATAAAAATGACCATGGATATCTCTCTTCCAGCTGATGGTGAGAAAATTATTTATCTAGAAGAAGATATGTTAACTGGTAAGAAGAAGAAATCAAAAGTTCGTTAATTTGTAAAAATCATGGGAAACAATGAAGATCAAAGTGAAAGATATAAAGGCAATAAGGAAATCATAACACCATGTGCTGATTTAGAGGATGGAATAAATTAATTAATGGTGGAAAAACATTTCAGCTTAATGCCAGCCAATTCTATACGCCAAATGAATGACAATCTCAATATCAAATTAGAAAGACACATCACCTACATGTCGATACTTTGAAAACATTGTTCGGGTTCAATCCATATGCACATGTGGTGGACTATGTCGTTCTTGTTGATCCAAATCAAGTTCGCAACAAAGAGACATTTGGACACAATGTTTTGAATACAAATATTATGTAATTGGAGAGAACAATTCATCAGACGCTAAAAGAAAAATGATTGAGGAATATCCCAATAACTCTATTTTTGAAACAATGAGATGCATCATTTATGTTGGTTTAACAAAAATAGAAGCAAATTTATTGGCATGAGATCATAATGCAGATAATGAGTATATAATGTCTATGAATTTCACCCAAAGGATCAGATTTATTCATAATGAATTTGTAGCAAAATGTGGTGGGGATAAGACAAAAGTAATTATAAGATTTTAGAAGGAATGTTGTATGGAAAAAAGTTATCAAATTGAGAATAAAATCAATTCAAAAGGTGGCAAAGTAAATTCACTTTTATTCAGAGGCATGTTTAATATTTTCCAGTTGGCATTTAGAACTAAGGAGATATGAGAATTGATTGATGGAATTTTGACACGTGGAATAATATTTCCATAAAAAAACAAAAGGTTAAAAAGTGCAAACCCATAATATGTACCAATAGTAAGACATGTCTTGAAATGAAGCAAATTCTAGATGATATGACTATCACACATTGGAGAACAATGCAATGAGTGAATGATGACAAACTAGTCAAATTAATACTATGTCGTGTGAAGTCAGGTGACTTATCAATGGAAGAAATGTGCTCGAAATTTCAAAAGTAAGTTTGTTGAATAATTTTTACTTTTTCTTGGATTATAATTATCTTTAAAATATAACGTATTGTTGTTGGCAGTGTTTGTTATACACATCACTATATTAACAATTTTTACTTTATTTATTCAGTCATAATATTTATACAAAAGTACAAGAACACATGGTTAAAATGTTAAATGAATATAGTTGGGATGATGTTGTACACAACTACCCATAATCAAGTTCTACAACAACACTTAAATATTTTTATCTTGCATTAAAAAATGTATGTTGATTTATACATTCATTTAATTCATATATATATATATATATATATATATATATATATATATTTTATTTCATTAAATATGCCGAAGAAGGATCGGGATGAAGTACAAAATACTTTCAAAAGATTTATTGAAAAAAATAAGTTGGAAAGGCTGAGAAAACATTGTATTGGGAATGTTGAACTTGATCCTATTCTTACTCATTTCATTTGGAATGAGCTCGACACTATCCAATATCAAATAATACAAGGTGATTGTGAAGGCATTGCAAAACTCATACCTAAAAGAGAATATGCCCTAGTTATTGCATATATTCCTCATGGTTTCAATTTCCAATACATTGGATATGATAAAGAACCTTATACTTATCAAGATTTTAATAAAGTGGTTACGAGTTTTCAAGAAGTCACAACATCACCACTTTAAAGATTTGTGACTTTTCATTCAGACACACAATTTGCAATGTTATTAACAAGCTTCAAGGGAAAAACAAACTCAAGGATATAACTTATATGGTAAGACATTGAAATTGTATGTTTGATTAATGTTAATTTTATTATTATTTATGGTGACAAGTTAATTGAAATTTTACTATGTCATGTTACATTCAAAAGTCAAATATTGTTCTTTCGTAGATCAACCAATTATAAGTGATTGTGAGTTCATCCATATTGAATGTTAGACAAAAATTTGATAACTATAAGCATGTTCTTCAGAATCGAGTATATGGAAAGAGTCATAACCAAGAATTGGTTCATGATGTTGTTGTAAGAAAACTAACATATGCAGATAAATATGCAAAATGAGAGATAGTTAACATTCATCAAAAACCGCAAGCATTGATTAACCATCTTATATATTTATGTTCAAATGAAGGAGATTGAGTTTTTGATTTATTCTCAGGTTTACGTAAGTTTTATTATATAAAATTGAATTTTAACATTCTTTTTTAGTTTTTATGTGTTTATACTAATTTAATTAATTATTTCTTTTGTTCTTGATGATTAGGTACAACACTAGCATGTTGCCTACAAAAAGGAAGAAATTGCATTGTCATTGAAAAAGACTCACTACAATGCAATTTTATTCAACAAAGAACTAATGCTCTTCCATTTCTTCCAGATGCAATGAGGAAGGGGGATTTTAATGAATCACGTGTGGCAAAAACGACAAAGGAACCTCAAATACCATTATATGGAATGATTGGAAAATGACACTTTGGGAGATTTGCAGACATAAAAGATCCGTAAGAAGAGGAAAATGACCAAATTGAAGCAGAAAATATTGTGGAAGAAGACATTAATGAAGTTCTAGAAGATGTCGAACATGAATTATATGATATTATTGATTAACTTTAAGTTATGCTTGCAAATCAAGTTCAATTTTGAGAGTTATTCATTAGTTTTACTTGTAATGTTTTGACTTTGAGATTTTATGAGAAGAATGAGTATTTGATTATTGTTGTTATATGTTTAATATTTGTATTATCTGATTTTCACTTTAATTTTCATGTGAATCGTTATTTTTTTGTAAAAAAATTGTGATTACTATTAATTTTTGACGTAAAATTCATAAAAAATGCTATTTTTAAAGTTTTTTTTGTTAAAATTTTCCCATAAAAATTGTTTATTTGACGTGTCATTTTTAACAAAAAGTTTCAAAATGTGTATCTTTTTCATTGTATTTATATTGAAAATGTGTACTTTTTTTGTCAAATGTTTAAATTATCCTTTTTTTAGCGATGATTAGTTGATGTGCATTGAAATATTAATTAACAATACATAAACATATAGAAAATTTGAACTTTCAAATATTGACCTTTTTTATTTTTACTTTTTTAACTATGCGAAAAAATGAAGATTTCATTACAAAAAAAGTTGAAAAGAAAAAAAAGAAACACAAATACATAAATACACTTCAAAATAAATATCTCAGGGAATAAGAAGACATTAGAAAATGTACAGTGTTAAAAATAAACCCTCTAAAAAAAGGGGTTGATGCTGCATCAACACTTTTCAAAATCAACATGAAAATCACTCACATTTAAAAAAAAAATGTTCATAAGAAAATTTAAATTGCCAAAAAATAATGTGTATTCTGAATAACCACTTTTCAAAATCGGGTGATTTTTTTGCTACTTCAAAAAAATAGGTAATCGATAATTTTTTCGTTTGATCGGTAACTATGTTTACCAAGATAAGAAACTTGCCATCTACCACAATGTGATAGAGAATGACGTCTGCTTCACTTTTGGTGAATCCTAATTCTCTTAGATGTGTGTCGATCTGAGTGTACCAAGATCAGGGCGCCAATTTGAGACCATACAGGGCTCTCCTGAGCCTGCACACATGTGTCTCCCTATCATATGTCTCAAATCCTTGTGGCTGCTTATGTAAATTTCGTCCTTAACAACACCATTGAGAAAGATGATCTTCACAAATCTGAAGGATCTTCCACCCCATCTACACAACTAATGCTAGAATGGTTATGATCGAGGAATATCTTGCCACTGGGTAAAATGTTTCTTCATATTCCACTCCCTCTACCTGAGAGAATCATTTAGCCACAAATCTGGCCTTGTACTTCTCGATGCTCCCATCAACTGCATGCTTCACTTTGTAGATCCATCTGGAACCAACCACTGACTTGTTCTTTGGTATCAACACCACCACCCATACACTGTTCTTCATGATGGAGTCATACTCATCCACCATGGCATCAAACCAAACTCCTTGAGAAATTGGTTTGTCAAATGAAGAAGGCTATGTCTCAATGAGTTATTTCATGAGAGCCATATAGATAGTGTATTTGTATGGTGACCTCCTCTTCTTGGGCACATATGTAGGAGCTCCCGCATGCTCCTATGCATCCTGTACCAATATTTAAGCTTCTGTTATGCAACCAACTCAAAAAATAGAAGAAAAGATAGATCACCGATTTAAAAAGTATCCACTTTTAGGAGGAAACCTCCTTTACATTACATAAATGAAAAATTCTTGGATGGTTCAAATGAAAAAACCAAAATTTTATATATAGGAGTCTAAGGGGTCACAATATAATCAAAGCCGACATAACAATGATAATGTAAGGGCACAACAATAACAATAGTGGGCTTCTATGGGACACAATAATAAAAATATGGGGACTACATGGGCACATCAATAATGATAAGGGGGGATACACTAGTATTATAGGGACCTAACATGCCCTCTCCTTCAAAAGAGTGTTGTCCTCAATGCTTGAGTAGTTCTGGATGCTTCTGTATAAAATTATCATCCTCCCATGTCGAATATTTAGTGGGTAAGTTCTTCCACTTGATGAGATACTTTGAAATTAACCGATTTTGTAGCTGTCGAGTTCTTGTTTCCGTTACAGCCTCAGGTTCCAATATGATTTTTCCTTCCTCGTCAAGTTCTGGAAATATTGTTTGAACTGGAAGCTTATCACCTATAACCTTCTTTAAGCATGAAATATGGAAAACTGGGTGCAGTCGGGAAGATGCAGGAAGCTCAAAATTGTATGCCATAGTACCAATATTTTGCAACACCTTGTAAGGACCATAACACTTTGGTGATAATTTATTATCTTTCTTAGCTTTCTTGAGAGACATTTTTTTATATGGTTGTAGCCGTAAATTCGCCTACATCAAAACTTCTTTCGCTGCGATGCTTATCTTCAAGTTGTTTCATTCGATTTTGCGCCAAAGTGAGGTTATCCTTTAAGAGTTGGAGAACTTGTTGTTGATGCTCGATGTGATATTTCACTGCTTGAACATTAGAATTTTCTCTTAAATATGATGTGATGGAAGTTTGTACACATGGTCCTTGCATTCAAATTCCTAAATTTGTAGTTGGTTAGACATTGTCTTACAATTTTGATATTAGGTGATAGTAGTGTGTTAGTTCATCATAGTGTCAAAGGATGAAATGACAATTACTTTTATAATACATGTGTGTAACTTATGTATGAATGAAAATGATGTATGGCACTAGTTTTGATGATCGAAATCAAGCTTTCACTTTAGTTAAAATTTTCTTTAGCAGAAAGTTGAGAAATTTTGATTCAAAATTTGGTTAGGTGGAAAGAAAAACCTTATCCTCATTCATTCTTTCCATCTGAGCATTTTATTCCTATTCAAATTTCACTTCCCATCTCATCCCTGCACCTTTTCCACATTCCAGTTTTTCCTCTTGTTATAGAAATCTCAAAAGATGGAGAATATTTATGTTGTGATGATGCATTGAAAACCCTTACAAATATGAGCGATCATTGTAGAATGTTGGACAAGTGTTTTTAGCATTTACTATTCTTGGATATATGAGGGATCATTGTGGAATATTGCATGTTTTTTTAACATTTGGAAAAATTATAGTAGAGGTGATGAAGAGTAGAACAAGTGGAAAGTCATGAATAATAACTTCCAACTCCACTTTGAAAACATGGAATCAACTCTATCCAATATGGATCTATGGAGTCAAGCGACGAAGAGTATAACAAGTGGAAAGTCATGAATAGTAAATTCTAAGTTCACTATGAAAACATGGAATCAATTCAAGCTAATATGGATCTATGGAGTCAAGAACCTAGGGATAATTGTAGAAACCTCAAAGATAATGGGCCACAATTAGCTATAGAAATATCCCATGATCACATTGATATCAAGGCCATGGGGAACATGTTAGGGGACATTAATTTGGAAATGTAAGTCTTGAGTCCTAAGGCTAGGAACATTAATGACTGATAACTAAGTAAGCAGACTTGGAGACTTGAGCATGTCAATCACTAACCTAAACTTTAGCAACCTACAACCATGTATCACATAATGCAACCAAACACCTCCCAATAAAGGTAGCTAATTCCTTCTCTCAATGGACAACAAATATTTGTTTTTTTTAATTTAATAAGATAAAAGTTTGTATCAATATTTTCTTATGAACGTGTTTTAAAGGACGTAATCAATGTTTTTTTTTCAAAAAGAAAAAAACAAGTCTTTTTGTATTATATATAAAAAGTCTATTTACATATGTCAAAGATCAACCATATTCACTAGAGGATGACTATCATCAGAGATAAACTAGCAATTGCACTGAGAGGTGCAAAGAAACATTGATAGGAGGAGTTGGGGAATGTGCAAGGAAATAATGAAGAAAAATATATGGACAATGAAATACAATCTAAATTTGGGTTTCTATATAGATTCTAAAGAATGTAGCAGGAGGTTAAATTTAAGAAGAAAGTTACACTAGCATAAATGTCTCATAACAATGACAATTCTTGCAGGAACAAGGTACATAACAGTGAGATTACAAGAGATTACAAAATTCAAAATAGAAATGTAATTTTGGTCTAAGATACACTACCTAGAAGTATTTATATTATAAGACGCTCAAAAAATTGACATGATGTAACTACGCTAAAGGATTTCAATTCGAGACTACAATCCATACGTGTTCCTTTGCGCTTTCAGGATTTGTTCCTACCATAGGGTTTATGCCAAGGTGTTTCTCTGTTATGTCAAATTTGTAGTCCAAGTCTATCAAATGGTGATGAAGGTGCTCTAAAGAAAGGGCACCCTCTTGGTGTTGCTGTCAATCCATTAGTGTGGGTACCAATAAGAATTTAATTTGCCAATAAAGGTTGACAGTGTGCATGTATTGGTTGAAATGACCCCTGGTGTACCTTGTCTCTAGGATTCAATCACCCATTCTACCAATAACTCTGTATTTGAGAGAGAAGTTCTATGCATGGAATTTTCTCCCTTAGCTCATGTAGTATATTCTTGGATAGAGCTTGGCATAAGGTCCCAATATTGACTAACAAAAGCCTCCAAATGATAATGCATGCATGTGTGACCCCTTTGGGATCGTTCTTGATAATAAGTTGCCCCCCTCCAAACCTATGCCCGTTGGTGAGACATGAGATAAAGATGATTGACAACTTGGATCGAAAATTGAAGAAAGCGAATGGACTCTGGCCAGCAAGGGAGTTGCCACACGAAGTATAAATCATATTGATGGCATGTTCCATATAGGCGATGACACAAAAAGGCTTCCAACCAAGCCCGCACAATAGAGGGTGGTGCAATGAATACCCAACACTGCTTCCTCCAGAGTATCAGACGCCACCATAAACCAAGCTTACAATAAAATCCCCAAGAAAGCCAAAATTACACTATTGTAAAAAAAAAAAAAGTTTGATAATCAATTTTAGAAAGCTAGTATTATTATTATTATTATTATTATTTTTGTAAGTTTGGTACTACATCTTCATCATGTCCAATATATCACCCCAATCACAATGGTGAATTGAACCGATGACTTCACATCAAGGAGTGCCTTAACGGAGCCCCCGATCACCATCTATCCAATACCCCGTAGACTAAAAAATTATTATTATTATTATTAATTTAAATATTGTTTAGTAATAATAAATTAAATGTTGTTTAGTAATATTCTAAGTATGTTTTTTAAATTTTTTTAATATATATTTTAATTATTTTATCTAAAATTTAGTCAATATTTGTTGAAATTATAAATTTAAATTTTGTAATTTATAAAATTCAAATATCTCTAAACTTTTTAAAACATTAAATTTACTAATATATTTAAAAATACAATTTAAAAAAAATTACAATCTCTTAAACTTTTTTATTAACAAATCCTCATTTAAAAAAAATCAAAATAATAAGACTGCAATTTATAATTTTAGAAGTTGAAATTAGGTTATTACCATAAATTGTAATTTAAATCTTAATTAAATCATTTGGTATGATTTATAAAATATTATATTAAATTAGAAAAAACAAATTTTAACTACTTTATTTAAGAAAAATTAACTTCAAACTTAACCCAAAAAAAATAAAATCTTAACTTCATTATTTTAAAACAAAAGAAAATGACCATATATATTAGAGACCCACTTCCATGTGTCTCGCTTACCTTTTTCTTTTATTAAACAATATATATCTAACGAATCAAACCTTTCTCTTTTTCTAATTTTATTTTTTTATTAAAAAAACCAACCTAAGAAATATAATTAACTCTATCAAATTGAAATAAATAGTGTATGGTTTGTTTTCTGTATATTTTCTTCCAATACTACTTTTACATATTTTTATTAAAAAATATTCGTCCAACCATTTCAGCTTGCCTGCCATTCACACACCAGTGAGCCTCGATCCACAGACCGTTACATTCCTCCCTTTTTTACACCAAGACGTCCTATGTTTGAATCTTGTCGGGTGAAGGTTAAGGTTCATTTCAGCGTACAGCAGTTGCCGCCCTTGACCAGCTGGATGCTTACGTGGACATTCTGATACGATCAGCAACGTGTAGCCTTCCAATCACCTACCTATTCACAGTGTAGTTCGACACGATCAAGAGTTAGGAATTCTATGATCCCGACGACAACCACGTGGGCATGGAAATCAACCACCTCATATCAGTTAACCCAAAACATCTCAGTTACCCGCGATGCGAGGGGACCAGGATTGTGAAGTTAAGGAAGAGAAAGGAGTTGCTGAGAAAAATTTGTATTTGAGTGCCCACGACCTGCCTGGACAAGCTAAGCTGAGATATCCGCCATGGTTTCTTCACTTTCTCATGTTGTCGTTGGAACTGCGCCCAGCTCGAAGGTCAAACATGAATGGTCTCTATAGTCCAACACCTTGATAGTATCAATCTGTTGTCTTATCACCACCCTGAAGTGTTCTCAGGTTCTAACCTAAAGGAAATTGCAATTTCCACTTTGTATCACCCTGTCACCCTTAAGATAAGTTAAGGGAATAATATAAATCACAATGCAAACACTTCTTACTCGCTGTACTTGATCACTACACTACAAAACCAATATTATCAATAGCTCTGCTGCACTTCCTATACTTCTGTCCAACTATCATAGTACTATCACAATATTGCTGTGTCAAACCGTACACCACCCTGCCACCCTTAAGATAAGATAACTGAATAATATAGATCACAATGCATGCACTTCTTACCCACTGCACTTGATCACTACACTACATAACCAATTTTGTCAATAACTCTGCAACACTTCCTCTGCTTCTGTCCAACTATCATAGTACTATCACAACACTGCTGTGTCAAACCGTATCATCTAAAGGCCACGCCATCATTCTCTATCATATGCATATACTTGAAAAACCTTAATAGCTTTTCTCAACCGAATCATCAAGCAATTCTAGATTTTCACAACACTGCCAAACCATAATAACACATCTATGCTGCTCAACAATACATTAAACTGATAAAACCTAGCAACAACAAAATGCTCTCAACAATGCATTCTCTGGATAGCAGCACTGTAAACCCTTGACAACAAAATATAATGAAAAACCTGGAATAACAAACCCTTGAAAATAAAAATTCCAAGGACACAAGTTTTGATCTAAAAAACAATATCAATTCTATGCTTAGCAACAACTTCATTCATTATCAAGCTCAATCAATATCATAAATGTCACGCGACATCTGTTTTGCACCGCTGTAATATCATCAAAATTGTGTAGCAATGGCAATCTCTAATATCAACAACTTCAAGCAACGAGTTTATAATTACTGTTCATCAATTCCAACCAAAGACATTGGTTGTTAAGCCATAAAAAACTCAGACATCATATAGTAACAACACTTCTGTCAATTGTGAAAGAAACAAACAATCTCAAGAGCTAATAATGTCTCATGCCCTGTTACAAAGGAACAACTCCAAGAACACAACTTCAACATTTCAACATCAAGGTTAGCATCACATTCTTGCATCAATATCAGTGAATAGATACAAGTCACTCGTTGTAGCTTGATATCTTCATATTTTATGAGACCATTGAATGTAGTAGGCATAGTATAGAGCATTCTGACTTTATTAGGGTATTAAATTAAAGCATACTTCACCAATCACCATACTTTTGGAAGTCATATAAGCAAAAGGCAGTCTTCCTATAGAAAACCTCTGCCTGACAACTCTGTCTTTTGTTTCAATGTGATCTACAAACAAACTCAGTCGTGATGATAGGAAGGACTAATAATATTGTTGTCACAAGAGCCTAAAAAGCAGTGTAACCATGAATTTGTTCTAGATACACATCTCATCAATAAGTCATACTTGTATTTTTTTGGTTTATTGCAATAGTGGGGTGAATGCAGTTTCACGTTTACATTCAAGGATCAATGCTTACTGCATATGATATCGAAGCACTACAAAAGACCTATAAAAAAACATATAAGATCATGATTGATCTTGAAACACTTTGTTTCATAACTGAATAGATATCATTATTGAGCTCTTGATATCCATGCCTTCTTACAAACCAAAAAATGCATTGCTCGGATCATACTAGAAATCAATCACAGCCATTTTAAGCCACCTTGTCATCAATGCACAAGGTAGGTCATTACAACACTTAGAGCTAACAATAAACATTGCATCATGTTCGATCCACAATACACTCATGCACATGTTAAATAATCCATTCACACATTGATAACCATCACACAACATTTAAAACTCAGACCATTATCCACGTTGCTATCCATACTCTATTTGTTTAGAACGATTAATGCACATAGGCTTTGAAAAAATCTAGAACACACCCTCACTCCATCACAAGTTATGGAATTTGAAATATTAAATGCTCATGTAGACCACCGAATCCACCATCGCTTATGCATTGATCACTTGACATCGATTACAAGAAACATTTCATTGCACAAGGTACCATGAGCTATACACATGAACAACACTGAGCAAAAATTTTGTCATATGCATAAATGAAACGAGAATTCTCTACCTCATCGAAACCATTCCAAATGTAAAAAGAAACATCAGAACCAACTTTCATTCCAACTCGCCCGAACCTTGTTCAACAAAGCTTTGATCATCCTCAGAATTAGATTTCGACACCCTTCACTTGAACTTGTTTGTTCTAGTTTTTTGCACAAGATATTTAACTCCCCCCCCCCCCCCCCCCCACACACACACACATATATATATATATATACTTTTTTGAGCAGACGGAGATGCACATGGGTCGACGTGATGCCAACTATTACACTAGCATATCCAAGGTCCATAAGAAAACAATATTCATATAACCACCATTAACGCTATGCTTTATGATATTGATATTTGTGCTATGGTCCATATGACCATGCTTTAGGGAGTACCATGTGGCCATAATTTTTAATTTGAAAATAATATTTCAAGCATTTGAATGGGAGCCCTGGAATTATGAGTTTGTGTTATTATTGTTTTAGTGGCTTTAGGTTAGTCTATGTACTAGGGAAAATATTTTGGAAACTTCAAACGTGAATATCTTTGCAACCATGAACCCCCAATCAGGGTGCCTAATGTAAAATGCAGCGAGACAGGTGGAGGAGGGCAGACAAGTGGTGGCACATGATGACAGTGTCGCCCAACCTGTCATCATTCATTAATCCTACAAAGAGAGAACGACAATACTCTGCATACCGGTTCATAATGGCAGTAATGGAATGCCAACCAACCATGTCAGAGAGACATTGGAAAAAGCGGCAGAGGAGTTTAAGGAAAGAAGTAAAGGGTCGAAGGCAAAACATTCTTCCTAGTAGGATCAGTTGTGGAGGATTGGAAGGACTTGCTGCAGACCACGCTGCGCCAATAGTGCAACGGTTACACTCTTAGGTTCAGTGGTATGTAATGGTTCTCGTCCCCATCCTTGTTAATTTACCCACCAGTTTCTGTATAGGTAGGGAACAAGGCATGTATCTGAGTAGTGGTGGAAAGGGTAGGATACACTATCGCTCTGCTCTCAACCTTTGCATGTAATCTCTGGCATTGATTTCTCCTATAGCATGTTTAAAAAACAAAACTTTCTCATCCCTCTGAAGGCCATTCAACCCTGCTTTAGAACACCTTGTAGGATTTGGCTTTTGCGGCTGCTCATTCAAAGTTTCTTGGCTTATTTTCTTCATGCCCCAGTGATAGGTCATGGCTGGGCGTCTCATTTTTATGAAGTCTCCTATATGCAACGCCATGAAAAAATGAAAGGCGCCTGTCAAGGTTTTAAAACCCGTTATTCTCGTAATTGGGTCAGTCAGTATCCTAAATCTGCTTTCCTTCAATTCAAGTGGGTAAATACTGTCTACGGTAAGGTAGATAGGAAGTTTTATACTCATATTGATAGATTTGGTCAGTTGTATTTGTCAACCTGTCTCTGGAAAATGATATGCATACATATCTCCTCGGTTTACTCCACAATGGCGGAAAGACCCATCGCATTTCCTGGGTTCTCAGTAAGTAATTTACCACCTTCTACAGGCCCTCTGCCAATATCTACAGGTTTAGTTCAGCAGCTGTTTGAGCTCATCCCGATTATAACATTGGTGAAAAGGAAATCTGCAAAGCGTCAACCCAGGGATAAAGGAAAACAAAAGCTGTCAAAAAACATGGCTGAGCCAAGCAAGCAAGGCAGAAAGACGAAGAAAAAGATAATGGAGAATCTCTTGGAAGTTTACTATGTTGGTAATCCTCCACATATTAAAAATGTAATTCAGGGGTGGCAGAGAGAAAGTAACAGTAATGAAGAAGATATAGAGGTCCAGGAGGAAAACATGGATTTTGTATTTGATCCTAGGAATACCAGAGGACATCTCTCTCTCTTTCATCAATCCATCCACACATATTGGACTCTGAAATGCGTGCTGGACAAAGCACTGCAAATCTTACAGCCAAATGAAGGCAGTCCTGAAGTGATCTCAATACTTCAGGAAATTAAAAAAGAAATCCAAGATATTAGGGTGTCTTAGTACCATGCAACAGCTCGAATTGGAAGAATCGAAAGGCAACTCCAACAGATGCAACAAGTCGACATGCCCGGCTCAACAACAAAAGATCCAGCGCCGATTGACTCTTTATATGGTTAACATATCATGATCTAAGTTTTATGATTTTTGTGGATATCTTTTATGTTTTATGTTGTCAAATAGACTTCGTTTTAAACAATAAAATGGACATAGCGGCTAGTAGAAGAAAGAAACAATTTCAATTTTGGATGGCATTTAATGCTTTAAGGTGGCCAACAGACCTGGTTTCCTTCAGGCAGGTTGAGGCCACCGAATATGTATATGTTGCAACCTACCTTCCCTTTTTGATAAATAGAAAATGGTAAGGAACTACAAAATTTACAATAAAAAAAAATAATCTTTGCAACTGTGAACACCTATGAGGTGTGCCACCTATAAGAAGAAATGGCATGACGAGTACAATCAGAATGTGGTGGTCTTGTTAAAAAAATTATTGTACTTCCCATTTATTTACCTTATCAAATGCGAGACATCTTGATCACACCGGAGAGGCTACCTTTCCTTTCTTCCCTTTCTTCGAGGGATTCTTTTCCATTGGCACTTCCAATTAATGCAATCAAATGGTGTATATTAAAAGCGTTCAAACATTGACTTTGACATCAATGAAAATACCATTCAACACTGATAAAATATTTGAAGCATAATAAATTTTAATCATGTTTTTTACTTTCATTCTATTAATGTGGTGTTACATGTACATTTTAAAAATGTTTTTTAAAATGATTGAAATCCAAAAAGTTAAAATTTTTGTGTTTTTGTTTTTGCAATGTGTATTGGATTATTTGTGGATCATTATTAATGTATAAAGTTATAAAAGCATTAGCCATATAAATTCAATTATTAAATTATGATTTATCCAACATTCACTCTTTCAATATCCGATATTCACACTTTTGATTCAATTTTTCATTTTTAGAATTCCCAATTAACAATTTTGAATGTCAATTTCGCATTTTAGATACATCTATTTTGACTTGTCACAAGAAGGGGATCACATTGAAATTACTTCAAATTCCATAAAATGCTCATTTATGAGTTATTATTTTAATCGATGACCCATGACTGCAGTGAATTTCTTCTCTTTACTACCGTGTTTTTGGGTGCTAGGAAAATGTTTATTTTTTCAATTGATCTAGAATGGATCACTATAGAATTTGTCAATTATCTTGGTATTTATTGGGTGGAAAATTTTGAGAAATTGGTTTACAGGGTCCATTTTAGTGATAGGTCTCAATTTGGAGATTCTGGGGCTTGGACCTTCTAGAGCTAGTTTGAGGAACCAAATGACACTTTTTGGGGTCTTAAATGTGTAAGCATAGCTCTTAGCCTTTTGATGTTGCTCTACACATTGCAATATTTCTAATGGTTTGAAAAACCATCCGAATTGGAGTTTTTATGCAAAAATTAAGCCTCTATAAAGTTGATTTGTGGATGCACATCAACTCTCATTACTCACACATGTGGATCTAGTCATATGTTGAATTTCAAAAAGATCCTAGATAGTCCAGAACTCTAATATTAATTGAGTTGAGGCATGTAAGGGCTATGTTAAATATTGTACTACTAGGAAGAGAAGGGGTTGCATTATTTTAGTTTTGTATTTTTTTCATTCTTGAGCAAAGCATCTAGGAGTGGTATTTGATATCATAACATAGGAGGTAGAAGATTTTACGACAACCACTTAGGTTGCAATGTCAAAGTCAACTCCATAGAGTGTGCCCCTTGCATTTTACAATTGAAGAAAATAAATTAGTCATGGAACTCACCTTTTGGTTGGGTTTTCTCTTGTATTGGATTTCCTAAGTTGTAGCTTGTGTTCATTTGTGTGGATGGTGTGTTCGTTTTCCTGTTCTTTCTTTTGAAATTTTAATTATTTCATAAATTTGACCACTAAGATAGTGTTAATAAATCTAAGATGTAAGGAAATAAATTACATAATAACATATTTAAATAATATTACAAGATATCTTGTGGAAAACTATTCTAATGAAATGTCCACGACAATATAAATTAGTGATAGTTGTAGCTATGACGGTTCTCCAAGTGAAATAAATACTTTCTTTGTTACATGGAGATTCCTTACACAACCTCGGTTCATACTTTTTTATAGGTGATTAAAAAGGGATCACCATGTATTTTTTCATCCATTTGATGTTTTTTGAGTGAAGAATTAGAGTTATGGATTTGTGGGGGTGAATGTTTAATATCGATCATGAAAAACATTAAGTAGGGCCTAGTTAAAAAATAGCATTTGAGGCCTAAAATGTGCACGTTTTTGGGTCTAAAAATGGATGCATCAATGTAAAGGAAACAACTATTGGAATATCCACTATCCACTATTGTTTATAGACTTAATTGGTATCAACATGATCTTCTTTGGAGTTTATGTGGAATATCTTTGGATCTATATATCAACTTATGTTAGATGAGGAGGCAATCTCAGACCCTATCCATTCCAGATGAATATAGTGTCAGACCATGTCAGGTAACTATCTTGGTATTTATGGGTGGAAAATTTGGAGAAATTAGTTTGTAGGGCCCATTTTAGTGATAGGTCTTAGTTTGGAGATTTTAGGGTTTGGAACCTTCTAGAGCTAGTTTGAGGTATCAAATGGAACTTTTTCGGGTCTTAAATTTGTAAGCATAGCTCCTAGCTCTTTGATACTTCTCTACACATTGGAAGACTTATGATGGTTTGAAAATCATCTGAATTGGAGTTTGTATGCAAAAGTGAGGCCTCCTGCAAGTTGACATACTTTGTTGAGCACCATGATATTGAGTGGATGCCACATCAATAGTCCCATTAATCACACATGTAAGAGTATTTATATGTGGAATATTTAAATTTTTTTAGATATTATAGAACCCTAAAATTAATTGAGAGTTGAGGCATGTAAAGGATATTAGAAAGAGGAAGAGAAGGGGTTCCATTCTTTTAGCTGTGTATTTGTTTGATTGCTGAGTAGAGAATCTAGGAGTGGGATTTGAAAACATAAAATTAGAGGTAGAGGATTTTAAAACAACCACTTAGGCTACAATGTCAAAGGAAACTCCATAGACTGTGCCCCTTGCATTTCAAAACTAGAGAAAATAAAGTATATCATAAAAATCACCTTTTCTCCCATATCGAGTTTACTATGTTGGAAGTTATGTTCATTTGCTTGTTCTTTCATTTTGAGATTTTAGTTATTTTGTAATTTTGAGCACTAAGCGAGTGTTAATAAATATAAAGGAAATAAATTGCATAATAAAATATTTCAATTATATTATAATATTTTTTGCAATAAACTATTCCAATAGAATATCCATTCCAATATAGATTAGTGATACTTGTAGCTATGGTGGTTCTCCAAGTGAAATAAATAATTTCTTTGTTACATGAATATTCCTTACATAACCCCGGTTCATATTTTTGTCTAGGGGATTATCAAGGGACCACCCATGTATTTTTTCATCCTTTTGACACTTCTTGAGTGAAGAATTAGAGTTATGGATTTGTGGGGCTCGATCGTGAAACCATTAAATACATAATAGTTTAAAAATTCCACTTAAGGCCCAAAAGGTACACCCTTTTTGGGCCTAAAAATGGACACATAAATTTAAAGGATACATCTAGTGGAATATCTGTTATCTACTATAGTTTATAGACAAAAATGGTATCCATGTGATCTTCTTTTGGGTTTATGTGGAACATTGGAAGATTATAGATCAACATAGGTTAGAAGATAACTCTATCCATGACAGATGAATATGGTGTAAAAATAGGCCAGGTAAGTCCCAAACTTCAATTATTTTCCATTAACCATTAATCAGGCATACATATTTAT
The DNA here is from genome assembly GCA_034641835.2 of Pinus albicaulis. NCBI lineage: Eukaryota > Viridiplantae > Streptophyta > Pinopsida > Pinales > Pinaceae > Pinus > Pinus albicaulis. The sequence continues at coordinate 991,566,257 of CM076573.1, read as the reverse complement.
ACAATGATGCCGTGACATTCAGTTTTGTCTTCAAAGGTTCAATGTCTCTTTATATTATAACGTTTTTTAATTTCTCATATTTACATATTCAAAAAATATTAGTAATTCAAAAAATCCTTGAGGATTAGCTGCCTAACATTCTCCCCCTTAATCTTAAGAGACGTTAGTGAGAGCCCAAACATCATTTTGAATTTTTCATACTTTTATCTTCCAAGTTATTTAGTGAAGATGTCTGCAATTTGCTCATTTATTGAAAAATGTCTTAGATGAATAGTCTCAACCTCTACATGATATAGAAACAAATGATACTTTGTGTTAATGTATTTGGTTTGATCATGGAATCTAGGATTCTTGGCTAACTTGATTGCATAAGTATTGTTAATCAGAATAGGAGTAGAATTCAATTTCTTTTCCCACAAGTATTCAAGAATTTTCCTGAGCCAAAAATCTCCTTTTTTTCTTCTGCAATTGTCACAAATTCTGCCTTTATTGTGGAATATATTGGAACTAATTGTTTACGTGACCTCTAGGAGAAAAATTCTATCCAAGACTCAAAATATAGCTTGAAATAGATACTATTGGCATTATGATATACGTGTTTTCCTTGATGGAGACCTACTTGATAAGTTTCATATTGATGGATTCTTCTTGATGCAGGGTGTATCTACATGTCAATGCAGATGTGGCAGAGGAATGATGAAGGTAAAGTTTGAGGAAGTACACAGAAATATACACAGGTTCTGTGAAGCAAAGCCATGTACATATGTAGGTATGATGAAGAGAAGTCGTGTATACACAGGTTCTGTAAATTAAGGTTGTGTACATACGCAGATATGATGAAGAGAATTTGTGTACATACGCAGGTATGATGAAGAGAAGTTGTGTATTCACAGGTTCAACAAAGCAAAGTTACATACATGCGCGGGTACAAAGAAGAAATGATGTGTATAGTTTGCGCACTATGGTTTAATAAATACCAAGGGTCCTTACCATGGTATTAGCCCATAGTAATGAGCATGTCAACGAATATTTGGTCCTATCAAAGAATACCATCGACATTAGTGCGGTTTTGACCCATGGTATTGGCTAAGGCCTAAGCTATATAAGGAGATGAGGATCCAAGTGTTTCCAGGTGCACATGTGAGAGTGATTGACGATTACTTCGATATGAAGTATTATTGCATGGTATGGGATATTGATGAGTGATTAATTTGAAATAAGTATGCACCCGATGAAACAATGATGGATTAGGATCATTAGACCTGAAATGACTATGCATGGTATGATATGATTATGGGTTGACTAGATCTACGATTTTACGTGTGTTTACTTATTTGAATGTCATGATATGGGTATGTAAGAAGTTTTGAAGTGCAACGCATCTATAAGTTGAAAATTGCAGATCTGTACGCGGGTTTGTATCTAGAAAGACACATACACACATATTCTCTTCTGAGTAGTAGCATATTGATTCTGCAGTATGAGAAGATCTATATGGGAGTTTCATTCCTGAAAAACACATATACACGCGGAAATGATTTATGATAAGGGCATATGAAAGCTAGGGTTTCTACTGAAAATATGTTTGATTAGTCTAATCAATCCTGTTTTATTTCTGTTGTCTGTTAATGGAGTCTTCATGTTGATCTGGGCTTAAGAGTGATGTCTAAAGTTGAATTGATTGAGTAGTCATTTGTTAAATAATGTCCATGATGCAACTAACTATATGGGGTTCAAAGATATGTGATCTTACAAAATGATTCAATATGTCTGTGTGTAATTCATTGTTTGGTTCAGATTGACAGTAGTTCAGAATGTTGTATGTTGATATTTGTACGCAGGTTGCATTCATGAAAAGTGCGTATACACGTAGATTTGTTTAAGAAAAGTAGCTTACATATTCTGTCATATGATTGATCAGGGTTGCAGTTGATTCAATAGGTTGATGCAATGTTTTGGGTTCAGTATTGATGTTCTGGTTACAATGATCTCACTATTTTGAATGTTCAAAAATAAGTTGGTTGATTTGAGTTGGTGATTGGTTGAGTGATTGATTAGTGGTCATTTTATTTAATGATTGGTTGAATGATTTGGAACAATGACCAGTTTCATTTTTGATATATGGTATTGGCTTAAATGATGGTAATGGGTCCAATATGAAAATTTGATGAAAAGTGGCCTACAGGTTGTAATGTGTTGAAGCAGGTGGATCTAGTGTGAAAATTTATGAAATGTGATCCACAATGGTGCTGAGGATTGGAGCCTTCAGTGAGAAATTCGAAGCTTCTTGCCAGGAGTAGGTGGTGATCAAATTAGGGGGTTAGAGCTCCTTTCTAGTGGGTGTTGGTAAATGAGATCAGGGGGTTGAAGCTCCCTTCCAGTAGGAGCTAGAGAACGAGTGGAGATTGTAGCCTTTGGAAGGTGGGTGAATGTGTGCTAGTATGAGTCTACATCAGTACAAGATTGTAAGAAGTTTTCATTATAATAAAAATTGAAGACAAAGACGACAACATCGGTGGTTTTCTCCCACATCGCATTTCCACCTTAAAATCCTGGTGTTCATGTGTGTTTCTTGTGTATGATGCTTTATTATGTTCTTACTGTACATATTTATTAATTATAAAATCTCTAATGAATCACTGATATACTAATCTAAGACAAACATATGAAGATTAAACTGAAATAGAAGTTTATTGAATATACGCTAGTTTTCCTCATGAAAATCGCGTACATACACATGTTTACTTCAGAAAGTTAGCATAAAAAAATCATAATAAAAGAAAAGTTTATCGTATGTTTTAAATAATGATTCAAACACCTCTCTTAATATTTTTCCCAACAATTGGTTTCAGAGCAGGTCCTTCAGAAGAAGCTTGATCGCTTGAAGGAAGATCCATCAAGAAGGGACAACATCTATCAGGACACCACTCTTAAATGGAAGTAATCTACTTTTATGGAAGAAAAGAATGAGATCATAGCTAAAGTCTCTTGGAGAAAATGTATGGGAAATCATTGAAGGAGGTTATCAATATCCAGTCTCCGTTACCACAAATGAGGCAGGAAAGAAGAAATATGAAACCAATGCAAAAGCTATCAATGCATTATTGGGAAGCCTGATAGAACAATTTTTTTTCAAAGTTATGCAACTGAATTCAACAAAGGAAATATGGGACAAGATCATCTAGAGTTATGAAGGTGATGATAAGGTAAAAGGTGCTAAACTTCAAACTCTTAGAATTCAATATGAAACTCTCAAAATGCATAATGATGAAAGTATTGCAAGTTTATTTCTAAGAGTAGATGAGATTGTGAATTGTATGAGAAATTTGGGCGAAGATATAAAATAATTAACCTTAGTAGAGAAAATATTGATATCTCTAACTCCAAAATTCAAGTCAAAAGTGTCTGCTATTGAAGAAAAGTAGGATATGCAGAACCTTACTGTTGTACAACTCCATAGGATTTTAAAAGCCTTTGAAATGAGAAAAGGAGGTCCCTCAGAAATCAGAGAAGCAACATTCAAAGCAACTGCAAAAGAAAAGGAAAAGAAAGCACACAAGGATTTAGGTTATATATCAAACCAAGATGAGGCAGATTTTGTAAAGAAACTCCAACTAGGCACCAAAAGGTTCAAAGGTAAGCTTCCCTTCAAGTGATTTTCTTGTCACGGTAGAGTTGGTCATTATGCTCCTAAGTGTCCTTATAAAGAAAATCATGAAAAGGGGAAATAAATTGCAAAATGGAATAGGAAATAGTTTGAAAAAAAGAGAAGTTATTATACTCATGAAGATAGTGATGGTTGGTCAAATAGTGAAGAGAGAGGGTCTGATAAAGATTTTAAATTACTCATGGCATTTGAAAGAAGTACTAATGAGTTCGATGACAAATTCATGGATGACGTAGAATAAAATGATTTCTTTGAAGAAATCACTCAGCTTAAAGTATTTTTAGAAGAAGATAAAATGACTATAGATAATTTAAAGAAAAAACTCATAGAAAATGAGAAGCATAATGAAAAGCTAGAATGTGAAATAGTAAGTCTAAGATAGGAATTTGAGAAGATAAAAACTCTAAATTTTAGATTTGCTAAAGGTTCTGAAACCTTAGATGAAATCATCAAGGTACAACACTCTCCTCTTATGAAGACAAGTCTTGGATACTGTTATCACTCAGGTTTTCCTTGAAGTTGTAAGAAAAGGAAAGTATACCCGAGGTAACCAAAAACCAACCTTCAGATGCAGAATCTAGCCAATCTGCATCCAGAGAGGGCTCTCTCTTTATAATTTATCTTTGTTCTTAGAAAGTTTTAGGCTAGTTATAAATCCAAGAGTTTGTTTGAAAATGGTGGAATTCGCCAACTAAGGGAAAGGTTGAAGATTTTCAGTCCATTGGGCTATGGAGTCAAAGGATGGCTTTACTGGATTTATATTCTACACACAAGATGGCTTTGTAGGGCAAGATAGCCAAACAGAGAACAATCCTTAAAATTTAAAGCGGATGGAATGGGTTTGAAGGGATGAAAGGCAGTTAAGAATCTTTCACCATGTTCAAAAGAAAGAAATGAAATGATTACAAATAAAGAGCAGTGAAGAATTCTTTATTATAGTAACCAAAATGTTTAAATTAGCGAAGCAAGAGCAATTAAGAATTCGTTGCTTATAACTAATTTAGAGGAAAACATCTAGAATAATCACAACTGAACTCAGAGTACAATTAAGTAAATTCTGAGTTATTCTTTTATGTCAAGTATTCATAAATGGACACAATGATATTATAAACAAATATAAAACTTAAGACATAGGATAGAAAGACTTATTGAACTGTAGTCAGACACATGAATCCTGCAAAAAGTCCTGAGCTTCAAATTGTCATCCAGTAAGCCACAAATAAATTTCTCCAAAACGCTTTTATTCCAAAAACATCAATGTCACAGCGAAGTAGTAGAATCCACCCTCAATACTCTCTCTGAGGGTTTATTTATACAAAAAAATGATTGAAAATATCTCACACTAACCTAGCCACTAATCTAGGGTGACTAATGAATAAGTTACAATAAAAAGGAGACAAATGGTCTCGTAGATAGAACAAAAAGTAATTGCTGGTGTGCTGTTCCCTTATTTTGTGGACATGCTGGAGGCATGTGCTATAATAGGGCTTGATGCTGTCCCTTTGAGTAACTCCTTTGCTTGTTTAATACTCTTTGTTTCTACTGATTCTCTTTCAACTGCCCAACTGATACTCTTTAATCTGTGCTCCTTATTTATCATTTACATGATAGTAAAAAGATAAAATTCTCAACCTGAAGATAAATTTCATAAAATGTCCAATAAGTCTTCCCACCATTGATCTTTTGCTATTATGGTTCTTTTAAGTTTTCTCAATGTTTCATCAGCCTCTGTGTATCTGTAAAAAGTGGGCTGATTAGGGAACAAATACTTTATTTCCTGCTCAAGATGAAACAATTTTTTTAACCTGTCGTAGAGATTCCTCCCTGTTGGCAATGTTGCTTGTGACGAACTGATAGAACAAGTAGTTACGTTATGAGCATGGATATCTATTTTAGTAACATAGGTTTCCAGGTCCATTATCTTGTCTTCTGCGAGCATAGGACTAGGTAACCCATTGTCTAATAAAACCTGAAATTTCCCTTTAAAAGCATTGATTTCTTCTAGAATATCTGAGCACTTCCTTTCCAAATTTTGCATAAGAGTTCTTTTGGTAAAAACTCTTTTTATTTCTAAAATAGTGCCTGTCCTGTCATCAATTCCTAATTCTGAAAGCTGTTGCTTAGTCCGGGTGTTCAGAAACTGTATAAGTTGATTGGCTTGCTCAGGTCTGCCCTTTAATTCATCTCTTGTTTTGGCTATTTCTTCCTGAGCTACTTTGATCAAGTCATTTTTTTCAAAGATTGTTTGAACAAAGGACCAAATAATTTTTATTGACTCAATTATATTATCCCAAAGAATTTCATTTATTTCTCTCAAAGGCTTTTCTAACGAAAGATATTTTTCTAAAGCCTTAACCAATTTTTCCAATCTTTTAATTTCCCTGGTATTATCTGCAACAATCCTTTTGGACATATCATATTTCTGCTCCAAATTTTCTAACTGCAATTTTGTGGTTTTAAGTTCTGTGACTCTGAGTTTTAAACTTTCCATTTGTTTTACCAATTCATCAGAACTTAAACCAGAAGTGTCTCCCTGTGCTGACTCTGTTTGTTGATTTGCTGTTGTGGTACCTGTAGTGATCCCTGTTGTAGATGTTTGCATGATATCCTGCTTTTCTTTTAATGCCTGTTCCAATTCTTTCTCTGTTTCACTCAGTTGCTCAGTCATTTTTAAGAGCAACTCCATCATCTCTTCCTGTGAATTTTCCTTCAAAACTTCTTGGGTCTGGGGATGCCTTGAGGCTGGCAATTTCAGCTGCCTTCTCAGTGCAGCTATATCATCATCTTTCTTTTTAATTAATGCCTCAATGGTTTTGATATCTTTGGGATTGTGACCCAAACTGATGATTATATCTTCCAGAGAATTTATTCTGTTATCTTTTGCCTCAGAAGAAGCCTTCTCAATTTTCAATTGGGTGTTTGTATTATTTAAAGAATCTCGCAGCCTAAGGGCCACCATAGCCTTATCAGTAAGGGTGGAGTATATCGTTTCCCCAGTTTGTCTATGCAACTCTATCTGGTCCAGGGGATGAATGTCTTTTGCTAGGACCTCAAAATTGGTCCTAATATAATCAGATGCTGTCATGGGCTTTGGTACTTTGGATTTGAAATGGCTCATCATCATTTTGCCTTGTTGAATGTCAAATGCTGACATCAATCTTTCCTGATTGTGTGGGGCCATTTTTAGATACTGATCATATACCTTCATTCTCAATGGATCATTCTTTGCTTTTATATTAATGAAAGTTCTCTTGATATCACCTGCATCTGTTTTTGGTGGCTTAAAAGAAGATATTTCAGTACTCAACTGTTTTTGCAATTCTTTTCCTTTGTGGATGTATGTGTTTCACTAAATGTGCCAGTTAGTTGACTATCTTCTCTTTCATCATCAAACATCTCATCAATGATTTCCACATCTGGAAGTGGATCGGGTTTCTGCTTTTTAGCTTGATGTAGCTCTGAGGATTCTTTGGGAGGAGTAGGATTTGGAGCCTGTCTTTTCTTGCCTATTTCCATATTAGATGGAGTTTGCAATTCTGAAACTTCAGGATGATTTACTTGAGTAGGAGAAACCTGTGTCTGATCTGGTGCCCTAGAGGTTTGAGGTTTCTCTGCCATGACGAAAGTTTCAATGACCTGTATTTCAGGTTCTTTCCCTTTACCTTTAGACTCTACTGCAATTGATAGAATCTCTTCCTATAACCCCTATTGGAGATTTCCTACTGAAGAGGTGACAATGTGAGGTACTTGCACTTGACCAAAAGATTCTAGGTCAAACTCTTTCTCAAGATCTTTCATAATTTTGTTTCTATTGTCTTCTTCATTATCTTGCTCAACTAGTGTTCCTTCCATCCATTCATCTTGGTTAGCATATTGTTCTATTTCAGGAACCCTTTGGTGAATATATGGGGATGATTTGTTCTTCATTATTTTATCACAGATAAAACCAAATGGATCATAAGGAACCCAACGGAAACTCCTTTGGAACTTGCAACGGTTTTGTAGTATATCTTCTGCTTCTCGCTCAACATCCCTAGAGTTGCATATGAAGGGACCTAATTGACTTTTGATCCTGAGTTGGGCTTTCTTTTTTACACTACAAAAATGAATCATATCAGAATTATTCATTTGTCTGAAATATTCCAAGGCAAAAAGTCTCATAGGCACATATTTTGGCAATTTGAATGGATGCAATTCACATCCATATATTCTGATGACTGAACGATTTTGATATAAATACCAGTCCCCAACTTTATATGTTCTTGAAAGCTGCAAAGTCTTCTTAATCTCATTACTGAGCCTTGGAGGGGGAATTCCAGTCAACAAGGTAGTTGCAGGAGATACAAAAAGATCGATGAACTCAGCATAGGAATAGGGAGAATCATAGGAAGAATGAGTTATGGCAGACCAAAAAATAACTGATCTAGGGTTTCCCTTGGCATCGAGCTTTTTAACAGGAAAAGGGAACTTCTCTGATTGATAATAGATGAGGAGATGGTAAATGACTGAGGAATATTTAAACACTTTTTCATTATCTAGCCTCATGAACTGGTCATGGATTTTATTGGAAATGAAGGATGAAAAGTCATATTTTACTGTAGGAGGTTGCCCAGGGGTAAAGATAGACAGCAACACCAGGGTTATTTCATCAACATATTCACTTGTATTGAAACCCATGACAAAGGATATCATATTCAGGATGAGTCTGCCTAAATTATTAAAGTAAGCAAAACCATAGGGAGGAGGCCCCTTAGGTTGATGTTCAGGCAACATAAAAGTTTGGAAAATGCATTTTAATTTTTCTGGGGATAGTTGGGTAGACTTTTCAAGTAGTTCTTCCATGGACAAAGGAGTAAGATCTTGATCAGGTTCAAAATGGAGCATTTTATTGATAGCTTGAGGAGTGATGGGGAAAAGGATACTCTGATCAGGAGACAGCACTGCCCTTTGAGTCGAATCATAGTTGGAGTAACAGTAGTGGATAATTTCTGGGAAAACATAGACTGAGGGGATAAGATATCTCGGGAAATTGGATTCCCACAATCCAATGACATCGAGACCCTTCGAATAATCGTCTCTGCAGCGACAATAACTTCGAAGAGGTCTTTCATCGAAACCTAAGTCTTTAATTTGGAAGTCTTTATCCACTAATGGTAAGTATTCTAACTCTCTGTGAGGGGCATTCAACGGGGTTACATTCAGGGCTGCCGGAGCTTCCATTTTGGTTCTTGTGTATTCAAAATGGAAGTTTCTGGGTTTTCTTCACAGACCAGGCACAATTTTGATTCTAGGAGCTTTGATTTTACTTGCAGGAACTCGAATAGACTGACATTAACCCTTTTTCAGACTCTGGCATGAATTTTAACACAGGAAAGTTGATTTTTCAAAGAGTTTCAGCAGGAATTTGAATAAATACCTGTTTAATGGAGAAATTTGAATTTTACAGGCACTGGCCAATGGCAGATGGATGCTTGAGCACTGGTTTAGTAATGGCATTCGGCAATTTGGTCGGCGGCGTCTCAAACAACGGAATTTTCAAAATTTTCAGAGGAGGACGCAATCGTTTTCAGCAGTGAAAATGACAGAAAAACACGATTTTTTGTTTTATTTACAAGTCAATGGGGATTTTGATTTTTTCGAGGATGACGTCATCCGGTACGGGAGGACGCGTCACCGGGACCGGGCGGTAAGTGGTAATTTCCGCACCGCTCTTTGGGAGATGGTGGTATTGAGCGCGGAGGGAGCGATTCCATTGATCAACGGACACGTGGTCGGAGTACTATTCCAAAACCACCGTGCCCCCGCTCGTTATCTTTCGGACGCAAGACGGCCAGCGGAATGATCCTGGACCGTTGATCATTGGGAGGGTGATCTAACGGTGGAGGGATCGTGGAATTGGCAGAGTATTAACGTGCGGGCTCGACGGGGTTTTAAAACATGTTTAACTTAAATTAAATGTCCCGGGGGGCGTTTGATTGGCGGAACGAATGGTTATTAATTAATCCTGATGATTAATTAATCCCGTGGTCTAACGAAAGTTGGGGTTGCGGCAGGGTTAAGGGTTTTTTGACTATGGTTAAAGTGTCGGGCGAGATTTTTAAAATGCCAAGTGGATGGGCCACGATGGCTTGGGGGTCTTTCGAAATTTTGTTTTTAAATGAAAACTTCGGGTTTATTTATTTTTCCTTTTAAACATATAAAAATATATGTTAAAAACTTTTTCGATATTTTTAGTATATAGTAATAAATAAATGTTATTTATCAACCATAGGGGTGGGGAAATAACTTATATGGGTATTTTTAGCCAAAGGGTTTTTATTGGGGGTTTTTATTTAACAAAGGGGATTACATAACTTTGGCCAAAACTTATAATAAGAGGGGTTTTTTGGGATATTTATGTAAAAATGAGTTCTGTACTATAGGATAGGGTCTTTTCACTAGGGATTTAATAGTTAAATCAGAGGTTAATATGACAAAGGACAAGGTAAACTCAAAATACTTAACTATAACTAAGAAAGTGAAGATTTCTGAAGTAAATTACATCATCTCAATTTCAACACTTAAACATATAATAGCAAGTGATTTTGAGGGTTTATTATGGAAATTTGCATGATTTTCCTAAGTAAAATTGGATTTTACTTAGGAAAAGGTTAAAAGTGAATGATTATAATGATAAATAACTTCAAGTACTTAGGTATTTTTGATCATTAGGCCGAGGGTCCGGTCCCTCCAGAAGTCAAGGAAATGCCTTGAGCCCCTTTAATCTCCAAATACCTTAGTACTTTGGGGAAATTAGTAAAAATTTTAGGGAGAAAGTGATGTGGGAAGTTAATGATTTTGACTTTGCTTTCTGTGATTTTTCCAGTGCATTTTCTGCTTCAGTACTTGTGATGAAGGTAAAGATTAAACATATTTAGCACCATCATTCATCACACAAAACTTTGCAACACCATCTACCTACCCTATCTACTTTACACTACCATTTTCTTTTCTTTATTAGGGTGCACTTAGACTGGCAAACCCTCATCAAACTTCTTTTTCTTTTACATGGCAAGCCTATCTAAGTCTACCCTTATTACATCCAAGGGCTCAGATTAAACTGATGAGCACCTTTTATTAACTCTACCTATCTACTTATCTGCCAAGATTAAACTGTTTGGCTAGATATTTATTCTCTATTCTACAACATGAAATTGAAACATGAATGAGTCAAGTTTAAACAGTTTGACTCTTCATAAATTGTGGCAAAAGTTTGACAAGCTGCACACAATTTTGTTTATTACAAAAAATGAAATAGTAGTGGAATTTAGACTTGCACACTTTCCTGGTCTATTTTTGTTTGGGGTTCATTTCTTTCATTTTTTTTTGACCATTTTATTCTTTTTACCCTTTGATTTTTCTTTTAGGGTATACCCTCTTTACATTTTAAATTTTTGATTTTTTGGTTTTTCAAGAATATGGAACACCTTTGCTCAAGAAAAAGGTTTGAACATATTATAGAGTTCATTCAAGACAATCATGAAAAATGACACCTATTGGTATAGGAGTCTAACAGATACAGTGGAGAAACATGAAAGATGGAAAAACCCTTTGCAATAACATGAAGCTATCTTATTGCAACAAAGAACAGTCAGCAAAAAACCAAACTTCAGTAAAATAATAAGATACTTCACATGTAAATCATGCACACTCTAATCTAAGGATAAAAAACAACATAATCTTCAATCAAAAGGTAAGAAACACGAGACGATACTATGATCACATAAATTTCTACTTTAATGGAAAATGTTTTTCATGCCATAATTTTGGTCACAAGGCTTCTCAATGTGTTGCATACAAAACCTTCATGACTAGAGAAGCAAGAAAAAAAAGGAATGAGACATGAATCAAGAAAAACAACTATAATAATTTCTCACCTCTTCAAGATGAAATTGAATGCTCATTTTCCAATAACCTTGGACATGAGGAATCTGAATGCAGGAGAAAAATACAACCAACATCTCAAAAGGAGAAAATAACAACAACTTCTAAGGTATGGAAAATATAACTTAGAATCTGAAAGATGTGGTATAACATTGTATGCGGAAGATCAAGAAAATCAATGGTGCATTGACAATGGATGCTCAAAGCACATGACATGTGATAAAGATAAGCTCAGTTCATACAATGAATTAGATAAAGAAAATAATGTTACTTTTGGAAATGACTCACCTACTATCATTAAAGGTAAAGCATCTGGTTTTATAAAAGAAAAGGTTAAAGCTGGTTATGTTTTGTTTGTCGATGGATTAAAGCATAACTTGTTGAGTGTTAGTAAAATGTGTGACCAAGGAAATGAGGTTGTTTTTAGATCAAAATAATGTGTGGTTCGTGAAATTGACACATGGAAGACCATAATAAAGGGAACAAGAACTCCAAGTAATATTTATGTCTTGAAAGGCGGTCAAGAAAAATATTACTTAGGAAAAGCATAGGAAAATGGCTATGGCATAGAAGGTTGAGACATCTAAGTTTCTCTCAACTACAAAAATCAAGCAAGATTAAAGCTGTTCGTGATTTTCCCAACATCACCCTTCCAGAAAGTACCATATGCAAGTCATGTCAATTCGGTAAGAAAACTAGGGTACAATTCAATGCCAAAGAAGGATAAAAAAGTAAGCCTCTTGAACTTATTCATACTGATTTGTGTGGGAAAGTAAGGAAAAAGACACCTTGAAGGGAAAAATACTTCATCTTATTTATTCATGACTTCTCTAGAATGTGTTGGATTGGCTAATTAAAATACAAAGATGAAGCATTTGATAAATTCAAAGTCTTTAAATCATTAGTAGAAAATGAGTTAGATATAAAAATTAAATGCCTCGGATCTGACAGAGGAGAATTGATATCAGATGAATTTTTTTATTTATGTGGACAACATGGCAACAAAAGGCAGTTTTCTGTAGCCAGAATTCCTCAAAAAAATGGGGTAGCATAAAGGATGAATAGAACAATTCAATAAATGGCTCGTGCCATGCTTGATGAGTCCATAACACCTAATACATTATGGGGTGAAGCAACACATACCACAATAAATATTCTCAACAAAGCTCATGTTCGTCCAAACAATGATAAGATTCCTTATGAACTTTGGTAGGGTAAGCCTCCTACTGTAAAGAATTTTAGAGTCTTTGGAAGTAACTGTTTTATAAAAAAGAATGATGCAAATCTTGGAAAGTTTGCAGCTAGAGCAGATAAAGGAATTCTTCTAGGTTACTCCCCTAGAAGCAAATGATACAAATGTTACAATAAGAGACTTCAGAAGATTGTTGAATGCATTGATGTTGTGATTGATGAAGCATGGAAATATTCCATAAAGGTAACAACAATAGATAATGATGATGTTGAATGCTTTCCCACATCAAACCAAATGGATATAGAAGAAGAAACCAATGAAGCATCAAAAGAAGACACAACCGATAGGGAAAAGAATCCATCCAGGTATGTTCAAAAGAATCATCTAGAAACTCAAATTCTAGGTGAAAAGGAAGCTGGGGTACAAACAAGAAGAGATTTTGTGGGAACTCCTAGTTATATAGCTTTATTATCCACTATTGAACCTCAAAATGTAAATCAATCTAACAAATATGAATGTTGGGTTAGGGCCATGGATGCATAACTTGATAAAATAGAAAAGAATCATACATGGGAATTAGTTCCAAGGCCTTATGATAAGAATGCTATTGGGACAAAATGGATATTAAAAGATAAATTGAATGAAAATGGAGAAGTTATTAGAAATAAAGAAACACTCGTTTGCAAAGGTTATGCTCAACACGAAGGAATATACTTTGAAGAATTTTTTTTCACATGTAGCCATAAATTAATCCATAAGAATGTTCCTTGCATTTTCAAGATTTCACCATTTCAAAGTTTATCAAATGGACGCAAAATCTGCATTCCTTAATGGAGATCTAGAAGAAGAAGTGTATATTGAACAACCATAAGGGTTCATTCTAGGAAATGATAAAAAAATAGTTTTCAAACTAAAAAAGGCATTATATGGGCTAAAACAAGCCCCTTGTGCATGGTATTATCGTATTGACAAGTATATTCAACAACGAGGCTTCACAAAAGGGCCCGCATACAACAATATGTACACTAAAATAGATGATGATAAACTACTAATTATTGTTGTTTATGTAGATGATATCATCTTTGGAAGCAATGAATAATCTATGAGTCAAAGGTTTGCTTCTATTATGCAACAAGAATTTTAAATGTCTTTACTTCGGGAACTAGCATACTTTCTTGGTTTACAAGTACAACAAGCAACACATGGGACATTTCTCTCACAAAAAAAATATATTAAGCATATTTTGAAGAAATATGGGATGGAATACTGCAAACCAATATGTACTCCAATGATGACAGGATGTAGTCTCAGATCACATGATGAATCTCTCGCAGTGAATCAACCAGAATGTAGTTCTATGGTTGGAAGCTTACTTTATCTAACATGTAATAGACCTGATATCATGCATGAAGTTGGGATTGTTTGACGCTTCCAAGAAAATCCAAAGGAAACTCATCTTTAGGCAGTTAAGAGAATATTCAAATACATACAAGGAACTCAGGACTTTGGCTTATGGTATCCCAAAGATGCAGATCTTAATCTACATGCTTACACAGGGGCATACTAGGCTGGAAATATGATGACCGAAAAAGCACTAGTGGAGGTGCATTTTACTTGGGGCCCTGATTGGTATCATGGTTTAGCAATAAACAAAGCTCTATTGCCTTATCTACTACAAAAGAAAAATATGTTGCTTCTGCATCTTGTTGCACACAACTTCTCTAGATGATGCAAACATTGCAGGATATTCAAATCAAGTGTTCTCTACCCATTCCCATCCTATGTGTTAATACAAATGCTATTAGCATTTCAAAAAATATGGTTATGCACTCCAAAACCAAGCAAATTCCAATTAAGTACCATTTTCTAAGAGAACATGTGCTTGAACAGAAGGTCAAACTGGAGTATGTTCCCTCAAAAGAACAAGTTGTCGATATATTTACAAAACCTCTTCCACGAAGCATTTGAATATCTTAGACAAAAAGTAGGAGTAATCTCTGTTTCATATCTCTGTTGATTAGTCTGCTCATACTTTCAAGCACAATTGATATTTCAGGAGTTTACTTTCTGTACATGGATTTTATGAAATACAGTCGCGTATATACGTGAGTTCCTATATAGGCAGTCGCGTATATTTCTCTCTGAAAGAGAAACAATGGAACTGACTCAAAAAAATTCTCTGATATGATTCAGTCAGTTATTAATTGGACTTCTTGTTATGATGATGATGCTTAAAGTATGCTAATGTTACTTATAAATGATCTTAAGTTATGATTATCTAAGAGTTTGATGCTTTTCTGATTGATGAAGATTCTTTGATGTATGGGTTGATCAGGTAGCACAGGTTCAGGGGGAGCATTAGCCTTGCTGATGATGATGAATTGTTGGCATTATGTTTGTACTATTGCTGAAGAAAATATTGTAGTTGGTTGAATGATGCTATGCTGTTGTCTTTTGGTCTTAGTTATGAAAGTCATATATCTCATTTGATGTAACGATCATGTAAATACCAAGAATCTAATTCTTGTTATACCTAGTCATGTCTGGACTATTGAAGGCCAAGCCTATTCTGTATGTAATCCCATGATGGGTAGACTATGCTATGTAACCCCACTTGGTTGGGTGGTTGATGTAAGTTTTAGTCCTTGATGATAGGAAAGGTCATATTCAGTTGAGTCATAGAGTCATGTTCTCCATTGAAACTATTTCAGATGCTTCACCATGTGCTCAGGGGGAGCATGGTCAGTATATAGTGAAGATCAGATCTACAATGCTCATGTCTCTCCAAAAAGGAAACCTTCATTCAACATTGGTGAACCGTTTTCCCTTGATGTCAAAGGGGGAGAAAAGTAACTTGGTGTTTGTTTGATGGGTGTTCTACAAGTATCTACAAGTTGTGGTGATCAAACGCCAAAGTGGTTTCCATCAATTGCAAAGGGGGATATTGTTGGAATTATGATATATGTGTTGTCCTTGATGGAAACCTACTTGATAAGTTGCATATTGATGGATTCTTCTTGATGCAGGGTGTATCTACAAGTCAGTGTAGATGTGATAGAGGAATGATGAAGGTATAGTTTGAGGAAGTACACGGAAGTATATATAGCTTCTGTGAAGCAAAGTCATGTACATACACATGTATGATGAAGAGAACTCGTGTATACACAGGTTTTGTAAAGCAAAGATGTGTCCATACATAGGTATGATGAAGAGAAGCCGTGTATACGTAGGTTTCGTAAATAAAAGTCACGTACACACAGGGGTATGAAGAAGAAAAGGTGCATGCAATTTGTGCACTATGGTTTGTTGAGAATTTGGAGGGCTTGAGGTTAATACAAATTTTCTTCTTGATAATTAATTGTTGCACCAACCTGCACTGTCCTTTATTTTATTAACTTTCAAAGGGAAGGTAAATCCTAGATTTACCTTCCTCTCTTTTCTTATCCAGTAGTAACCCTTAATTTATATATTCACATTGCAAACCACGGTTCCACCTTAGATAAAAAAGACACTTATTTACTGCACTATTACATAAATAAATTCACCCTTCAGATCCGCATTATATAGATAGGTATTTGAATTTTGTTGCACTTGTTAACAGATTCTCAAAAAATGTCCGCACTGACACACTGCAATTGACTTCAAAATTCCGCATACTGTCAAGTATACTCCACACTTCTTCATATGTCTCCATCGCACTTCTTTACAGGTATACCTCAGCTCTTTGTCCTATGTATACTACACACTGCATAACATGTATTATTCGCATTGCATAGCATGTATTATCCACACTGTCTATCATGTAGTGACCGCACTGCATATTACTTATTATTCGCAATGTACATCATTTATCATACACACTGTATATCATTTATCATCCGCACATGTTATTTCAGAAATCACCGTTGAACCTTATAAGTATAGTCCTCATTGTATCATTGAACAGGTCCACATATTTTGTTACACAGATCACCGCTGAGATCATCGCTAAGATCATCGCAATTCTATAGTGATGACCGCATTACTCTTCAAGTGTAATTGCAAATCTTACTTGTATCCTTCTTACTTCTTGTTACTGAGATGTACCGAAAACTTCATGTGTGATTGACCGCAAAGAGTGTGTATATCTATGGTGGCAATCTTCTTGATTTTAGGCTGACCATTCACTAGCTAGAAGGATGAATTAAATGTGAGAGTGAAGGGTGACTTCATCATATATTTCCAGCATTGATATAAGAACTAGTTCGATCCATTCTTCCATAGTTTTTAGGACAAGGTCTTGGAGCATTCAAAGGCGACTAGGTTCTTCATATACATGACACTAAATACATTTATAAATAGAAGACAAACCCTAAATAGACATCAAGAAGAATTCTATTAACCTAAGATAAAAATCTTGCTCATGAAACCCATGAAGCAAGTACAAACAATTTACATTTTATTAGCTTTGTCTTCTTCTTTACATAAAATACATCATTGCATATTCAATATGAAGACCGACCTAGTTACACTTTTAAACACTCCCTCTTAACTAGGGAGGTATTCATATAGGTACATGGTTACTTTCAAACTAAATAATCTCATAAGCAGAATCATATTGGTAATCACATTTGTATAGCATCATATCAACCAACATTGTCCTAGTGCAAGGCCTTGACTAACATCCCCATCTCTCAACGAGACAATGGGCTACAATGCTGGTGAGACACATGACTTATAGACACCATAGTCATTGTCTCTCTTAGGTACATAATCCACTCGGGTGTTCCCAAAGTATGAAATTCTTGGACTATTCTTCTCTTGGGTAGCTAGCCCTCAAAGAATATCGATCCTCGAGTACTCTTATCTTAAATTCCCTAACACATTCTCAAAGAGTATCGAATGCCAGATGAATACCTAATCCTCCATTCTATCTTCCTAAGTGAAGACCAGAATGTTGTGTCTATCTCTCCCTCTCAGCCAGGGAGGACCTATTCCACAAGGGAATGTACTCATTCCCGTATAAGGAATGTACCTAAGCTCATTCTTAGGAACTACCTAGTTTCTTCCAAGTAAGAAACTAATCACCAGGCTCCCTCTCAATCAAGGACCTATAGCAGCAATGGTGAGAAACCCAGCTTCTCATGAAGAGCTCCTCCCCTTGATGTCATGGATTTCAATATTGAGGAATCTTCAACTTTTAGCTTCATAGGGCACAGATCATCCATCACTTTCATTCATGAGTCATGTTATCTACCAGAAAGTGATTCATTTGTATTTCTCATCTAGTTCACTGTTATTCCATGCTGCTTTCCTTCGAATCATCTCCAAGGATCATAAATCCTTTCTCATGATTAGCAGCCCTGCACAAATTTACCCAAATCAACATATACATATGAATTAAAAAAAAAAAGAGTTACCTCAGTGATGATCTTTCACCATGACATCTTCCTGTAGGCATCAACATCCTTTATTCATATTGACACATATCCTAATGATATGTTTTTTTCCAAGGGTATTCTTCTTTACCAGACTTCAGTCAGAGTCTGCATATCATCTCAGGAGATCTCTTAGTCACATCTTCTTGGCTTCCGGATGATAAATTCCTCTTGACATGGTTACATTTCATGATCTCTTCCTTTTAGCACATTCTCCATTCCCAGGAACTTACACATTTTCCAGTTTCTCCTTCATATACAACCACCTCATATTTCATGAGGATATATATAATGTTGAGTTCATCTGTTGGTGCACTGAGAGATCCTCTTTCATAGATCATACTTCTAAATATGGAAGTATATTGCTTGCAACCATATGACATGACTTCACAACATCGAGTGTCAACATATAAATATATACATACCTCATACATTTTTCATTTAAGTCATCCTTAAATAATTTTAATAGAATGAAGAACTTCATTCCCTTGGCCCGTTCCATCAATATGTCATCACATCCCAAAATTATGTTTTTCATGATGACCCTTGATCTTGATGACTGCCTTCCATTAGTATAGTTATCAGAGAGGTTTTCTAGGAGTTGTTTTACCAATAACTCCTACCATGTTTTGATCAAGATTCTACACTGCTATACAACCAACATAAATCACTTAAAGGATATGATGATCTTAATCATAGTGGAGATCCCTCGCTTCTTCTTTCTTAGATTTCCTTACAGCAGGTTCTTCTCTCATTTCTGAGACATGGGCTTCTTCCCTATTTCTCTTTTCAAATTTAGGAAAATATATTTTATAATGCCCAAGTTTATCACATCCAAAGAATCATTATTTTTACATACTATTATGAGGACCAAACTTACCGAATTTTCCTTTCTTCCTTGATGTGTCTGAAAAGGCTTGATTCCCTTCACTTGATTCTATAAAAAATTTGGATTTAAATCTTGTTTCCTCTATTTTACATAGAGACCCTAAATCGTGGAATGGTGTGGCTTCTATATTCCTGTATAATCCTGAAGTGAAGTTTCCCCATTCTTCTCATAGAGCATTCAACACCACTGCAGTCTTCTCCTAGTTCTTGTAGTTGATTAAAGAGATTGCTTCTCTTGAGTATATGCTTTTTTTTTCTATCAACTTGATTAGTTTGAATATGGTTGAAGCTTGCTTTGAATGGTGATTGAAGAGGATGTTTTGCTGCTTCCTTGAAAGATCAAGGGTGACAGGTAACTTGCCTTGAAGTTTTTGATGGCAATACTTTGAGATGGCAATGAACTGCTGGCACATTTAAGATGGTTCTATAATACTGTCTTTAAGTCCAAACTGTCTTATTTCTTTCACTGTGGAAGACTGACCATTCTTCTAATCAAATCCTTGCTTTGATGCCTTCCATGAAATATGATCCTTGAGTGTCTTTATGCCCTTTCTAGCACCTTAGCTCTGACTCCATGTTGAGAATTTGGAGGGTTTGAGGTTAATACAAATTCTCTTCTTGATAATTACTTGTGAGATTACTTATGTCTTATATTTGTTATCTTTTTTAGTCTTTCATAAATTCAATTATAAAAATAAACATGATACAAACTTAGGCTCCTAGAGCCAAGGAAAAACCTCTCCCTCTTAGAGAGGAAAACTCGCAAAGAATTATTCTTATAGATCTTCAAATGAAAAGTACCATGAAGACCTTGTTACTTCTTCTTTGATGATATTCCATGTTGATCTTTCTTTCTTGCACCAGTCTACACTGTCCTTTATTTTATTAACCATTAGAGAGAAGGTAAATCCTAGATTTACCTTCCTCTCTTTTCTTATCTAGTAGTAACCCTTACTTTAGGTATTCAAATTGAAAACCACTGTTCCACCTCAGATAAAAACGACACTTATTGACTGCACTATTACATAGAGAAATTCACCCTTCAGATCCACATTGTATAAATAGGTATTTGAACTTTGTTGCACTTGTTAGCATCTCAGACAATGTCCACACTGACACACTGCAGTTGACTTCAAAATTCCGCATTTCAATTCTATGAAATTTCCGCATACTGTCAAGTATACTCTGCACTTCTTCATATGTCTCCATCACACTTCTTTACATGTATACCTCAACTCTCTGTCCTATGTATACTTAGCACTACATAACATGTATTATCCGCATTGCATAATATGTATTATACACACTGTCTATCATGTAGTGACCACACTGTATATTACTTATTATCCACACTGTATATCATTTATCATACGCACTGTATATCATTTATCATCCACACATATTTTTTCAGATATCACTGCTGAACCTTATAAGTATAGTTCGCATCGTATCATTCAACATGTCCGCATATTTTGTTACACAGATCACCGCTGAGATCACCGCAATTCTATAGTGATGACCGCAATACAGTGATGACCGCATTACTCTTTAAGTGTAATCGCAAATATTACTTGTATCCTTCGCACTTATTATTACAGAGATGCACCGAAAACTTCATGTGTGATTGACCACAGAGAGTGTGTATATATATGGTGGTTGTCTTCTTGATTTTAGGCCGACCATTCACTAGCTAGAAGGCCGAATTAATTGTGAGAGTGAAGGGCGACTTCATAATATATTTCCAGCGTTGATATAAGAACTATTTCAATCCATTCTTCCACAGCTTTTAGGACAAGGTCTTGGAGCATTCAATGACGACTAGGTTCTTCATATACATGACACTGAATACATTTATAAACATAAGACAAACCATAAATAGACATCAAGAAGAAGTCTATTAACCTAAGATAAAAATCTTGCTCTTGAAACCCATGAAG
This sequence comes from Pinus albicaulis, assembly GCA_034641835.2. NCBI lineage: Eukaryota > Viridiplantae > Streptophyta > Pinopsida > Pinales > Pinaceae > Pinus > Pinus albicaulis. The sequence continues at coordinate 991,545,233 of CM076573.1, read as the reverse complement.
CAAGTACAACCAATTTACATTTTATTATCTTTGTATTATTATTTACATAAAATACATCATTGCATAGTCAATATGAAGACCAAATTAGTTACACTTTTCAACATGGTTTACTAAATACAAAGGGTCCTTACCATGGTATTAGCCCATAGTAATGAGCATTTCAACGAATATTTGATCCTGTCAAAAAATACCATCGACATTAGTGTGGTTTTGACCCATGGTATTGGATAAGGCCTAAGCTATATAAGGAGATGAAGATCCAAGTGTTTCAAGGTGCACATGTGAGAGTGGTTGATGATTACTATGATTTGAAGTATTATTGCATGGTATGGGCTATCAATGAGTGATTAATATAAAATAAATATGCACTCGGTGATACAATGATGGATCATGATCATTAGACCTGAAATGACTATGCATTGTTTGATGTGCTTATGGGTTGCCTAGATATATGATTTGATGTGTGTTTACTTCTTTGAATGTTGTGATTTGGGTATGTCTAAAGTTTCGAAGTGAAACACAACTATAAGTTGAAAATTGTAGATCTATACGTGGGTTTGTCTTTAGAAAGGCATGTAAACACACAGATTCTCTTTTGAGTAGTACCATATCGATTTTGAAGTATGAGGAGTTATGTATGTGGGTTTCATTCCTGAAAATCGTGTATACACGCAGAAACGATTTGTGATAAGCGCATGTGAAAGCTAGGGTTTTTGCTGAAAATATGTCTGATCAGTCTAATCAGTCATGTTGTATTTATGTTGTTTGTAAATGAAGTATTGATTTTGATCTAGGCTTAATAGTGATGTCTGAAGTTGAATTTATTGAGTATTGATTTTTTGGTGAATGTCCATGATGCAACTAATTGTATGGGGTTCAGAGATCTATGATATGAAAAAATGATTCAGTATGTTTATGCAAAATTCATTGTCTAGTTCAAATTGATAGTAGTTCAAAATTTGGTATGTTGAGATCTGTAAACAGGTTTCATTCATGAAAAGCGCATATACACATAGGTTTGTTTAAGTAGAGTAGCGTACATATTCTGTCATATGATTGATCAGGGTTGCAATCGAATCAGTAGGTTGATGAAATGTTGTGGGTTCATTATTGATGTTCTGATTACAATGATCTCAATGTTTTTAATGTTTAAAAAGAGGTTGGTTGATTTGAGTTGGTGATTGGTTGAGTGATTGATTGGTGGTCATTTGATTTAGTGATTGGTTGAATGATTTGGATCAATGATTAGTTTCAGTTTGATGGTAGTGGGTCCAGTCTGAAAATTTGATGAAAAGTGGCCTACAGGTTGTAATGTGTTGAAGTAGGTGGATCCATTGTGAAAATTTATGAAACATGGTCCACAATGGTGCTGATGATTGGAGCCTTCAGTGAGGAATTCAAAGCATCCTTCCAAGAGTAGCTGGTGATCAGATCAGGGGGTTGGAGCTCCTTTCTAGTGGGTGTTGGTAAACGAGATCAGGGGGTTAAAGCTCCCTTCCAGTAGGAGCTGGAGAACGAGTGAAGGTTGTAGCCTTGGACATGTGGGTTCCTATGCTATGGTATGAGTCTGTGCCAGTACAAGATTGTAATAAGTCTTCATTATAATAAAATTTGAAGACAAAGATGACAACAACAATGGTTTTCTCCCACATTGGGTTTCCACCTTAAAATCCTGGTGTTCATGTATGTTGCTTGTGTATGATGCTTTATTCTGTTCTTACTGTACATATTTACTGCTTATCAAATGTTTGATGAATCACTAATATACTAGTTTAAGACAAACATATGAAGATTAAATTGAAATAGAAATTTACACGATATATGCTAGTTGTCTGTATAAAAATCACGTACATATGTAGGTTTACTTCAGAAAAGTAGAGTACAAAAATCAGAATAAAAGAAAGGTTTATTTTAAGTTTTAAATACTGATTCACCCCCCTTCTCAGTATTTTTACTAATAGATACTCCATTTTCCTTGTCTCCATAAAAATATGAATCATAACATGTAGAAATTATAAAAAACAATAAGTATATCAATGGATTCAATCCAATCATGTGATATGCTAAAGAAAGATACCGAATCCTTCTACAAATCAATTGCGGAAAATAAACACGATTGCAAATCACAACAAATAAATAAAGAAGCAAATCAAACCACAACACAAATATTTTCCTGGGGAAAGATTACTTCTCAAAACCCCTATATATTCTATTGTATATTCAATAAGGAATCATGAAAAAATTACAATGCATTCTTCTCAGAAGAGTCTCCTGCACTCTCACAATTGTCTCACACTGACCCAGACAAAATCAACCAATACCTGGTCAATTTCCTGCCTCTAATAAGCCTGCCTTTCTTATGCAATTCATGTGGAATGAAATCCCTATTATTTAGGAAATCCAGCCTTCCAAAACTGCGCAATGCTCATGGGAAATCCAATGATTATCTTGCTACATGCGGGAAGCCTACTAATGATAAAAATGATAGTTAACATTTCTTTAACCTTTGTCTCAACAATGTCTCCACTGGAAATGAAATGCATGTAGCTATTAATAGTAAATAATTAGTTGCATGACAAATCACTGCATGAGAACTAAATATGATTTAATTCACTTGATCTCTCACTAGTGCAACAAATAATTACAACTAGTTCAACCGACTTTAACTCAATTAATTGATTTAACTGATTTATCATGCATTAAACTAATGCACTAACTGCAATTTGAACTCCATAACCAATAGAATCACTCTGCATGCCTCACCAACCACCCTCAACTCTAAATTCATGAGCTAAATGAGTTTATCACACTTAGTTAACTATTACAAGTGATTATGAGATAAGATTACATTTTATTGTCCAATTTAATTAAGGGAAAATTAAATTAGACACACATTTCTTGTTGACTTTTCAACACTCCCTCTCCACAAGAAAGGGATTAAATTTCACCCTAATCCCGCCTCTATGGTATTCGAATTTTTTCCTGGCGAGTGCCTTCGTCAGAATATCTGCATCTTGATCTTCCGTGGGAATGTACTGAAGTAACATAATGTGCCTATGAACACAATCTCTGAGATGGTGGTACCAGATGTCTATGTGCTTGGACCTATCATAGAATACCTGATTAACTGAAGTTTAATGCAACTCTGATTATCACAATGTGTCACCATCAAACACATCTGAGAAGCAAAAAAACCAACCAAAATATTCCTCATCCAGATGGCCTCACATGCAACCCGACTTGCTGCCATGTACTCTGCCTCGGCTAAAATGAGTGCCACAGATTGCTGCTTCCTGATGTACCAAGAAATTTTTGTCGATCCTATGCTAAAGATACCTCCTGATGTGCCCTTTCTGTTTGATGGACTACCTGCCCAATCTGCATCGGTGAAGCCTTTTTTGTTTGTCTGTACCATAATCCATACTTGGTCGACTTAACCATAGCTTGAATCAGCTGGTTAACTGCGTAGAAAATGCCTGATCTGGGGTTCACCAAGTACATTAATGAACCCACTAGCTTTCAGTAAACAATAGCGTCCACTACCTCACCTGAAGTAGCACCCTCCTTCCTCCAGTTTCCTGGAAGAAGATTCTCCATGGGTTTACAACTCTCCATCTGAAACTTACTCAAAATCTCTTTGGCATACATACCTTGAGAAACAAATAGCTCACCATCCCATTGCCATATTTCCAAACCAAGGAAATAGTGAAGGAGTCCCATGTCCTTCATTTCAAACTCTCTTGCAAGATCCTCTTTGCAAGAAATTATGAGCTGCTCATGATCACCTGTCAAAATAATATTATCAACATAAAGTATGATAATCAAAAGCTTAGCATCAGCCACAATCTGGTACAGGTTCGCATCCGCTTAACTTTTAGTGAAGCCCAAACTGGTGAAATAACTGTCAATTCTAGTGTACCAGGCACGAGGTGCTTGCCTCAACCCATATAATGCTCTTTTGAGTCTACACACATGCAACTCACTGTCAAATATCTCAAAACCTTATGGCTTCTCTATGTGCACTTCTTCCTCAATAAATCATTGAGAAACAAAACTTTCACATCCATATGATGTATCTGCCACCCCATCTGTGCTGAGAGTGCAAGGATAGATCTAATCGATGAGTACCTCACAACTGGTGAGAAAGTCTCCTCATAGTCAATCCCCTCAACTTGCGAGAATCCCCAGGATAAAAATCTAGCCTTGTACTTCTCCACACTCCCATCTACTGCTTGCTTCACATTATAGATCCATCTAGATCCAACTACTGATTTTCTGACTGATCTTGGGACAACTTCCCATGCACTGTTCTTGATGATGGAGTCATACTCCTCAACCATGGCGTCAACCCAAATTGGTTGCTGCACTACTTCCTCAAAGGAGGATGGTTCTGTCACAATACACTTGCTTATAAGAGCCATGTATCCAGTAAACCTGTCTGGAGACTATGTCTGTCTGCGTAGTGAAGTAGGTGATCCTACATGCTCTGCCGCATCAAGTCTCAATCGATTAGCTTTCGTGGTGCGCCTTCCACTATTTTTGGTGGATGGATCTGCATGAGTGTTTTCTACCACTCCATGATCCTCTACATGTGGTTGCTCCACATCTTGAGGTTCATTCTTTGGAACCAATATTTCCTCATTCGCATGCAAATCCAGCTCCCTCTCAAGGGACAATCACATGGATTTCTCCTCATCAAATTTTATATCCCATCTCACAACAATCATCCTGCTGTTTGGAAAATACAACCGATAGTTGTGGGGAGTAGCCATGTACCCCAAAAATATCCCAATATCAACTGTTGGTTCTAGCTTCTTCTTGGAATCTTTGGTCACATGGAAATAGATAGATGAGCCAAAAATTTTAAAATATGAAACATCAAGTTTCTTACCAGAAAAAACCTCCTTTGGTGTACTTATGCCAAGTATCTGATGAGGACTACGATTTTGCACAAATACTACTGTGTTGCATGCCTCCACCCACTAATGCAATGGTAGGCCTTGATCATGCAACATCGCTCATGCTGCACCCACAATTGTTTTGTTCTTTCTTTCTGAGACCCCATTCTATTGTGGGTTATGAGGGGCAATCAAATCTCTCCAAATTCCTTCTTTTCTATAGAAGTTCTTGAATTCATTGGAGATGTAATCACCACCATTTTTTCTCCTCAAAGCCTTCACATGATTTCCCGTATATTTCTCCACCAGTGCTTTGAACTCACAAAATTTTGAGAAAATTTGATCTTTATTCTACATGAAGTAGATCCAACACTTTCTAGAAAAATCATCAACAAAGATCACATAATACATGTGCTTTGCTGTCAAAGTTGTAGAGAATGGTCCATACACGTCCGAGTGAACTCTCTCAAGGATTCTCGCTGCTCGGTTCTTCTTCTCATGAAAAGTGGCCTTTGCATACTTCCCCATGGTACATCCCTTGCATGTGTCTATCTGCGCAAGAGTACCCTTTGGAATTCCCATAGAAATCTGCTTCATGACCTTCAAGGATCCGTGGTGTAGATGGCCCAATCTCCCGTGCCATAACTCACTCTCATCCCGGCTCACCACTTTGTCTGCTTTACCCAGCAATGCTTCACAACCATATACATAAAGTTTATACAGTTTCTTCACACGAATCTGAATATTTTTGGCTTTTCCTGTGGCTTTGTGACGAAGGAATGCTTTCCCGTCACTGAAAACTACATCATAATCTCTATCCTCCAACATAGCAACTAAAAAGAAATTATTTTTCAAGCCTGGTACATGCATTTCATCTTTTAATAAGAAGGGTTTACCTGACTGTCTCTGGAAGGTAACTGTACCAATCCCGGTAGCGCTATACCTTCCGTCATCACCCATTTCGATATGCATATGGATATCCTTCTCCTCCAAGATATCTAAAATTTCTTTGTCTCTCGTCATGTGGAAAGATGCACCACTATCCAAGTACCACACTGATTCCATTATACTTGACACCATGCATGAAATGAGCGAGAAGTGCAACTTAAATTGCGAGGCCAAAGCCTCACTAGCTGCAAATCCTGAAGCCTTCATGCTCTTCTTCTTTTGTGGACAATTAGTGGCATAATGCCCATGCTTGTCACAGTGAAAACACTTCACTCTAGACATGTCATGCTTCTTGCCTTCTTTACCAAACGCAGATTTGGAATAGGATTTCTTTCCTTTCCCCTTCTTCGTCTTACCATCCAAGGCGCAATTTTCTTCATCATTTGTATTAAATGAAGATCCATCCCTGGTATTCCGCCTGAATTCTTCTTGCACCAAATCCGACCAAATTCGTTCCCAATTTGGTAGCTTCTCCCTCCCATTGATAGAGTCCTGATAACTATGACAACTCTTGGGAAGGCCTAGAAGAGCTAGGCTCACCAAATCATCATCCATGACAGTAATTTCGATGCTCCCAATCTGATCTCGACATTGGACAGACTTGGTTAAATATTTCGGAATAGTGTCGCCTTTCTCCATTTTGATTTTCCTAAGCTTGTCCTTTAGTGCCAATTTTCTATGATCACTGCTTCTCTGAAACAAATATGTCAAAGTATTCCACATTGCATATGGAGTCAGAGACTTGAGACAATGTGGTCACGTACTCCCTCCAATAAGATCCTCCTCGCCTTTGCAACCTTCTTTTGCTAAGCATCAATATTTGCGGAATATGCTGCAGCGGGTTTGGGAATGTCATTATCAATGAATTATTTTAATCCATTTTCCTCTAGAACTGCCTCCATCTTGTCTTTCCACGCAATATAATTGGAACTGCCCTCGATTTCATACTCCAATCTCAAGCCATTGAAAGCCATCTTGATCCTGATTCACTTGTCGCACCAAGAATACTTTTGAAATTTCAAATGCTATTCAGTCAAAAACTCAATTTATTCTCCACTATAGTGATTTCTCGTGCTCTGATACCATGTATAAATTATGCAAACAATATGTATATCAATGGATTTAATCCGATCATGCGATACGATAAAGAAAGATACTGAATCATTCTACAGATCAATTGCGGAAAATAAACATGATCACCAATCACAACAAGTAAAGAAAGAAGAAAATAAAACCAAAACACATATATTTTCCCAGGGAAAGCTTATTGCTTAAAAACCCTCTATCTTCTATTGTATATTCACCAAGGAATCATGAAACAATTACAATGCACTCTTCTCATAAGAGTCTCCTACACTCTCACAGCTGTCTCACACTGACCCCGACAAAATCGACCAACACTTAGCTAATTTCTTGCCTCTAATCAACCATCCTTGATTGCGAAATTCATGTGGAATGGAATCCCTATTATTTAGGAAATTCAACCTTCCAAAATGGCGCAATGCTCATGGGAAGTCCAATGGTTGTCTTGCTGCATGCAGACATCATAATAATGATACAAGTGATAGTTAACATCCCTTTATCCTTTGTCTCAACTGGGACTCCATTGGAAATGACATGCATGTAACTATTAATAGTAAATCATCAGTTGCATGGAAGATCACTGCATGCGAATTAAATATGATTTAATTCACTTGATCTCTCACTAGTGAAACAAACATTTACAACTAGTTCAACTGAATTTAACTCAATTAATTGACTTAACTGATTTATCATGCATTAAACTAATGCACTGATTTCAATTCGAACTCCATAACTAATAGAATCACTTTGCATGCCTCACCAACCACCCTAAAATTGAAATTCATGATCTAACTGAGTTTATCACACTCACACTCAGTTAACTATTACAAGTGATTATGAGATAAGATTACATTTTATTTTCCAATTTAATTAAGGGAAAATTAAATTAGACACACATTTCTTGTTGAATTTTAAACATAACATCCAATTATGCTAAAGTCATTCAACTATGAATATTTGATTCCAAATTCTTGAGTTCCTTTCAAGAACTTTAGAAATTTTTTAGTAGCATACTAATGTCCTTCACAAATCCTTTGCATAAATATGGAAATAATTTCAGTAGAAAATGAATATCTGCTATGGTAGTGGTGAGGTAGATAAGACTTCCCACAAGATGTTTGTACTTGTTTGCATCCTAAAATTCATTCCCTTCTTAATATGTGAGCTTTAGATTCTATTCCATCGGAGTAGATAAAGGATTGCATTCATCCATGACAAACCTATTCAACGGTTCTCCAATATACTTCTTTTGGGAGAGGAATATAAGGATTTGGATGTTTGGTCACTTCAATGCCCAAGAAGTAGTAAAGGTGCCCCAGATATATCATCTGAAAGCCCTTCTTTGACTCTTTCTTTATGGATGCAATATAGTTTTCATCATTCCGTGTTATTAATAAATCATCTTCTTAAACCACAAGATGTTCAAGTTTGCCATCTTTCTTGACAAACATAACTGCATCATTAGTATTAAAGTATTTGAAATTTAATTTTATAATATGCTTAGTTTAATTTTCATATGAGGCTTGCGGTGCTTGTTTTAGGACATAAGTATTCTATAGGTTTACATAATTTCTACTATTTTACCTTTACAACAAAAAAATTAGGTTGAGCCATGAAAATTTTTCTTTCAAGTCTCCATTCAATAAATCATTCTTTAGATCCATTTTATGAACTTTCTATCCATTATGCTGTTGAAGTTCGAAACAATAAATAGTGAAATTGGCATCTAGAAGCAACATGACAACACATACACTAGTGTGGGACCACAGGTCATGTAGTGATGGGTCCTAGCAATACATTAGTGTGAAATGCAATTTATTTAATAAATTGGAAATGTGTCTAATTTAATTATCCCTTAATGAAATTGGAAAATAAAATGTAATCTTATCTCATAATCACTTGTAATATTTAACTGAGTGTGATAAAATCAGTTAGCTCATGAATTTCGAGTGGAGGGTAGTTGGTGAGGCATGAAGAGTGATTCTATGTGTTTTAGAGTTCAAGTTGCAGTTAAGTGCATGATTTTAATGCATGAGTAATCAGTTAACTCAGTTAGTTGAGTTAAAGTCAGTTGGACTAGTTGTAACTGTTTATTGCACTAGTGAGAGATCAAGTGAATGAAATCATATTTAATTCACAATCAATGATCTGCCATGAAACTGATGATTTACTATTAATAGCTGCATGCATGTTAGTTCCAGTGGAGACCCTGTTGAGACAAAGGTTAAAGGGAAGTTGAATATCAGTTGTGTTATTAGAAAACTGCCCAGATGTAGTTAAAACACCACAGGATTATCCATGATACTTGCACAGTCGAGAAAGGATGAAATTCCTAAGGAATATGGATTGCATTCCTCATGAATTGCGTGAGTAAGGTAGGCTGAAGACATGTTGAGAATTGGATAAGTGTTGCCTCGATTTTGTCTGGATCACTGTGAGATGATTAGCAGAGTGTAGGAAACTCTTGTGAGAAGAGTGCATTGTAATTTTTTCATGATTCCTTGTGGAATATACAACAGAAGATAGAGGGGTTTTGAGCAGCAAGATTTCCCTAGGAAATTATCTGTGTTGTGGTTTGATTTTTTTCTTTTTTCACTTGTTGTGATTGGCGATTGTGTTTAATTTCCGCAATTGATTTGTAGAAGGATTCAATATCTAGCTTTAGTACATTGCTTGATCAGATTGAATACGTAGATATACATATTCTTGTATAATTTATAAATGGTAGCAGAGCACAGGAAATCACTATAGTGGAGGAGAAGCTGAGTTTGTGACTCAATAGAATTCGAATTTGAAAAATTATTCTTGGTGCGACAGGCGAATCAGGACCAAGATGGATTTCAATGGCTTGAGATTGGAGTATGAACTCGAGGGCAGTTCCAATTATATTGCGTGGAAAGACATGATGGAGGTAGTACTGGAGGACAATGGATTGAAATAATTCATTGAGAATGAAATTCCCAAACCTGTTGCAGCAGATGTCGCAAATCTTGATGCTTGGAAAAAGAAGGTTGCAAGGGTGAGGAGGATCTTACTAGAGGGAGTACAAGACCACATTGTCTCAAGTCTCCATGGAAAAGCGACTCCATATGCAATGTGGAAGGCTTTGAAAGATTTGTTTCAGAGCAACAATGATCATAGAAAATTAGCACTGAAGGACAAGCTTAGGAAAATCAAAATGGAGAAAGGCGACACTATTCCGATATATTTAACAAATTTTTTCCAATGTCGGTATAAGCTTGGGAGCGTCAGAATTACTATCGTGGATGATCAATTGGTGATCCTAGATCTTCTAGGACTTCCCAAGAGTTGACATAGTTATCAGGACTCTGTTAATGGGAGGGAAAAGCTGTCATATTGGGAATGACTTTGGTTGGATTTGGTGCAAGAAGAATTCAGGCGGAATACCAGGGATGGATCTTCATCTAAGGAAGATGATGAAGAAAATTGCACCTTGGCTGGTAAGCTGAAGAAAGGGAAGGGAAAGAAATCCTATTCCAAATCTGAGACCATCGAAGAAGGAAAGGAGTGTGACATGTCCAGAGTGAAGTGTTTTCACTGTCACGAGCATGGACATTATGCCACTAATTGTCCACAAAAGAAGAAGAACAAGAAGGCTTCAGGATCTGTAGCTAGTGAGGATTTGGCCTCGCAATTTGAGTTGGATTTCTCACTGATCACATGCATGGTGGCAAGTGCAATGGGATCAGGGTGGTACTTGGATAGTGGTGCATATTTCCACATGATGGGAGACAAAGAACTTTTCAGTAGCTTGGAGGAGAAGGACCTCTAGATGCATACGAAATGGGTGACCACGAAAGGTATAGCACTAACAGGATTGGTGATCCATATATTGGGGGGAGGCCCCAAATATCTAAAGAATTGAAATGGATCTGACAAGATCTGCAAAATTACAATGCCAGAAAAAAGATAGAAGAACACACTGTAAATAAAATCACAAAGATTTTTTTTTATTAAAATGGAGAATAACTGTAGAAGCTACATTGTGGTGGAAAATATATCCTTTTAAAAAGTGAGGCTTGTTATTTATAGCCTTTTTTTGAGTTACAATACCATGGCTAGATACCATAGGTGGATACCAGGGGTAAATGCCATCAGTCAATGCCATGGGTAGATACCACTTACAATACCATGGGTAAATTCCATGTGTGGATGAATACCATGGGTGGATACATACCATGGGTGAATTCATATCATGGATAGATGTCACTTACAATACAATGGGCGAATAAATACCATGGGTGGATGAATACCATGGGTGTAGGCCACTTTTCATTAGGATCAATTGGTACAGTTACTTTCCAGGGAAAGTCAGATAAACCCTTCTTATTAAAATATGTAATGAATGTACCGGACTTGAAAAAGAATTTTGTTTCAGTCACAATGTTGGAGGATAGAGGTTATGATGTGGTTTTCTATGAAGGGAAATATTTCCTTCGACACAAAGCCACAGGACAAGCCAAGAAGATTGGGATTTGTGGGAAGAATCTCTATAAACTTGATGTAGATGGTTGTGCAACATTGATGGGTAAAGCAGACAAAGTGGTGAGCTGGGATGAGGGTGAGTTATGGCACAAGAGATTGGGCCATCTACACCATGGAGCTTTGAAGGTCATGTAACAAATTTCTACAGAGCTTCCAAAGGGTACTCTTGAGTAGATAAACACATGCAAGGGATGTACCATGGGGAAGTGTGAGAAAGCCATGAAATTGTCCCTTGAGAGGGAGCTTGATTTGCATGCAGATGAGGAATGCTTGGTTCCAAAGAATGAATCTCAAGATTTGGAGCACCCACATGCAGAGGATTATGGAGTGGAAAAAGCCACTCACGCAGAGAAATTTCGAGCCAGATGGGCATATGGAGTACATGAAACTATACCTCCAGGTGTGAGGTGGGGCGATGTGCAGATATAATCCCAAGAATAAATTTGGGTAGGATTCTTTGAGATGGTGTGTCTCATGGATCGAACATGGCTATGAGGAGCACAAAATAAAGTAGTAGTAGGAAGGATCGGTTAGATTAATGCAGTCAGATGTCAGGAGGACATAAATCAGAGTGACAGATGTCAGATATCAGAGCGAAGATCAGAGTTGGCAACAGTGTAAAGTGCATGGATGCAGATGTCAATAGTGTAGAGAGTCTAGTAGACATGTGCAGTAGCTAGCATCACTCAGAAGACTCTGATGACAGATGCATTATACTGATTCATTTGTTTGGAGGCTATATATTTTCAGAAGTGTTGCATGTGCGAGAAACACTAGAGAAGTGTTGCATGTAAGAACAACACTAGAGAAGTGTTGCATGCAAGAGTTGCATGTCTCATGCAAGAGGTGCATGTGCGCATGCAAGGACATTCATTTCTTGTTGAGGGGGAGTGTTGAAGTTTGCAACAAGAAACAGTGAAATTGGCATCCAGAAGCAACGTGACAGCACCCACACTAGTGTGGGACCACAGGTCATGTAGTCATGGGTCCTACCAATACATTAGTGTGAAATTAAATTTATTAAATAAATTGGAAATGTGTCTAATTTAATTATCTCTTAATTAAATTGGACAATAAAATGTAATCTTATCTCATAATCACTTGTTTTAACTGAGTGTGATAAAATCAGTTAGCTCATGAATTTCGAGTTGAGGGTAGTTGGTGAGGCATGCAGAGTGATTCTATGTGTTTTAGAGTTCAAGTTGCAGTTAAGTGCATGAGTTTAATGCATGAGTAATTAGTTAACTCAGTTAGGTGAGTTAAAGTCAGTTGGACTAGTTGTAACTGTTTGTTGCACTAGTGAGAGATCGAGTGAATTAAATCATATTTAATTCACAATCAGTGATCTTCCATGCAATTAATGATTTACTATTAATAGATGCATGCGTGTCAGTTCCAATGGATACCTAGTTGAGACAAATGTTAAAGGGAAGTTGTCTATCAGTTGTGTTATTAGAAAACTTCCCAGATGCAGTTAAAACACCATAGGATTTCCCATGATACTTGCATAGTTGAGAAAGGCTGAAATTCCTAAGGAATAGGGATTGCATTCCTCATGAACTGAGTGAGCAAGGAAGGCTGAAGACAGGATGAGAATTGGCTAAGTGTTGGCCCGATTTTGTCTGGATCAGTGTGAGACGATTAGCTAAGTCTAGGAGACTCTTGTGAGAAGAGTGCATTGTAATTGTTTCATGATTCCTTTTGGAATATATAATAGAAGATAGAGGGGTTTTGAGCAAAATGATTTCCCTGAGAAATTATTTGTGTTGTGGTTTTATTTGTTTCTTTCTGCACTTATTGTGATTGGCGATTGTGTTTAATTTCCGCAATTGATTTGGAGAAGGATTCAATATCTAGCTTTAGTACATTGCTTGATCGGATTGAATCCGTTTATATACATATGTTTGTATAATTTATACATATGCAATACCAAGGTAAAGACATTTTAGTTGGTCTCCCATTTTGTCCTGAGAGAAAAATCCTTTTCATAATCAACACCTTATTTTTGTGAAAAAGATTTTTCTAGGAGCCTTTATTTGTGCTTATCAAGTGAGCCATCTCATATGTACTTATTATTATTGATCCACTTTCCACCATTTGGTTTGGTTCCTAATAGAGGTTCCACCAACTTCCATGTTCCATTGTTTATGAGAGTATCATACTCCATCTGCATTGCTTCTTTACATTCATTACGAGAAGATGTAGAAATTTTAATACAATTATGTATTGCCTAGATTCTCCTGATCTAACAATTATATGCCACTGTTAAATACATAATTGCTTCTACAAAAATTCTTGCGGAAATTTAAAACACGATCTCCAATTGCAAACACATAAAGAAAGATAAATCAGACATAACAAAGATGTTTTTACTGAGAAAGAATAAAGCTAAAAACCCCACTATCGTATATTATGTATATATCATGGATCATGAAACAATATCATACAAAACTCTAATCCAAGAGCTCTCAGTACAATATAAAATCGTCTCACAATTTCATACAAAAATTGGCAAATACATGCGCCAATTTACTGCCTCCTGACATCCTGCCTCCACTGTGCAATCCCTGCTAATCACAATCCCTGAATGAATGTGATCCTTCATGCCTTGACTGCGCAATCCTCATTGGCATCTCCAATGTCACAACTGATAGTCAAATTTTCCCTTTCACCTATCTCTCAACTGGGTCTCCACTGGATCTGACATGCATGTAGTTAACAATAGTAAATATTCAGTTTCATGTGAGACCACTACTTGTGAATTAATTAAATAATTAATTCACTAATCTCTCACTAGTGTATGTTCAGTTACAACTAGCACAACTGAGTTTAACTCACTTAACTGAGTTAAACTACTTTACAACTCACATAACTACACATCCAACTCTGTTACAACTTCGAATCACTCAGTTACAACTAATTCCACTTGCATTTCCCACCAACCAACCTTTGAACTCGAATTTCCTATAGCTAACTAGTTTTCCACTCCAGTTAACTATTTTCAAGTGCTTCATGAGAATAGATTAATATTTATTGTCCAACTATTATTAAGGGATAATAATAGTGGACATGAATCTATAAATAGACATGCGATCTATAAATAGAATTCGCACATACATCTAAAAATAGAACATCATCTATAAATAGAATTCGCTCACCATATATAAATAGACTTCCACTATAAATAGAATTTTCTCATCTGTTCTAAAAATAGACTTACACCTAAAAATAGCCCGAGGCTCCATCCTAGTGTAGGTGCTTAATTTTCACTAGGATCATCATCTTGTTGAATCTCAACACTCCCTCTCAACAAGAAAGGGATTATCCTTCACCCCGATCCTGTCTCTATGGTATTCAAATTTTCTCCTAGTGAGCGCCTTCGTTAGAATATATACATCTTGATCTTCCGTAGGAAAGTAGTGAAGCAACATGATCTTTCGCTGCACACAATCTCTGATATGATGATACCAGATATCTATATGCTTAGATCTATCATGAAACACAAGATTAATCAAGAGTTTAATGCAACTCTGATTATCATAATGAATCACTGTAGGATCTAAATGAGAACCAAACAAAAAAACCAGGATCTTTCTCATCCAGATTGAGCTTGGTAGGCTTAACCATCGCTTGACTAAGCTGGTTCACCGCATAGCATATGTCCGGTTTTGTATTCACTAAATACATTAGCGAACCCACTAACTGTCAATAGACAGTAGCATCCACTACCTCTCCAGATGTAGCATCCTATTTCCTCCAGTTTCCTGGAAGAGGAGTATCCATGGGTTTTCAGTCCTCCATGTGAAACTTACCCAGTATCTCCCTTGCATACTTACCTTGAGACACAAAAATTTCACCATCTCACTGCCATATTTCCAATCCAAATAAATAATGAAGGAAGCCCATATCCTTCATCTCGAACTCCTTTGCAAGGTCCTCCTTGCATGATTGTATCAGCTGCTCATCACCAATCAATATTAAATCATCAACATAAAGAAAAATGATTAAAATCTTACCCTCCACCACAATTTGGTATAGGTTTGCATCCGCCTCACTCTTGGTGAAGCCAAGTCTGGTGAAATAGCTATCGATCCGAGTGTACCAAGCATGGGTTTCTTACTTTAGCCCATACAACGCTCTTTTGAGTCTATGCACATGCGTCTCACTGCTGAAGATATCAAATCCTTCAGGCTGCTCAAAGTACACTTCTTCCTCAATGATCCCATTGAGAAACACAGTCTTCACATCCATCTGATGAATTTTCCAACCTATCTGTGCTGAGAGAGCAAGGATGGTCCTTATGGAATAATACCATGCGACAGGTGCAAAGGTTTCTTCATAATCAATCACCTCGATCTGTGAGAAGCCCTAGGCCACAAATCTGGCCTTGTATTTATGAACACTCCCATCAACAGATTTCTTTACCTTGTAGATCCATCTTGAACCTACCACTGATTTATCAACCAGCCTTGGAACAATTTTCCAAGCACTGTTTCTGACAATGGAGTCATACTCCTCCACCATTGCATCTACCCATGTGGGTTTTTGCACTGCTTCCTAGAAGGAATATGGTTAAGTCACAATACATTTGCTCATGAGAGCCATGTATCCAGTAAATCAGTTAGGAGACTGTCTTTGTCTGCGACGTGAAGTAGGGACTCCTACATTTTGAGCAGCATCAAGCCTCAGCTTATCAGATTCTGCGGTACGCCTTCTACCAGTTTTGATGTTTGACTCTGCGTGCGTGGACTCCTCCACTCCATGAACCTCCTACTATGGCTGATCCACATCTAGAGACTCATCTTTTGGAACTAGCAGTTCCTCCTCCGTATGCAAGTCTAGCTTCCTCTCAAGTGACAACCACATGGATTTCCCCTCATCGAATTTGATATCCTGTCACATAACAATCATCTTGCTGTTAGGAAAATACACACAATAATTATGGGGTGTTTCTGTGTACCCCACAAATATCCCAACTTCAGAAGTTGGCTCCAACTTCTTCCTGGCGTTCTTGGTCACATGCACATAAAAAGATGAGCCAAAAATCTTAAATTGAGAAACATCCAGTTTCTTACCAGTGAAATCTTCTTCAGGTGTGCTCATGCCAAGTACTCTATGAGGACAACGATTTTTCACATAAACCGTAGTGTTGCATGCTTCCACTCATAAATGCATTGGTAGGCCTTGATCATGTAGCATTTCTCGTGATGCACCCACGATCGTTCTGTTCTTCCTCTCTGTGACAACATTTTGCTGTGGGTTATGAGGCGCTATGATTTCTCTTCAAATTCCTTCTTTGCTACATAAGTCTTTGAATTCGTTAAATATGTATTCTCCACCATTATCGCTCCTTAGAGCCTTCACTTGCTTCCACGACTCTTTCTCCACCAATGCCTTAAATTCACAGAACTTTGAGAATGTTTGATCCTTCTTCTGCATGAAGAAGATCCATCATTTACAAGAAAATTCATCAACAAAAATAAAATAATACCTGTGTTTTGCTGTTGAAGCAACCGAGAATGGTCTACACACGTCTGTGTGAACTCTCTCCAGGATCACTAAAGCATGATTCTCCTTTTCATGAAAGGTGGACTTTACATACTTCCCCATGGTGAAACCCTTGCACTAATATAACTGAGTAAGTGTTCCCATTGGAAGTCTAGTAGATATTTACTGCATGACTTTCAAGGCTCCATGATGAAGATGGCCCAATCGCCTTAATTTTCCCTCATCCCGACTAACCACTTTTTCTGCCTTTCCCATCATGGTAGCACATCCATCTACCTCGAGCTTGTAGAGATTCTTAACTTGAATCCATATCCTCTTGGCTTGACCCATTTTTTTATGTCGCAGGAAAGGTTTTCCATCATTGAAAAACAACGTCATAGCCTCTGTCCTCCAACATCGCGAGTGAGACCAAGTTTTTCTTCAGACCTAGAACATGCATAACATATTTCAATTGAAATGGTTTACCCGAATCCCTCTCAAAGGTAATGGTACCAATTCTGGTCGCACTATATCTTCCATCGTGACCCATCTCTATATGCATTTGGAGATATTTCTCCTGCAAGTCACTGAAAATATCCTTATCTCCCGTCATGTGGAAGGAAGCACCAATATCAAGATACCACACCGATCCAAATGCACTTGATACCAAGCATGCGATCAAGGAGAAATAAAGTTAAAATTGCGAGGCAAGGGCCTCACCAGCTGCAGCTCCAACAACCTTCTTGTTCTTCTTCTTCTTCTGTGGGCAGTTAGTGGTGAGATGCCCATGTTCGTGATAATGAAAACACTTCACCTTGGAAAAATCTAGCTTCTTGCCTTTAGACTCGGATTTTGAATGGAATTTATTCCCCTTCCCTTTCCTTGCCTTGGCAGCCAAAGCACAATCCTCTTCATCATAATGCTTTGATGAAGAGCTCTCTGGTGTTTCTCTTGAACTCCTCTTGCACTAGATCCGACCATAGTCATTCCCAATTTGACAGTTTTTCCCGTGCATTGATAGAGTCTTCGTAACTGTGCCAAATCTTAGGAAGTCCCAAGAGAGCCAAGCTCACCAAATCATCATCAAAAACAGTGATTACCACACTCCCCAGTTCATCCCGACATTGGACAAACTTTGTGAGATACTTTGGAATACTGTCGCCCTTTTCCATCTTGATCTTTCTAAGTTTATCCTTCAACGCCAATTTACTATGGTCGCTGCTACTTTGGAAAAGATTCGTCAAAGCCTTCCACATAGCATATGGTGTGGCTTTCCCATGAAGGCTTGAGACAATGTGGTCTCGTACACCTTCCAATAGAATCCTTCTCGCCTTCGCTACTTTATTTTTCCATGCATCAAGTAATGCAACATCCGTCGAAGTGGGCTTAGGAACATAACTGTCGATGAATTCCTAGCCATTATCTTCAAGTACCACCTCCATCCTATCCTTCCAGGAAATTTAGTTCGAGCTGCCCTCGAGTGCATACTCTAGCCGCAAGCCATTGAAATCCATTTCTATGTTTACTCAAATGTTGCACCAAGAAATTCTTGCAGCAAATTCGAATTGTTTCCACCAACAAAGTCATCGACTACTTCAAAATTGCAATCTTCTTTGCTTTGATACCATGTAGAAATTTTAATACAATTATGTATTTACTGGATTCTCCTGATCTAAAAATTATATGCCACTGTTAAATACATAATCGCTTCTACAAAAATTCTTGCGGAAATTTAAAACACGATCGCCAATTGCAAACACATGAAGAAAGATCAATCATACATAACACAAATGTTTTTACCGGGAAAGAATAAAGCTAAAAAACCCACTATCATATATTATCTATATATCATGGATCATGAAACAATCTCATACAAAAATATAATACAAGAGCTCTAAGTACAATATACAATCGTCTCACACTGTCATACAAAAATTGGCAAATACATGTACCAATTTACTGCCTCTTGACAACCTGCCTCCACTACGCAATCCCTGAATGAATGAGATCCTGCTTGAATTGAATGCGCAATCCTCATTGGCATCTCTAATGTGTGTGTGGTTGCATGAGTGCACCCACTAATGTCACAACTGATAGTCAAATTGTCCCTTTCTCCTGTCTCTCAACTGGGTCTCCACTCGATCTGACATGCATGTAGTTAACAATAGTAAATCTTCAGTTGCATGTGAGACCACTGCTTGTGAATTAATTAAATAATTAATTCATTGATCTCTCACTAGTGTATGTTCATTTACAACTAGCACAACTGAGTTTAACTCGCTTAACTGAGTTAAACTACTTTACAACTCACATAACTACACATCCAACTCTGTTACAACTTCGAATCACTTAGTTACAACTAAGTCCACTTGCATGTCCCACCAACCAACCTTTGAACTCGAATTTCCCATAGCTAACTGGTTTACCACTTCAGTTAAATATTTTCAAGTGCTTCATGAGAATAGATTAATATTTATTGTCCAACTATTATTAAGGGATAATAATAGTCGACATTCATCTATAAATAGACATGCGATCTATAAATAGTCTTTGCACATACATCTAAAAATAGAACATCATCTATAAATAGAATTTTCCTACCATCTAAAAATAGAATTCTGCTATAAATAGATTTTTCTCATCCCGTCTAAAAATATAATTACACCTAAAAATAGCCCGAGGCTCCATCCTTGTGTAGGTGCTTAATTTTCACTAGGATCATCATCTTGTTGAATCTCAAGAGAAGAAACTTCTTTAAAACAATATGGTTCAAATATAGTAGATAAATTCAATTCACAAACGTATGAAACATTCATATGATCTACATATATAGAATAAGAACCATATACATCACCTTTTGTGTGTATGTTGTAATTGATGTCAACTATAGTGTCATTGATGTCAAATCCAAACAACATGGGATATTGTTGAATGTGTTGTAGTCATGTTTCCTTCAATTATCCTAATCAAATGAACATGAAAATTATTTTATTGGATAGTTCTCTCGAATACCTTTCCAACGGTATGTGGAACTTAGTCTAGATCCCAAGGGAAGAGGAGAAAAAATGTTTTGAAGCTCAGACAAGGTTCCAAATGTTCATGGTTTTGCAAGGGACGCACCTTATTGGATCGATAAAATAGGCGAAAGAGCTCAATTTCATGGTTTATAGAGCGATTGGTGGTAGAGTGACAAAGCCATTGGTCAGAACACCTAGTCTCATTATGTCAACATCCAGTGCCAAGGTGCTTATCATATCACTCGAATAGAGTCAATATTTCAACGAGAAAATGGCCGATAGAGTGACGGGAAGTGGAGCAGTGAGGCTGCTGGTCACAACACCTGACCATAGGTGGATATGATAGCTCCAAGGTAATTACCCTTCATTGTAAATATTTCGTATATTTTCTTTATAACTAAAATACTTGAGAATTTTTTATGCAACCAAATCACAAAAGAAACGAAAAGATAGATCAACAACTTGAAAATAAGCCTCTTCGAGGGGGAAACCTCATTTATATCACATAAATGAAAAATTCTTGGATGATTCAAACGGAAAGACCTCCTTGGTAGATATAGGAGTCTAAGGAGTCAAAATATAATTAGGGCCTACATAACAATAATAATGTAAGGGCATAACTATAACAATAGTGGGCTTCTATGGGGCACAACAGGGACCTAACATGCCCTTCTCCTTCAAAAAAGTGTTTTCCTAAATGATTGAGTAGTTATGGATGCTTCTAAATAAAATACTCACCCTCCCATGTGGAGTCTTCAGCGGATAAGTTCTTCCACTTAATGAGATACTCTAAAATTGATCTATTCTATAGCTACCAAATTCTTGTTTCTATGATTGTTTCATGCTCCAATATGATTTTCCTTCTGCGTCAAGTTCTAGAAATATAGTTTGAAATAGAATATTATCTCCTATAACCTTCTTTGAGCACGAAACATGGGAAAATGGGTGTACTCGCTGATGAGGCCCATCATTAGGTATATTTTAAGGGGTTAAAATGCCATACTTAAACTTATTAAGTTACCTCTCTCTCACATTTATTTACATTTTTGTCATATTATTCTTAATAAGAAGGGTGTAGGACGTTTTTCATGTCTTGTTTCCTAATCTGAATTAATTGAAGGAAATGAAGCCATTTTTGAGATATTTTCCACCTAAGGGATATAAGTAGACAAGAAGGAGAAATTGTAGGAGGTTTTTCCACCTCCTTAACTCTCTCAATCAACCAAGATCACACCGAGATATCTCCCAACATGTCGAAGGAAAATGCAACCAAGAAAAGTGGAAGTTATGAGGAGCCAAGATCCACTCTTCTTGAGATCAAGGAGGACTTATTCCTACTTTTTAGGGAGCTATTGGTAGCTACCCATTTGTATAAATCAGAATATGCAAGAGCTCATTATGATTTGAACTTTGTATTCAGCTAGGTAGCTCTTGAGCTATGATTTAGTGTTATTTTTTACTGTCATATGATGTGCTAGATCTTTTTATGCAATGATAATGAGGAGTTTCTTGTTCCATCACTGATTTAGTCTCAGAGAGTTGATGATTTTGGTTTAGGGCCCAATCCATTGGCTAAGTCCCTCTTGTGTATTTATATTCTCTCTTTATGTTTCAACATTTTGTTTGGTCTGTTTGCATTCTAGTAGCAGAAAAAATCTAACAAAACTGTGCTTGTAGTCTCTCTTTCTCACCTCTCTCATGGCAGCTTGAGGAGAAGGATATCCAACCACAGGACAAAAATAGTTTGTTTATGATTTATTGGAAACTTCTATAGTGTGATTCTAATGTTCATAATATTCTTACTATAAGTTAGAAGCTGGATTTGTGCTTAGATAAAATGTTAGCACAGGTTAAGTATGGTTTTATATTCAACTCATATTTTCCAGTTTTAAACATGTTATTTTGTCAATAATCTATGCATGAATTTGTTTAGTGATTGTAGGGCTATATAAATCTGTAGGGAAATGATCCTTTTCATCACAGTCATCCTTCTTCTCTCCAACCTCCAATTTTTCCACCAAAAACCTCTTTTGTGAAACCACCTTCACTACCACTGTGAGCAGTGTTCTAAGTGCAAAAAAAGCCTCCCAAGGGTTCTGAGTTTAGATGGAGGTGTTGATAACTTCTCCCTCACCTATTTTCATGTTTCCACACCTTCCTTGCACCCTTTTCATCCTTATATCCCTCTCGTTCTGTTTCTTGTAGCACTTGAGGACTTCCTGTAGCAATTGCAGGACAACTTGTAGCAACTTCCTGTAGCAACACTGTAGGTCACCATTTTCACCCCAGTTCAACTACTTTTTTCCTTTTGAACCTAAAATAGGATGCATTTGAACCAAAACTTTGAACTCATGGTCAGAAGAGACCCTTAGGCCAATTCAAAGCCCCTTCCATCCTTGCTGCAAAAATAGAGTAGGCATTAATGTTTTATTTCATTTCAGAATTATATTGAATTTTACATGCATGTACAAGTTGAATGAAAGAGTACATGGGATTGGTTTATGGTTTGATGAAGTGTGTAATGATAGAATAATTTCCTTACTGCAAATGAATAGATAGCTAGATGAATGATTTCCTATAACATAGTTTCCTTTTTTTCCGCAACTAGGTTAACTATTTATGCTTTGCTTTCACTTCCAATTGCAAGTAGAAGTTTGATAGACACTCTCTTTGTCTTAGATTAGAAGAAATTCCCTGCATTACATCAACTAGCTACAATTTAATCAAGTAGGAGGAATGGCCTAGAAGTACTACTGACCAAAAGACCTAGTTGAGGGTGGCATGAGTAGAATCCATCTGCTGCGCATATAGCACTGTCACCTTGAAGTTTGTACGAACCCCAGGTTGATAAGTAAAGCTAAGTATCCCTTGGGAGTTGCAACACTCTTGGTGAGATACCAGGGCTCACCACTTTTTTAATGACGAGGCCCATTATTAGGTATATTTTAAGGGGTTAAAATGCTATACTTTATCTTATTAAGTTACCTATATCTCGCATTTATTTACATTTTTGTCATATTATGGTTAACGAGAAGGGTGTAGGATTTTTTTCATGTCTTGTTGCCTAATCTAAATTAATTTCAGGAAATGAAACTATTTTTTAGATATTTTCCACCTAAGGGATTGGAGTAGACAACAAGGAGAGATTGTAGGAGGTTTTTCCACCTCCTTAACTCTCTAAATCAACCAAGATCACATCGAGATCTATCCCAATAGCTTGAAGGCAAAGGCTACCAAGCATAGTGACAGTTATGAGGATCCAAGCTACAACCTTCTCGAGATCAAGGAGGACCCATTCCTACTTTTTAGGGATCTGTTGTAGCTACCTATTTGTATAAATAAGCATATGCAAGATATCATTAGGATTCAAAATTTTTATTCAGCTAGGTAGCTATTGAGTTATGATTTAGTGTTATTTTTTACTATCATATGATGTGCTAGACCTTTTTATTCAATGAAAATGAGAAGCTGCTTATTCCATCACTGATTTAGTCTAAGAGGGCCGATGCTTTTGGGTTAGGGACCAATCCATTATCTAAGTCCATCTTGTGTATTTATATTATCTATTTATGTTTCAACATTTTGTTTGGTCTCTTTCCATTCTAGTAATAGCAAAAATCTAACAAAATTGTGCTTGTAGCCTCTTTTTCTCACCTCTCTCATGGGAGCTTGAGGAGAAGGATCTCCAACCACATGTAAGAAATAGTTTTTTTTATGAATTATTGGAAAGTTAGATAGTGTGATTATCATGCTCACAATATTCTTACTGTAAGTTAGAAGTTGGATTTTTTCTTAGATCAAATTTTAGCATAGGTTAAGTAGGGTTTTCTATTTAACTCATCTTTTCCACTTTTAAACATGTTAGTTTGCCAATAATAATTGCATGAATGTGTGTAGTGATTTCAGGGCTATCTACAGCTGCAAGGAAAATATTCTTTTCATCATAGTCATCCTTCTTCTCTCCAACCTCAAATTCTGCCACCAAAACCATGTTTTTGTGAAACCACCTTCACCACCATCGTGAGCAGCCTTCCAAGTGAAAAACAGTTCTTCCAAGGGTTCTGAGTTTGGCTAGAGGTTTTGGTCACCTCTCCCTCACCTATTTTCACCTTTCCACACCTTCCTTTCACCCTTTTCATCCTTAGATCCCTCTCGACATGTTTCCTATAGCACTTCAGGACTTCCTATAGAAATTATAGGACATCCTGTAGCAACTTCCTGTATCAGCATTGTAGGTCACCATTTTCACTCTAGTTCAACTCTTTTTACCCTTTTGAACATAGAATAGGACGCATTTGACCCCCAACTCTGAATTCATGGTCATCATATACCCTTAGGCAAATCCAAAGCTCCTTCCTTCCTTGTTGCAAAAACAAAGTATGCATTAGTGTTTTATTTCATTTAAGAATTAGATTGTATTTTACATGCAAGTACAAGTTGAATGAAACAATAGATTGGAGTTAGTTTATGCTTTGATGAAGTGTGCGATGATAGAATAATTTGTTTACTACAAAGAATAGATAGTTAGATGAATGATTTCCCATAGCATAGTTTCCTTTTTTCTACAACTAATTTAACTGTTTATGCTTTGCTTTCACTACCAATTACAAGTACAAGTTTGATAGACACTCTCTTTTTCTTAGATTATAAGAAATTCCATGCATTACATTATCTAGTTGCACTTTAATCAAGTAGGAGGAATGGCCTAGAAGTACTACTGACCAGAAGATGTAGTGAGGGCGGCTTGAGTATAATCCATCTGCTGTGCATATTGTTGAAATTTGCAATAAGAAACAATGAAATTGATAACTAGAAAGGACAAAAAATGCACACACTGGTGTGGGATTCTAGTCACACATTGGTGAGGTACTCAGTTACACATTAGTGTTAAATGTGGGCGTCTAATTTATTTTTCCCTTTAATAAATTGTAATTTCATCTCGTAACAACTTGTATCAGTTAACTGAGTCATGAAGACTAAGTTAGTTCAAGAATTTCGAGTTGAGGGTCTAAGATTAGGAATGTAGAGTGATCCTAATATTTTGGGGGTCCAGTTGCAGTTGTAGCACTATTTTGGTGTGAGTCTCATCAGTTAACTCAAATTAATTGAGTTAAAATCAGTTTAACTAGTTCTAACTAAGTGATGAGCCAGTGAGAGGTCCAGTGAATTAAATTAGATTTAATTCACAAGTAGTGATAAATAAAATAATTTATGTTTCACTATTAATAGCTGCATGCATGTCAGTTCTAACAAAGACCCAGTTGAGAAAGAGGTTAAAGGGAACTTAACTATCAGTTGTATTATTAGCAAATTTCCCGGGTGCAATTATAAAGTCACAAGATGCCCATGATGTATTGTGCAATCAAGGAAGGCCGAATTTTTTATTTAAGAGGGGTATATTTACCTAGGGATTGCGTGAGAAAGGTTGGGCTTAGAAGAGGCTGATAATTGGCTAAGTGTTTGGCAATTTTTCCTGAGAATTGTAAGCCAGTTTTGAGCAGGATCAGAGTGCGACAGTCAGGAGAGTGCAATATTTTCTCGGTGTGAGAAAGCAATGTATTGTTTCATGCTTCCTTGAATTTATACGATATATGCTAGTGAGGTTTTGAGTATTTTATTTCCTCAAAAACATCTTGTGTTGTGTTATTGATTTACTTATTTATCTTACTTGCATGTGATTGAGCGATCATGCTTTATATTCCGCAAATATTGTAGAAGGATTCAATATCTTGTTTTAGTACATCACACGATCTAATTGAATAAATTGGTATAGAATATATATATAATTTATACATGGTATCAGAGTGCCAGGAATCAAAATAAAAGAGAAGAAATCGAGTTTGTCTTGAACATTTTCAAATTTGCAGATTTATTCTTCTGGATCCAATAATAGATCAAGATGCCTTTCAATGGCTTGAGACTCGACTATGCACTCGAGGGAAATTAGAATTATATTGCGTGGAAGGACATGATGGAGGTAGTGTTGGAGGAAAATGGGTTGAAGGAATTCATAGATACTGATATTCCCAAGCCCGCAGTAGTAGATGCCCAACTTCTTGATGCATGGCAGAAGAAGGTAGCAAAGGCGAGAAGGATCATGTTAGAGGGAGTTCAAGATCATATTATCTCAAGTATCCATGGGAAGGAAACTCTATATGATATGTGGAAGGCCTCGATAGATCTGTTTCAGAATAGAAGTGACCACAAGAAGTTGGCACTGAAGGACAAGCTCAGAAAGATCAATATGGAGGAAGGTGAGACGATACCAAGATACTTGGTGAAGTTCACTCAATGTTGAGATGAGCTTGGAAGTGTTGGTGTGATAGTAGACCAGGATGATTTAGTGAGCCTAGCACTTCTAGGTATTCTCAAGAGTTGGCATAGTTACCAGGACTCTGTGAATGGGAGGGAGAAGTTACCAGACTAGGAGCATTTGCAATTCGGATTGGTAATAGAAGAGATAAGGCAGAGCACTAGAGATGGGACCTCCATCACAAACAAAGAATAAGATTGTGCATTATTCAAAAAAGGAAGGAAATACGAGGGAAATAAGTCCCTAGGCAAATATTCCAAGAGAGACTTGTCCAAGATCAGGTGTTTTCACTGTCACAGGCATGGCCACTATGCCTCAAATTTTCCACAGAAGAAGGAAATAAAAAAGGAGCCTGCAATTGTAGCAGGTGAAGCACTAGATTCACAGTTTGAGCTTGATTTTACTCTCATTTCATGCATGGCCAACACTGTAATGGGATGCATGTGGTATCTATACAACGTGCCTTGTTCCATATGATGGGGAATAGAGATCTCTTAAGTGACTTGGAGGATAAGGACCTCCAACGAAACATAGAGTTTGGAGATGACAAGAGGTATAACGCAACCGTAATAGGTATAGTTACCTTTTAGAGGGAGTCTAGCTCCCCTCTCAGACTAGCAGATGTTTTGTATGTTCTAGTCCTAAGGAATAATCTTGTCTCCGTAGCGGTATTGGAAGACCATGGCTATGATGTGATGTTTAGAAAAGGAAAGGTTTTCCTTAAACAAATAGCCACGGGACATGTGAAACAAATCGATGTAAGAGTCAAGAACCTGTAAGATCTTGAGGTCAAGGATGCATGCAAATATTTGAGGAGAAAAGCAATGGTTAATGACTTAGTGGTTGAGAGGAAGAAATTATCTCTCAACATGTAGCTGCAGAAGTAGTCTCAGAAGGTTGTGGAGTAGCCACAATTGGAGAAGCAGAGAGGAGACTGAGTGGAAGAGTCCACTCAAGCAGAGACTTCTAGGAGGGGGAAATTTCAAGCCAGATGGGAAGAGGGAGTACATGCATCTATACCTCCAGGTGTGAGGTGGGGCAATGTGCAGATATAATCCCAAGAAGAAATTTGGGAAGGGTCCATTGAGATGGTGTGTCTCATGGATTGAACATGGCTACGAGGTGCCCAAAGTACAACAGTAGCAGGAAGGATTGGTTGGATTGATGCAGTCAGATGTGAGGAAGAAAAAAATTAGAGTGACAAATGTCGGATACTGGAGCGCAAATCAGAGTTGGCAGTAGTGTAGAGGGCATGGATGTAGATGTCAACAACAACGCAGAGATTTCAATAGATAGTGCAGTAACTAGTAGAAGCAAGATACTCCGATGACAGATGCATAATACTGATTTAGTTTTTTGAAGGCTATTTAGTTTCAGGAGTTGCAGGTGCAAAAAACACTAGAGAAGTGTTGCATGCAGAACATTCCAAAGGTACCGGATCAGGATAGATTTAATACCTTTCTTGTTGAGAGGGAGTGTTGAAATTTGCAACAAGAAACAGTGAAATTGGCAACCAGAAAGGATAAAAAATGCACATACACTAGTGTGGGATTCCAGTCACACATTGGTGAGGAATTCTGTTACACATTAGTGCTAAATGTGGGCGTCTAATTTATTTTTATCTTAAATAAATTGGACAATAAATTGTAATTTCATCTCATAACAATTCGTATCATTTAACTAAGTCATGAAGACTGAGTTAGCTCAATAATTTCGAATTGAGGGTATAAGATGAGGCATATAGAGTGATCCTAATATTTTGGGGATCCAGTTGCAGTTGTAGCACTAGTGTGGTGTGAGTGTAATCATTTAACTCAAATTAATTGAGTTAAAATAAGTTTAACTAGTTCTAACTGAGTGATGAGCTAGTGAGAGGTCGAGTGAATTAAATTAGATTTAATTCAAAAGTAGTGATCAATCACATAACTGATGATTCACCATTAATAGCTGCATGGATGTCAGCTCTGATGAAGACCCAGTTGAGACAAAATTTAAAGGGAGCTTAACTATCAGTTGTATTATTAGCAAATTTCCCGGGTGCAATTATAAAGTCACAAGATGCCCATGATGGATTGTGAAATCAAGGAAGGCTGAATTTCCTATTTAACAGGGGACTATTTCCCTAGGGATTGCATGAGAAAGGTTGGGCTTAACAAAGACTAAAAATTGTCTAAGTGTTTGTCAATTTTTCCTGAGCATTGTAAGCCAGTTTTGAGCAGGATCAGAATGAGACAGTTAGGAGAGTGCATGATTTTCTCGATGTGAGAAAAAATTGTATTGTTTCATGATTCCTTGACTTATACAATATATGATAGCAGGGTTTGGATCAGTTTCTTTCCCCATTAACATCTTGTGTTGTGTGATTTATTTACTTCTTTCTCTTACTTGCATGTGACTGAGCGATCGTGTTTTATATTCCGAAAATATTGTAGAAGGATTCAATATCTTATTTTAGTACATCACAAGATCATATTGAATCCATTGGTATAGAATTTCTATATAATTTCTACACATATAGCACTGTCACATCAATTTTTTTACGAACCCCAGGTTGATAAATAAATTTGAGTAGCACTTGGGAGTTGCAACACTCTTGGTGCAATACGAGGGCTCACCACTTTTTGGTGTCATTGTCGGGGATGTGTCTAAGTATATGCTTGTTTATGCTTAAGCATTATTTTTTGTTTTTGTTTGCATAAATTTTGAAAGAGTAAAAAGAAACAAAAAAAATATCTCTCATGCCTCGTAGGAGTATGGAAAACCAAGGAAAATTTCTACCAAAATCCCCCACATCCCAACACAATCAACCTTAACTGTTCTTCAGTGATTGTGAGTTAGAATACCCTCTACGTGAGCACCCTGAAAACTCTGAAGAACCTATTGGGGAAGAAGAGGAACCTAATTCACCTATTCAAGCTATGGCTGAGAACAAAAACCAAGAGGAATTTCGCATCAGAGAAACCAATGGAGAGACTAAGATGGAAAAAATCATCCCTTTAGTACTTCCACACTTCCATGGCTTAACTTCTGAGGATCCTGACATTTTCATGTTTGAGTTTGTTTTTGTCTGTAGGACTTATGTATATGCCTTAGATGAAAAAAAATTGAAATTTTTCCCCTCTACCCTCAAGGATGCAACCTTGCACTGGTTCATGAGTCTACCTGGGGACAACATCACTACGTGGGCCAAAATGCAG
Source organism: Pinus albicaulis (assembly GCA_034641835.2). Taxonomy (NCBI): domain Eukaryota; kingdom Viridiplantae; phylum Streptophyta; class Pinopsida; order Pinales; family Pinaceae; genus Pinus; species Pinus albicaulis. The sequence continues at coordinate 991,515,784 of CM076573.1, read as the reverse complement.
GAGTCCTTCAAAATAAGTACAAATACTACTATAGGTCAAAAGAAACCAAGGAAAAAATATTTAGGATGACCCTAGGGCATGATGAATCTTTAGAAGACTACGAGGAAAGGTTTCAGCTAAACTACAAGAGGGCCAACTTCACCCTTGATCCTGGATCACTCAGATTAGTTCTTCTCCAAGGGATCAGGGAGGAAGTATTGGAAACCATCAACATGCTATCTGAAGGAGATATCTATCACTTGGACTATGAGGAAATCAAAACTATGTTCATAAACCATTCTAGGGAAACCAAAAAAAAGGGTAGAAGTAATTAAGGCTTTTCCAATACCTCTTCCTCCATCTCATCCATCAAAAGTGGGATAGGGAACATGTTGGAGGATTTCAAGAGTGAAATGATACATACCCTTTCCTTGAAAATGGATAGCATGTAGATCAAAAGGAAACAAGAGGAGGCAGAGAGAGCCCTAGCTATATTTTTCCCTAGATGCACTATAATACACCCTAGGAATCGATTCCCAATGAATGTCATAAAAGTATGCTCAATCTATGAAGAAAACCATGCAACAGAAAAATTCCCTTCCTTTCTTGACCTAAAATATGTATACTAAGGGGTGGAAGGTGGACCAGAGAAAATCTACTTTATAAATCAAAGGAGGCCTCAAAAACCTTTACCATACAAATAGGGAATGCAAGGTGCACCTTATTCTTACTAAAATTCAATCCAAAATGAACCTTTGCAGCCTCGATATTCTTCTATTTTTCCATCATGGCCCACACCTCCTTCTTTTCCTTTTTCTCCTCCATATCATCCTCAACTTTTCAATCAACCATTTTAGCCATATGCTCCCCAAACTCCCCAATGGAGCAAACCATCACAAGGGTGGACGCCTTAACTAAAACAACCTCCCACTTTAATGACTTCACCCAACCCCCAACCTCAACTCACTCATCCTACTCCACCTAAGCAACCTAAGATTCCTTCCCAACCTAATCCGAACCCGAATAAAAAACATGCACAACAAGTCTATAGTGGAGAGACATATTACCCTACCTATGTTGTGGATATCCATGAGATTAAACTTAGGTATGGGAGAGTGCTCCTAGATAACCATCCACCATATACACTTGAATATGTTGAAGCGGAAAAGGAAGAGAGTATCACTCAATTAAATCCACCTCCTTTTCCTAAGAGATTGATCCATCCTAGCCAACACACCCTAGAAGAGACTGGAATTATGGGAGAATTGAAGAATATGTGTGTAAATATACCCTTATCCAGGATGTTAAGGATTTTCCCATCTATAATAATCTTATCAAAGTGAAATTATTCAAAAATCTTGGAAGAAATAAGAGAGACACCTCCACCATCAATGTAGTAGGTCAATTATATGATTTGATGCCAGGGAGAGTGATTTTACCAAAATACCTATACCCTGGGAATCCAGTAGTGGATGTACACATTTATGGTGTCATTGTCCCTCATACATTGATTGATATTTGGGCTTCCATCAATGTGATGACTAAAGAAACCATGTTGAATCTCAACCTCGAAGGAGATTTAAGAAATACCACTACAATTTTGCAACTTGCAAGTCCACAGTAAATCTCGAGGAAGTTGTTGAGTATGTAATGGTCTCCATTGAATCCTGGGAGTATCCCATTGAATTCTTGGAACTTCAACCCAAAACCAAGTTTAATGGTTATCCTCTTATCCTGGGAAGACCTTGGTTGGCCACTGTTGATGCCTATATTAGTTTTAGGGTCAGAAACATGACCATCAAGAATGGGCCCTTATCAAAAAAATTGGTATTATATCCTCTTGCTCAAACTTATATTGAACATGATCTACCTTTTTGGTTGGAGGATGAAAAAGAGGATGAAGTGTACCATGTGACATGATACCCTGTTTGTACCTTAGACACTGTTATCAGAGGGGGGGAACCCGATGAAGATGACCTCATTGGCCATATCCTTCAAAACCAACCCCCCACTACCATTCCACTTGATGAACTTGTGAGAGAATATGGAATAAATCCTAGGAATGAGCTATAATTAGTTGAATCAGTCCCGAAACCTACCAAGATTGTAGAATTTGGCCCATCTAGAACCCTACAGATCAATCCCTCTCTGTCGACCAAAGAGGAAGAACAATTGTGCTAGATGCTGAGAGAGAACTTAGATGATTTTTCTTGGGATTACAAAGAAATGAAAGGGGCACATCCCCTATTCTGTACACACCATATTTACATCAAAGAGGGATGAAGCTTGCATTCCAGCCCCAAAGGAGAATGAAACCAACCTTGAAAGACACAGTAAAGGATGAATTGAAAAATTTTCTGGATGCAGGTTTCATATACCCCATATCAGACAGTGAATGGGTGTCTCCTCTAGTATTAGTGCCGAAGAAGACTGGGAAGTGGAGGATCTGTGTTGGCTACATAGAGTTGAACAAAGCCACAAAGAAAAACCATTTCCCTTCGCCTTTCATTGACCAAGTCTTAGATGGTCTTGCAGGAAAGAAGTTATTCTCTTTCCTGGATGGATTCAGTGGTTACAATCAGATCCAGATCAACCCTGAAGACCAAGGCAAGACTACATTTACATGTCCTTGGGGAACCTTTACCTATAGATTTCTCCCATTTGGCCTATGCAATGCCCCTGTCACTTTTCAGATAGAATTTCTGAGCGTTTTTGCTGAGCCTGTCCATGATTCTATTGAAATCTACATGGATGATTTCACTCCCTATGGGTCTGATTTCCAAGAGGAACTCTCTAATCTAGGTAAAGTCCTGAGGACATGCATTGAAATGCATCTCTCTTTGAGACGTGAGAAGTGTGAATTCTTGAGGAAGTCAGGGGTTGTACTTGGCCACTCCATATCTTAGGCAAGGATACAAATAGACACAAACAAGATTACTATCATAAAAAGGGTGCCTAATCCTTAGAAATAGAGAGATGTTAGGAGTTTATTGGGGTTGGCTAGTTACTATAGGAGATTCATTAAGGATTTTAGCGTTTCATCAAGGATTTTAGCAAGGTGGCTTCACCATTTTTTGGATTGCAAGACGATGACTCAGAATTATGTTGGTAAAGTTTTCATCAAGAATCCTTTGTAATCATAAAGGAAAAGTTGACCACTGCCCCTATAGTATGAGGTCCCAACTAGGCTCTACCTTTCCATATCCATAATGATGTGTCAGTTAAAGCTGTGGGGGAATCTTTGGTACAAATGGATGATAAGTTTCCCTATGCCATTTATTTCATCAGTAAAAATATGTCTAAGTCTGAATTGAACTACACTGTCACTGAGAAAGAGATTTTAGTTGCTGTCCATTCCTTCAATAAGTTCATACGTTATATTACTAGGCACCAAAATTTTGTGCATACTGAACATGCAACAATTAAATACTTGATGAAATAACCTGATGTGAATGCTAGTTTTTTTAGGTGGTTATTATTGTTGCAACAATTTTATTTAACTCTCATTGATAAGGCAAGGAAATAAAATGTAGTTGCAATTTTTTGGCCTAGACTCACTTTGCCTACAAATAATGAAGATATTATTGATGATCAACTTCCAAATGAGAACTTATTTTCTATCTGTTATAGCATCATTTTTCACTCTCATGTGAATAGTGATTGTATCTTTGGCCCTAGGCACCCTTTCCTTCTAGACTTGAACAAATTCATAAAAAACAGTGTTAAAATTCCCATACGCGGTTATGCCTAGAATTTTCTGCATATATACACTAGTCCGTTCATAATTTTCCGCGTATGCCATTTAAATAATTAAAAAATATATAAATTCCTTATTTTCGTGGCAGGGTGATGGTTATTCCTGTAATTCAACCACCCCAGCCCGTGGCCCAACTATTTCCAACTGCTGAAACTACTTTGAGGGAGTATAAAAGCCCCTAATGTGTATGGCCTAAGGGAGAGAGAAAATTATAGACATTATACTCTGTTGGATCCCTATTTCAAGTCTGATGTTCCCATGCCTCCTACGCTTCCCAAATATATTCAGGAAACCCTTGTTTCCTTGAAGATGATCATCATCCTATATGACATCTTGTGTGCACACATCTTGGAAGAATCCTAGCGAGGTGAGGGCTGGACGGATCCAGAGGACGATCTACTCGAAAGCCGTGGAAGGATTCCGGTGATTTCTCCACTTTCTATTCTTGTACATGCCATTTATAATAAGAAGTACCATCTTGTTCCCGAATATTCACGTGTCTATATATGTGTGAATATTGTTAGTTAAACATTCAGTATTGCTTATATGATATTATACATGAATTATACTGACATCTAGGAACAATATATGTTGTACAACTAGTGTTTCATGTTCGTTCTTTCTTGATTTCCAGGTTACGAAGCACGAGGAGTTGCTGGGGGTTTGAACCCTGCGGGATCTACATCAAACGTAGGACTTTCGGGTAAGTTCCGCAATTGATTAAATCTAGTTTTCAGCATAAAAGATAGGTTAAGTGAGTCCTTCTTGAATGGTATGCCCCTGATCTGTGAAGGTTGCCGACCCAAAAACCTTTAGGGAGTTATTTCCCGAAACAAAATTGGTGACTCTGCTGGGGATCACACTTTTGTGATTTCCCTTTGGGTTGTTTCATCTATCTTGAAGGTTTCCAACAATTTTAATCATTTTTTCCAGTTCAGTAAATCTTTTTCCAGTCAGACTGAAGACCTGGTCTCTTGATCAGGCTTGACCTTTTTTATTTTTTCCTTATTTACTTTTCCATACGCGGTTTTTCTTTTGCAAAGTTGTGTATATATGTTAGTTTGTGTAAAGGAACCCACGTATACGCGAGTTTCCTTTACAACAGTCGCGTATGCATGCCTGTTTCAAAGTTGTGAAAGCACATATGTTTGAGTAAATTTTGAAATTTTTGGTTTAAGAGCTTTTTTGGTCTTGTCTGCCTGTGGAGGTTTGTTCTTGTGATATCTTTGAAGTCTCTAGACTGTGTTTAAACTGGTTTTATGCTTGTTTCTCTCTTAGTTATTCGAAAACCGGCTCATTTGGTGAAGTCTTTGTTTGCTCTGCTTGCAATTCTGGCTCAAGCACCAAGATCTTTTTCTGAATACTCTTGGCTGTTCTGAGTATTCAGGATAGAGATATTTTTCTCATTTTCTCTTTCCTAACTTTATGAGTTTCTTTTCATCTTGATTTTTGCCTGTTTTTGCATTTGGTTTTCTTGATTTCGTTGACTAGGTCTTGTTGTAATTTTCGAAGAGTCTCTTTTGATTCTTTGGAGTTTGAGTTTGCTGCAAGTTTATACTATTGTGTTGAGTTGATTTGTTGAGTTTCTTGTCTTCCTCTTGCTCATATAAGTCTTTCTACGAGAGTTGCACAGTTGGCTTAGAGCATTTTTGTTGAAGTTTTGCTTGAAATTCGAAGTTTGTTTGGCTCAGTAATTTGATAGTTTCTTGGTCTTTTTTGAAGTCTCTTTTCTTCATAAAACTCAAAAGACAAAAAGCGTTTTTTTTCCCCTTGCTTTTGTTTTGGTTTATGGTTTCTTTTCATCTTTTTGAAGCCTTGTTGAAATCTTTTTTCTTTGGTTCTTGAATTGATTACGAAGGGAGTATTCTTTTGATTTCATTCTGTTATATCAAGTATGATTTTGGCGTTTTTATACCTTGAGCTTCTGATTTGGAATTAGATTGGTGGATTGCCAAAAAGTGATTGAACCTTGGTATCATTAGAGATTTATCTTTGCTTTCTTAGATCTTTCATCTTAGAATTTGCATGCCATTAGTGATTTGCATTAGGTGCACATAAGCATTTTAGTATTTTTCGCAATTTTTTGAGGTGTGTGAAGTATGGTTATCTGAAAAGAAAAGTAAAATATATAGTATTGTAGAACCTGTGTAGAAATCACTCTTCATCAAAAGGCAATCAATGCATTTGCTTATAGTTTTGTTTTCATTGTTTTCTTGTTGCGTCATACAAAAATCATTGGTTTCACTTCCATATGCCCTTGACATAAAATAACAACCAATTAGAATAAGCGATATAATTTAAAAACAACTAGCAATTTTTGTTTTAAGTGTCATACATCGACTAGCTAGGTTGTAGGGCCTTGGATTAGGGGAGTGGAGAGTTAACTCTCCAAGGCCTCTCAGATTTTGAAACATAGAAGTTTATTAATGAGCGAAATCCAACGCCGTTAGGTGGACCGGGAAAGCTCTCCTCTAGATAGTCAAGTGTGAGGGAAAGTGTAGACAGAGAAGAGAGATACCCCCTCTCTGATTTGTTGAATCTTGACTTAAGACCGTTCCGCCTGACTACTTATACGGATTGGTGTCCTTAGTTGCCCATCCTAGGTATCACACAGGTGACTATGGGGGGGAATACTCGTGGTACCTGAGGCAGACCTTGTATCACTTCCAACAGTACTTCTGGAGGGTGCCCTTGCGAAGCTTGGGTACTTGCACCGGAAAATGCTATTGTTAGGAGGTCAGCGTAACTGCCTCTGTTACCTTCGCTAGTGGATCTGGGTCGTAATTACCCCAGACTACTTTCGGGAGGTCCTATTTTTCGCTTTCTTGTATTTTGGTGTTCAGTCCTACTCACCTGGAGTGGAAATACTTGAAGGCCACTTGCTTGGCTGTATCTTAGGGACTTTGTAGTGAGTGCTCTTTACTTTTAGATTGCTTAGTTTTATACTTTTTTGAGTCTAATCAATCTTTTAAAGTGGCTGACTAATCGATTTTTCGATCGAGACGACTTCGTGGGTTGTCTCCTGCGAGTGCCGAGCCTTCTTCAAGAAGGCGTAGGAGTAATTCAAAAGGTGGTTATCACCCGGTGTTATCTGACGCAGCGGAGAGAGATCCTCTGTTAGGGCTTGAAGTTTCTATAGTTGGTCTTGGTGTTGGTGTCAGTACTGAGAGGAGTACTCCACCCACCTCAAGAATTTTATTTCCAGAAGTAGAAGTAAAGGAAGTACCTCAATCTCCTGAATCGCTTCTGTCTCCTCTTTCTTCTAATTCTCTGTTTATCATCGAGTACATCGGACCTGAGTCTGAGAGACCCGAGAGTCCTTATCCATCACATTCTCACCTTTTGATGGCCATGAATGGGAACACAGCTTCGGCTGTGAGTGTTGCAAGTATTCAGACTCCTCCTAAAGTTGAAGGAGGAGGCACTATTGCTATATCTTCGATTGCTTCTAGTGCTGCTGTGTTTGGTTCTGGTTATACCCAAGCATACGCTTCTCAATCTGGTCTCTTTTGTCTTGGAATGTACGTTAGTGGAATTCCTCCGTTTTCCTTTTCTACTGCTACAACTGCATCCACACCCATCTCCTCTATGGCTAGTGGATCAGCTTCTTTTCAAGAGTTCCCCTTTGGAAGTGGCCATATTATTCACTCGAATCCTTCCTTAGGGTCTTTTACTTTTACTTCCCAGACTCAGAATTTTAATCCATGGTTTGGAGGTCAAAGTTCTACTACCTTCATGGGGTGGAACCCTATCTTTACGGCAGTAGGGGCAGGGAATCAGTTTCTTGCTGGTCACCAAGGTAATGTTCCTGTCTCTTCGTCTAGTGCTTATTAGGTTTTTTCTCCTTTTTCAAATGCTTGGAACCCTTATCAGGGGGTTTATTCTTCATTCACTACTTCAGTGGGGGGAACTGGTCCAGTTTATAGTAACTCTATGTTGGGAGGGGGTCCTTCTTCGAATGTTGGGTCACAAGGATTTTTCTATGGCCCAATTTTTTCTACGAATTATTTCTGGCAACCTGGTGCCTCATCAAATCCAGGGTATTCTTTTCAGAATGTGGGAAATTCATCCTATAAGGGATGGAATTCCCAGGCTCCTCCTTGTTTACCATTTCTGGCAACATTAAACTTGCCAGATTTGTCGAAATTGACTAATGGTCCAATCCGATATAGTCCGGGGTGGCCTCCAGTCCCCACCAAACTACCTTAAGATATTCCAAAGTTTGAAGGAAAGAATGGAGAGGATCCGGCAGATCACATCACCACTTTTCATCTATGGTGTTCATCAAACTCCCTGATCGATGATTCGATTAGGTTGAGGTTATTTCAGTGCACCTTGACTGGAAATGAAGCTAAGTGGTATATTGAGTTAACTGGGGGCAGTTTTTCCACTTTTGGAGATTTGGCTACCATGTTTTTAAATCATTTTCAGTTGTCTGGTTGTTATGATGCCGGGACTGAACTCTTGGCTAATTTTAAGCAGGACAAGGCAACCCACATTTCTGATCATATTCAGGAATGGCAGAGAAGGAAGCGGCTCATTAAAGCCTACATTCCAAATGAATTCCTTCTAGAAAGGTTTTTGAAATCATTGCAGCCATATATTTCGAAGGATGTATCCCTGTTTGGGGTATTTTCCGAGGAACAGGCTATTTTTAGGGCGCAACAATTAAAATTGATTTATTCTCAGTCTGGAGTCCTCAATAAAAATTTTCCTGATGCTCCTCACTCCAAATTGGACTTGTCCAAAACTAAACCTGGTCCTCATGGTGATGAAATTATTGGGTCAATTGATAGCGGTGCAGCTAACCTGCTTAACTAATTGTAGCAGTTGTCCATACAATCTGCTTCTTCAGGTCAGGCTATGCCTTCAGTGCCAACCTCTTCCCAAGCTTTGTCAATAAATGTTGTCCAGACTTCAAACCCCAAAGGAAATAAACAATCCGATGGGAAGAAGAAAGGGCAAAGATGGGAAGGGCGATGCAAATAAATCCAACGAGCATGTTGGTGAGGGACAGAAGGATAAAAAGAAAGTGAAATTTCCATGCAAGTTATGTACTGGAGATCATCTTACTCACCTTTGTCCTAAAATTCAGGATGCGCAGCGCTTGTTAGCTCAACAGGGATCTTCTAGTTCCCAGGTTGTGTTAACAAACCCTTTTCCCCAAGGGCAACAATTAGTTATTGGCGCGAATCAAAATACTGGGGCTTCCTCTAGAGGCACTCAGGAAGGGGAAACCCTGTCAAACATATATATGATGAGTGCTCACGCAGATATCACTACGAGATCTCGTGATTATGGTACAATTGAGTCTTCAAAAGCTAAGGGTACTTCTGATACTACTGAACCGCTTCACATTACGAGGCCCACTATTGAGCCCATACCTCAGATGCCAAAAGCGTCTACAAAGCATACGACGATCAATCCAAATGCTAAGGTAGCACAGAACTACTCTATTGTAGAAGATCTGGCACAAAGTCCTTGTGCTATGTCTGCTCTCAAGGTGCTCCAGTCTTGTCCAGCTCAGTGAAGTGCTCTTCTCACTGCTATTGGGGCTATTGATCTGAAAAAACTCTCTTAAGATTACATTTGATATGACTAATTTTAAAAATAGACTCCCACATCATATGGATTTCCATATTAGATCGTCGTTTCGAAGATTCACTATATTTCGAACGGTCATTGATGAGGGTGCTTCCACGTGTGTGATGTCTCTCGCATGCTGGAAAGGAATCGGATCTCTTGCAGCTGTTCCATAAGCCACTTTTTTGACTGTGTTTGATGGTCATTGTCACAGGCCGCATGGTATTGTCCCCGCTTTGCCCATCTGTGTTAGGGGTAAAACTTTAAATATAGAGGTTGAGATAGTTGATGCAAGCTTGGGCTACAACCTTCTGTTGGGGCGAAACTGGATTTATGAGATGGATGCTATTGCGTCCTCCTTGTTTCGTATTATTTGTTTCCCTGATGAAGGGAGAAATGTCATAGTTGATCAATTGAATTGTTCTCCTGTAGACCAGAATGCATCTGCTAACTCAACTATCCCTTTGGTGGATAATGTCAAACCGCTTGTTGAGAATATCAGGGTTGGAATGTATTCTTCTCTGATGGGTACTTCGATATTCCACCTCCTTCTGTTCATATAAATGCAATTTCATCCTCCAGGGCTCCTATTTGAAGAGAGTTCTTCAGAACTCATTATTTTTTGGATCCTTGGACCTTACCTTCCCCTAATTCCACATTAGCGGAAGGTCAAGTGGGTGGAATGGAATTTCCGATGCCTACAACAGAGATTGATTATAAATCCATTGTTGACTCTGCAGAATCCATTCATGTTTCTCTTTCACTAGAGGAATTGGATGGCGATGTGGCCCCAGCTTGGACACTTAGTTCTTCTTCTGCCCAGGATTTCCTAGATACCACTCTTCCATCTGAAGAGGCTATCTTGGAAGCTATGATTGGTGTAGATAGACCGTGGGATGATTTGCATCATCGGTCTTACTTTCTACTAGACTTGAACAAAGTTGAGTCAAGTTTTCCAAGTCCTCAGTCTTCTGGTCCTGTTCACCCAGTCCTGAACCCTTTAGCACTAGCACAGATATTTGCTGAAGGGAACATGGCTGTGATTTCTCCGACTATCCCGGTGAACATCTCTAGGAATCACCACGTTATCGAGAATTTTTTCATCGGAGCTGAATGTTCCCCTAAAGAGATTCAAATTTACACCAATCTCTTTAAAGAGTTTAGGGATGTGTTCGCTTGGTCTTATGAAGAAATTCCTGGTATTGATCCATCTATTGTCGAACATGAGATCAAGATTTATGAAAATGCTAAGCCTGTGAGGCAAAAGTTTCGTCTGGTCAACCCTAGGAAGGCTGCAACTATCAAAGCCGAGGTAGAGAAGCTGCTCAAGGCATGATTTATTTTCCCTGTTTCTTTGACTGAATGGGTTTCTAATCCAGTTTCGGTGGATAAGAAACAAGGGACAATTCACGTTTGCATTGATTTCAGAGACCTTAATAAAGCATGTCTGAAAGATAATTACCCCACACCATTTATAGATCAGATTATTAACGAGTGTGCCAGTGATGAGATTTTCTCCTTCGTGGACGGTTTTTCTGGATATAATAAAATTACTATCCGTCTGGAAGATCAGCATAAGACTGCCTTTATTTTTCCCTGGGGTACCTTTGCTTACAAGAAAATTCCATTCGGCCTTAAAAATGCTGGAGCCACGTTTCAGCGGGCCATGTCATATGACTTCCACAAAATCAAACATATTATTGAGGTGCACTTGGATGATCTAGCTGCTCGTTCTCGCAAGAGAATTGATCATCCTTCTCACCTCTGTCAAGTATTTGAATGATGTCGTTTTTACAAAATCAGGTTGAATCCGAACAAGTGCATTTTCGCGGTCACATTCGGTCAGTTGTTGGGGTTTATTGTGTCTACGGAAAGGATTCAGGTAGATCCCTTCAAGGTTGAGGCAATACTTCTGTTTCCTCCCCTGTCATCTATTTGTCAACTTCAATGTCTACAAGGAAAAGCTAATTTTCTGCGGAGATTTATTGTGAATTATGCCAAGGTTACAAGAGGATTCATGAGATTATTAAAGAAGGGAGTCCCATTTTTGTGGGATGACTTTGCTCAACGCTCATTTGATGCTTTGAAAAAAGCATTGACCTCTGCTCCTATACTGAGTCCACCTGATTATAGCAAGGATTTCCTCTTGTATCTCGCGGCAGAAAAATATACTATCGGTATGGTTCTGGTTCAGGAGGATGATACTTTTGCAGTGCATGTTATATACTACCTTAGTCGAGGTTTGGTAGGACCTAAACTCTGGTATTCTCTGATAGAAAAGCTCGCTTTAGCAGCTGTCCATGCTGTGCAGCAGCTCAGACATTATATTCTCCTACGAAAAAACTTATGTTTTGGCAGCAGTCAATCCATTTCAGTTTGTTCTCAACAGGCAAGTATTGGGGGCAAATACAATCAGTGGATTGTGATTTTGCAGGAATTTGACCTTGAGTTTATGTCTACCAAGTCCAAGAAATCATTAGTTTTCACAGAGTTAATTTCTGAGTTTCCCTGTGGAGAGGAGATAGTTTATGACGAATCCTTTCCGGATGAACATATTTTTCTCATCTCTTCATAGGATCCTTGGTATGGGGATCTTATTGTTCATCTTCAGACTGTGAAGTTTCCTTCAACTTTTTCGAAAGATGAGTGCCATAAGTTGCGTCACCTGGCTAAAAATTACTTGATCATTGGTGATACTTTATACCGTCGAGGGGTCGATTCAATCCTAAGACGATGCTTAACTCTCAAAGAAGCTGAGGTTGTGCTGAATGATTGCCACAGTGGAGCTTGTGGTGGTCATTTATCCAGGCTTGCTACAGCCCAAAAGATCTTATGTGCTGGATACTTTTGGCCTTCAATTTTCAAAGATTGTATTGAGTTGGTCAAACGGTGTCATCTGTGTCAAGTGTATACTCGAAATATTTGCGCTCATCCAGCTCCGCTCTTCCCAATTGTCATTGTCGGTCCGTTCACAAAGAGGGGTATTGATTATACTACTTGTAACCCGCCTTCGGCTAAAGGTCACAATTACATTATTGTAGTAGTAGACTAATTCACGAAGTGGGTCGAGGCTATGCCTACTTTTGGGAATGACGGTGAGACAACAACTCTTTTTCTCTTCAATCAAGTTATTGCTTGTTTTGGTATTCCTAAAGAGATTGTCACTGATCATGGCAGTCATTTTCAGAACAACATGATGGTTGAGTTAGCTCTCAAATTGGGTTTCTGGCACGAGCATTCATCTCCCTATTATCCTCAGGCCAATGGGCAAGTGGAAGATGTGAACAAATCCTTGAAGACCATTCTTCAACAGACAATTGATAAAGCTAGATCTAACTGGCACATTATGTTGTATCTTGTGCTTTGGGCATACCGGATGTTAGTAAAGACTGCAATTGGTTTTACTCCGTTTCAACAAGCTTATGGGTTGGAATCAATATTTCCCATTGAGTGTGAGATTCCTTCTCTTAAGTTGGCTGTAGAACTTCTTCCTGACACTTCTAATCTTGAAGAATGCCTTCATCTGGAACATATTGATGAGTAGCTTCGAGATGCTGCCACGATGAACGAAGCGCATAAGAAACGGGTACAAGTTCAGTACGATAAAGTGGTCAAACCTAGGGTCTTCTTCGAAGGTGACCTCGTTTTGGTTTATGCCCAGGAAAAGGATGCCCTAGGGGCAGGTAAGTTTAAGTCTATGTTGTATGGCCCCTTCATCGTTAAAAAGGTCCTTAAAAAAGGAGCTTATACCTTGATTGATTTTGAGGGAAATGAGTTGGTGGAGCCCAGAAATGGGCTCTATCTGAAAAGGTATTATGCCTAGGCTTTGACCGGGCATATTGCTTTTTGTATATATTTTTGTTTTTGTTTTTGTACATGTCTGAGTTTTCGGTCTATGAGGTGATGGTGATGATTTTTGATCTGCTTTGGCAGGTTGTATTGGATATCATGAGTCATTATGGTTTCGCTGATGGTGATAGTAGACACACCCGAAACTTAGCTTCCGCGGCTTGGGTACTTTATTATCCATCTGGTCAACTGTTAGTTTCAAGAGGGGTCTGCATTAGTACTGCTTCCGATAACGTAGCAGAATACACTGCAGTCATTTATCTGCTTTCAGAAGCAATATCTTTGGGTGTTGATTCATTGGTAGTATTCTTGGACTCCCAGTTGGTGGTGTCACAATTGAACAATATATATCGGGTCCGGAATCCTTTCTTGTTTCGATTATTTTTGAGGGTACATTTATTGCAAAGATCATTTCAATTTATAACATTTATTCATATTCCTCGAGCTAACAATCACATAGCAGATTCATTAGCTAATCAAGCAATTGACTGGCACAATATTCATTCAATACTTTAAATCAAATCATCAAATCATCATACATTTTCTCACATTTGTTTCATCGCATCATAAAACTGCTGTATATATGTATATATCATCAGAATGTACAAAAAACTATACACAAATTTGGACCCATATGTCCTACAAAATTAGGGCTTATGCCCGATCATGTTTAGTCTCAAAAATATAATACAGTCATCCAATAAAATCTATGGTCCCTGTCCAACATTCATGTTCCTATAGAACACGATCGTAGTAGCCACATGGTGGAATAACCACACCCAGTCTCGCGGCACCTCGACTACCCATCTCTGGATAGCCTCTGGTAAGTCTTCTACTGCAGACATAGGCACTTGGCGAGTTAAACTCTCCAAGTTTCTCTGAACGACATGTAGTTTCCTACCGGGGTCTTCAGCATCCGCTTCGCCTCTGCAAAGTTTGTGCTGTGGGTATCCTTCAGGACGAACTGGTCCCATATCTATGTCATGGTCATATAATTTTGTAAGTCATTTGAAATCCAATCAAAAACATGTTTGTTTTTTATGCTTTTACATATATTGAAAAAAATAAAAAAATCAATCAAATATGTCTTACCAATAACACCCCATGCTGCGCCGGGTGGAAGGACTAAGTTTGGATCACTGCGAAAATCCATCCCAGCATAAGGATAGTCATCCACTACAATAATCTGTTCTTCCCACCATTGGAAGAACTCATCATCCCATGTCATTCGGGGAACTTCACTTCCCCCCAGTCTCTTCATCAGATCAGCCCATCGGGCTATTCTTGGGTCTCTAGGGCTACTGATGGATGAGATCACTTTGGGTCGAAGCCCAGGAATCTTCTCAAAGAAGAATGTCATCAAGATGGTTCCATACCCAAAATGCTTTGTTTTAGCTTTCCGAATGGAGGTCAGTTGTTTTTTCATGTTGGTCAGAAGAGATGTACACCAATTAAAGAGATGCACTAAACATTCCACAACTATACTCATCTGTGTTCTCGATGCCTAGTGCAAGGAAGAAGATCATGCCACCCTGCCAATGGTAAAGAGGAGAATTTTCATATGCAGCTCTGATAAATATTTGATTGCAATTTGAGTCCCTAATTTTTGAGACCCCTCTACACAATAGAAGTGGACATAATCCTCAACTGTAAGCCCTCCCAAAGGCTTTCCATGTAAATCTACTGGATCTCCTCTTCGGGAGAGTCCAGTAATAAAGTAAATGTATTCCACCTCTATGTGTATAGGTATTTGATCGATCATGAAACAATATTCCTCTGGTTCCCAATGATTCACTAGCATTTCAAGTAACCAGACATTACTTTTCATATTTGGAATTTTGAAGAATTTGAGTAAACCACAGTTTTGGAGGATATTGAGTGAATTTTGGTCCCCCATGACCTCTTGGTCAATGGCACTGTGCTCACGCTCTCTCCAAGAGATAGTCATCCTACAAAAAATCATTAATTTTGTCATTAGGTTCATTTTTTTCAATCACGGTCTGCGCATACGCGACTTCCCTTTTGGACAGTCGTGTATCATACGCGGGTTCGTCCACATGAACCCGCATATGCGCAGAAGAATAAATCAAAACAAATCATTTCAACGGTGAAAAATCAAAATTTTTAATCTATAAATAGATGAAATTAATCACAAAGATGAATTTAAGGCTTACCTGACTAATCCGACGAAGTTTGACGACTGTTTGCTCCTGATTTGAGGAAAGAGGTTTTTTCTCCAGAGCTCTTTTCTCCAATTCAGCAAAGTAAAAATGAACCAAATATGAGGTAACATGTGTATTTATGCCCAGAAATTGAATTTTTTTTTGAAAATTTTCATTATTCTTAGTTTTCACATCTGTATTAAGCTGCATAACCCAGTTGCTTGGAAGTGTTGGTATGGGTATATTTTCAGGTACATTTTGTTGACTTTGAGATTTTTTCGGTTTTTGAATCCATGACCGCTGACCTATCATGGCAGGTATATGATCTTAACTAGCATATAGGTTAGGGAATTCACTTTCTGTTGCATTCTGCATTCTAACCTCCATTTTGATCACTTTCCATAGGGTCGATCCCATCATGACATGAGTACTTAAACCATTTTCACTCGCCGATTATTTAATCATGACTTGGTGGTAGAGCCTTCCTTTACATGGGCTTCCTAGTTAGTTCCTCGCTAGCACTTGTTGCCCATGCTGCACTTTATGTAGGCTCGGGAGTCCTCTTTAGTCCCGCCATGACTTATATGTTGAAGCTTCATTCTTCTTCTTCTTCATTATCATTTTTCTGGCTATTACCCTAGAGGCTCCCTGGTGTTCTTCAGTTGCATTACTACATTGCATATTGACTACTTGTTTATCTTGGCCTTTAGCTGGCTTCATTTGGACTCGATGTTTAAGCCATATTTTGACCTTGACTCTCTGTACAAAGTTAGCCATTGCAAAGCACTTAGCTATCACAACTTGACACCCTTGTTACCCATGGATGGAACACTCCTTTGAGTATCGCTTACCAGTTTCCGCCACCTTGCATTGAGCATAGGATTGTTCCTATCCCAGGAACTAGTGCATTTGTTTCCTGATACTCATTCTATCCATTGTACCATAGCATTATTTTATTCTTTTTTAGGCTTACTATATGAAAAAGACAAAAAAATCAAATATGTTAAAAAAAGAGTGGGAACGGGATATTACTTCATATTTTGATGGCAGTTACAGTATCAATTTGTCTCCCTTGAACAAAGCACATAAAAATATGTCTTTTCCTCATTTGGGATGGTTTTAGTTGGCCTAGGCAATGCCATAACCTTGTTTCACAAGTCAGTTCTCCCCCGGTTGGTTATCTCTTCCAATCATATGGAGAGTTTGTTTTTGCCTCCTGCATAACAGACTTATACAGTGTCATTATTTACTGCCATGGTCATCATGAGTCATGCTTTTTTTCAAGGGAAGTTAACCCTGAGTCAACCATTCTGCGGTGTCTCTTGACTTATTATTCAGGCCTTCCCGGTTTTTTCAGTATCTTGTACTATCACTTCAGATATTTGGTCTTCTGCTCGTGCTGGTTTGAGAAGGTCTCCATTGACTTATTGCCGGTGGGTTTATCTCTTATCGACTACGACATCTTGCTTTGAGAGTAAACCTAGAGCCACACCCTGGCCCTATTTACATCATTGATAGGTGACCTTGTGCTAAGCATTTGATCATCATTATGGGTCTTTGAATGAATGGTTTTCCTTGTGTTCGATGTCAGCATACATTATCACACTTGGGATTCGTGCAGTACCTTGATTTCCATTTGAGCCTATCAGTGGATATCTCACCTCTTTGTCAACTTTCATTATTGGTTGGTTGAGAGGGTTTCTTCCATGTGCTAGCTTCATCTTCTGCATGTCGGAAACATACTTCGGGTTGGTTCCTTCACTCTACTTCATCCGATTCCTTCCAAATCTTGGCCTGCGGGTTACAGTCGCGCTGGATTGATGTGGGATGCCTCAATGCCTTCCTTGCAATAGATCTTTTCCCATAGACTCCGACTCATTGCTCTGGGAATAAGGTCTAGAGTCTTTTTGTCAGTACCTTAGGGTTTGCAGTCATCAGTGGTAGACTCTTCGCTGTCGACAGTGAGGATTCATTATTGCCTCCTGATCAATAGATTCTTACAAGTGTTTGACTTCAACTCATTTATTCGCACTTGTTAGATTGTACTGGGGCACCTTGACACTCATTATCATTATCGGTGGGTTGTCTCGCATTTGTTAATGGTTTACATTATTGATCGGTAATCAAACGATTTCTCACATGGTCGACTTCATTCCATTAATTCCCATTGTGTATAATTGTGCCATAGTGATTGGTGAAGACCTTGGGTTTGCATCAACATGCTTCGATTCACTTTTGACAGTTCATTCAATTTCTGCTAGTGACGTCGTCCTCCCTTATATGTTGCAGTTTCAGTACAACAGCATCTTATATGTTGGCTCTCGAGTTGTGTGATTGTACCATGTATTCCACTTGTTATGATTTGGTACCTGGAGATTCAATTATTTGTGTGATCAGATATTTACTACAACATCATTGATTAATATTATATATGTGATACTTGTACTTGATTTTCGACTTATACTTCCGGGTAGTGCTTAGATTATTCACTATGTACTTTCCAATTCAGTTATACTTGTATACATTTTGGATCTATAGACATGCTTTTCTTTCACTGAGCATGGGTATGCTCGCCTCATACATGAGTTGACTCTTTGACTTCTTTCATTGGTTTTTTGACAGGCTGAAATCTGGTGACGTCCTCTCTTGTCTTCGCAAGGTTCTTTCTATGCACATAATATATTTCGGCCATCATGTACCCCTTCTGACCTCATATATTAGGGGGCATATGTTATAGCATCATTTTTCACCCTCATGTGAATAATGATTATCTCTTTGGCCGTAGGCACCCTTTCCTTCCAAACTTGAACAAATTCATAAAAAACAGTGTTAAAATTCCCATACACGATTATGCCTAGAATTTTCCGCGAATATACGTGAGTCCATTCATACTTTTCTGTGTATGCCATTTAAATCATTAAAAAATATATAAATTCCTTATTTTCGTGGCAGGGTGATGGTTATTCCCGTAATTCAACCACCCCAGCCCATGGCCCAATTGTTTCCAACTGATGAAACTACTTTGAGGGAGTATAAAATCCCGTCATGTGTATGGCCTAAGGGAGAGAGAAAATTATAGACATTATACTCTATTGGATCCCTATTTCAAGTCTGATGTTCCCGTGCCTCCTACACTTCCCAAGTATATTCAGGAAACCCTTTTTTCCTTGAAGATGATCATCATCCTATATGACATCTCGTGTGCAGACATCTTGGAAGATTTCTAACGAGGTGAGGGCTAGACGGATCCAGAGGACGGTCTACTCGTAGGCTGTGGAAGGATTCAAGTGATCTCTTCACTTTCTATTCTTGTACATGCCATTTATAATAAGAAGTACCATCTTGTTCCTGAATATTCACGTGTCTATATATGTGTGAAGATTGTTAGTTAAACATTCAGTATTGCTTATATGATATTATACATGAATTATACTGACATCTATGAACAATATATGTTGTACAACTAGTGTTTCGTGTTCATTCTTTCTTTATTTCCAGGTTACGAAGCACGAGGAGTTGTTGGGGGTTTGAACCCTGCGGGATCTACATCAAATGTAGGACTTTCAGGTAAGTTCCGCAATTGATTAAATCTAGTTTTCCGCATAAAATATAGGTTAAGTGAGTCCTTCTTGAATGGTATGCCCCTGATCTGTGAAGGTTGTCGACCAAAAAACCTTTAGGGAGTTATTTCTCGAAACACTATCTCAGTACTCTCTTCATGGTTTGCTGACATAGCCAACTACTTGGTTGCTGGGAGATTTCCTCCGAATCTGTCATCCAGGGAGAAGAGCATAATTGTGAGAAAGAATGCTCATTTCACTTGGATTGGTGGAAATAATTTCAAACTGGGACCAGATTAGATTCTAAGGAGATGTGTCAGGGAAGAGGAAGTCTTTTACATCACTCAACATGTCATTATGGGCCCCGTGGGGGTCATTTTGCTACTAACAGGACAACTTTCAAGTTCTTGCAAGCTGGCTATTATTTGCCTACTCTCCATCAGGATGATATAAGGTGTAATAGCAGGTGTGACCAGTGTCAAATGATGGGAAAACCTACACCCAACACTACTACATTTGGCAGAAATTCCGACACTTGGTTCCGACGCTTTTGACCAAATGTCGAAAATTTCCCCAAATTTTTTCCATCCCGCCCGAAACCGTCGCTATACCGACGTTTATAGAAAAGTGTCGCAATACCGACACTTAGACAACGTGTCACAATTGTGAGGTTTGGAGGAAGACGTCGCAATTGCAACACTATGGCCCAAAGCGTCGCTATTGCGACGGTTGCCTCAAAACGTCGCAAGTACGACACAATGTCTAAGTGTCGCAATTGCGACGTTTGGAGGCAGCCGTCCCAGTAGCGACGCTTTTTCCACCGTCGGTATAACGACACTTATATGCGCGCTACATAAAAATACGAAACTTATATGCGCGCTACATAAAAATACGAAACTTATATGCGCGCTAGATAAAAATACAAAACTTATATGCGCGCTACATAAAAATGATTTTATTGTTTCGTATCCGTCGCAATAGCTACATTAACGTCTGATATCACATGCGCATTCGCCCTCCTCCCTTGCATAATAGCATTCGCCCTCAGCATTCGCCCTGAGCTCTTGCAGAACAACATTTGTCCTCAGCTCTTGCAGAACAACATTCGCCCTTAGCTCTTGCAAAATGGTAAGTTCTTACTGCAGGCCCTTCCTCCTATAGTACGGTTGACTCTATTTGGGTTTTTTTGGTCAATTCCATTGGATTGTGTTAGGCTGTAGGGTTCTCTCTAGATGTCAAGAATCAAGATTCAATACCCTCTATTATCTTCATCACCCAATACAAGATTTAAATTTTTCCCAAAGAAACGCTTATTAATTTGGCAGCCATTATTTCTCCCCGCTTTAAAAACCCTACATTTAAATGAAAACAAGCATTGCATTTCAACTACAAAAATATATTAGTGTTCAAATGTACATGTGTGCTACATTAACGTCTGATATCACGCGCGCATTCGCCCTCTGCTCTTGCAGAACAACATTCGCCCTCCGCTCTTGTAGAACAGCATTCACCCTCAGCTCTTGCAGAACAACATTCGCCCTCAGTATTCGCCCTGAGCTCTTGCAGAAAAAAATTCGCCCTGCATTCGCCCTCAGTTCTTGCAGAACAACATTCGCCCTGCATTCTCCCTCAGCTCTTGCAGAACAACATTCGCCCTCAGCTCTTGCAAAATGGTAAGTTCTTACTGCAGGCCCTTCCTCCTATAGTAGGGTTGACTCTATTTGGGTTTTTTTGGTCAATTACATTGGATTGTGTTAGGCTGTAGGGTTCTCTCTAGATTTCAAGAATCAAGATTAAATACCCTCTATTATCTTCATCACCCAATACAAGATTTAAATTTTTCCCAAAGAAACGCTTATTAATTTGGCAGCCATTATTTCTCCCTGCTTTAAAAATCCTACATTTAAATGAAAACAAGAATTTCATTTCAACTACAAAAATCTATTAGTGTTCAAATGTACATGTGTGCATCACTTGTGTAGGGTATTCCTTTTCCACTTTCAAATTATCCAAGAATGTGTGCAGTATAGTTCATATTTTTTGTGATTTAGATTATCTTGAAAAAGGAAAGGTAAATTATTTCCCATGGAAAAAGAAGGTTTTCCTTTTTTATAGGTTGTTTGGACTTACGTGGAAAAATTTATGGTATGCCTTTCATATTATGTAGTTTAAATTTGAATTAACAGATTATTCTACATGAAAATATAATTACCTATGTGATGTCCTTCATCACTAATTAAAATTATAGGGTTTCAATTTCCTAGACTCTAACTCATCTGATGCTAAATTCTAGGTTCTCATTGGTGGATCAATCTTCCATTGATTTCCTTTCCCTCTGGATCTTGTCATACTTTAAAAGTCATCAATGATACATATATTATTTCAGGTATCCCAAAAGGCTTTATAGTAGAACATATTGTGAAGTTTTTTTGACACTTGAGGATTCTTTTTAGAACCGCAACGCGGTCTATGCTATCGAGTTATACACCAAGCAACTTGTCCTTAATAACCACACTATGAGGTAGGTTCAACCAGTTTGAACTTGTTGGGACATAGCATATGAAGTTGTGTGATGAGTCCATATCACAGGTCTATTATGGTGACAAAAGTGAATACACGTAATGATAGTTATTATGTTAACATTACTAGAAACATTTTCGAAATTATCCATGCTATCAAGATGTCAAAATTCCAGGCATTAGGTGTCAATACTCGTAGCTAATAGATAATAATAATAATATAAAAAAATCACAACTTTATTCTTGAAATATGATCGTTACACATTGGTAACCTAGTTCATGAGTTACTATCACCCAAAGATTGCAAAACAAACTTAAAATATAAATTAAACCAACATGAGAATCCAACTAAGGGTTTCTCGACAAAATCATGCCATAACCTGGCATTTTGAAACCCAAATTTGAATCCATCATAAGAAATACAATGCAAACTCAGATGGATTTTCAATGCATGTTTGCATGCTACACTTATTCTCTGTCTAGATATCATTTTTTAAATGGAACCATTAGTCAAGCCCACAATCCTTTTTATGTGAAAAATTTTAGCTCTATTTGAGCTCTTTTTTGCTCCACCACCTCCATAAACATATGCAAACATATATCATGATCTTGGAATTCCATTACATATGTATGTGCCAATGTTCCATAATCATGCCCCATCATCAATTTAATAAATTTCCATTGAATATCAAATTATGGAGGGGGGGACTTTTTGCTGCAACATTTGTCTCAAAATCAGGGACCATCTCCGTATGAGGTGAATGAGAACTATAGATATTTGAAGAAGTAGAATAGTGCCTTTTCCTCTGGCCATGGAGTCATATACAGTCATCCATCACAAAAATTTGTCTTTGTTCATTCTCACCTTGAAAGTTTCAAAAATTCATGCCCTAATTGAAATGACACTAAATTTGAAAGATATAATAAAAATGCAAGCTAGAAGTTCCCTATTAATACAAAGGGAAAACCTTCCTACCTACCCTAACTGAGATAAATTTTGATTGAATAGGAAAAATGATATTTCCAATGGAGTTGATCCAACAACTTGTTAAATGTATGGGACTAAATCATGCATTTGATTTCCAGGGAAACATGCGCATGAAGAGAAAAAGTGCATAATTAATGGAAAATCCATACATGCCACTTATGAAAACTACACCGAAAGGTCAAAAAATACTTAAGGCCTTAACTTAATTTGAATCCAAAAATGACAAAACAGGATTAGTGAAAACACGAGAGTGGTGTGGGTGAAAAACATAAATAAAAAGTGAAGATACATTTCCCCAAAGATGCCTTTGTCACCGTTGTATGAAAACATGTTTTCCTTTCCCTTTATACATGCAAGTGAATGCATTATAGGTATGGTGTTTTCCCAGAATAGGAGAAGCCTACTTAAATATATCATTCGTGGAGTGAATGTTTCCTTGACCCAGAAACTCATAGAAACTTATCACTGAATTTGATGTTGGGATGGTATTGTAAAGATAACAACCTCTTAATTCCTACAAACTAGATTCCTTCATGGAGTTAGGACACAGAGTATTGAATCAAAGTTGTAGTTTCTAACTTCTTGTATTGGTTCATCAATCTTGAAATTCAGACATTGCATGTCTTCATTGCTTCATGTTTGAATAATTTGCATCATATAATCAAGGAATTATAACGTGATTTCAAACATTAAATATCAACAAAATCGTTTAAAGGATATTGAAAGGAAAAAAGTGATGGAAGATAGAAAGTGCCTTACTTAAATGCTCTGAGGATTTTTCAATAGTTGCTCCAAAAGCTTCACTTCAAGGCCCTTCAAGATCGTCTCCAACAATGCTATACCATCAGCTTCAAAAATGTTGCTCCAAAAATGTCCTCAATGTCTTCACAACAACTTTACTAGAAGTTGCTCCAACAATATATTCAATAAGGTCTTCATTGTCAACTCGTCTCTTGTTTGGGTGCCTTAATGTGCAATGACATGTTTCCACGACTGAATTCCATGCAAGGCATATTTGAAACTCTAACTCTGTCTTCCGGTGTCTTATTAGAAATTATTTCAGTTTTCATTTTGTGTTTTCAAGTTTTTACATTTATAATTTTATTGCAATGTGGCAGACTGATCAGAGCAGTGCAAGAACAACCCCGAGACGGGATGATCGCGGAAAGAAACCAGCGGAAGAACATGTAAAGTGCCAGCATTGCTCTATCTTCAGGTATTTTAGTTATTTACATAATTGAAATAATATTAATTTTGTTCAAATATGCAGACACCTAGCCATGGTACGCCTGATGATTCCCTTTTTGAGGAAGAGCTTTCTTCATCCCTATCTCCAGTGTTCTTGTAGCAAAAAAAGGCACGAGATGCAAGGTCGGAATTTAATACTTTGATAGACGCGCCTCAAACACCTGAAACAGAAGAGAGGATAAAACATCTTATGAGCCAGCTAGAAATATATCAGGTAATAATAAAAAGTAAAAAGGATATTTTTTTTGTTCTGCATGAGATGAATTGTGATAGTTTGATTTTTAATTTTTACATTGACTAAACTAACAAAAATTTCTTTTGTATGTAGCGTTTTTTGGCACTTGCTGAACCCGATGTTGGTGGTAGTGGGACACAAGGGCGAGAGATTGCCCAAAAACCCTCTCGTACACCTTCTACTCCTTTAGGTGCCAGCCAAGAAACACACCCTGCCCAAGCAGACACCCAGCCAACTGCTGAACGTGTTGGAAATGATGAGGCTGATATGGCCAACTACATTATTGCGTTTCCTGGAGCTACACATGTCAGCGCCACAGGGACCATTAATGGCACGTTGTTGGTGAACGATGAAGGTGTCCCTATAAAGCATGTACAACTCCCAGGTAAATTTTAATATTTTAACTATTTCATATGCTTTATCTAAAACATATTTATCATGATTTTTATTTTTAAATTAATGATAATATCTTCTTCTTCTTATTTATTTATTTATTTTATTTTTTTCTGTGTAGGAAAAAATGAGTTCTACAGGTTTCTGGAGATCCATGCGTTGGTAATTTTTGGCCCAAACATATGCACAGGGTGGAATTCCCAGAATTCCAACCTGAAAAAATAACTTCTAAATTATCTAGAAGCCCTTTTTGGGGTCGGCACATTTGACAGAAGAACGGTGGCTCAGGTAGCCGGCAAATATTTGAAATATACCAGGGACACCTATAGGACGCAATTGCAATTTAACCCTAGATATGAGTGTCCTCTCGCAGTTCCAGAGAGTGAGTGGAGAGCACTCATCCATGACAGAAAAGAGAAAAGGGCAAAGAAAGAAGGAAAAATGCCAACTGGACCCGCAAGGTAAATTACAACTTTAATTCAATAGCTTTAATTTTCTCTATGTCTAAAATAAAAGTGTGCTACGTCATATCCGACTTCAATCTTTTGATGCTAGGTTGCCTGACACCTCAAAGGCAACCAAAGCTAGGATTGAAAAAAAGGGCCATCACAAGCTAGGCTAGGGCGGCTACTTGAAATTGGCCGCAAGAATTGTAATTAAGTAGCTAAACATCTTATAATTAATTGTATTGCCTTCCAACGTTTTTGTAATCCTATCAAATATGATTAAAAATACACAATCATATGTAATTTAGGGTGATGACTTCGGAACAGAAACTACAGAGGAAGATAAAAATATCGCTTTCCATTTCGGCTATCAAGCTGTAGTTGAACGTCGCAGAAGCTTGGGGCAAGTCCCAAGATCCAGAATGCCTGATAAGGTAAAACATTAGCCTTTCAATATGTTTGTTTTCATCCATAAATTTAATGTCTAACAACTTTGTTTAAATCAGGGGAGCAGCACTACCAACGAGGAAAATAACCCAGTTTTAGAGCCAGATGTAGATGATCCTCACGTGCAACCTGATCATTGTAGTGGGGACCAGGCCGACAATGCTACTATCAGTGAGGGCCGTGACGGTAATTAATTTCCACTTATAATTTTTTCTAATTATACCTTGATGGTTGTCCTTATAACGTTTTTTGTTTAAATGACAAAGAATGTTTCCTTTGAGGATCTTACCACCAGAGAGGAAGACAGGGCAACAGTCCCAACGGCGACAACTGGTGCACCAGGTAAATAATCTCATTGCAATTTTTTTTATTAATATTACCGAACTAGTTCAATGATATTTAAAAACTGACAATTAAAATTTAATATTATCTGTTTTTGTAGGCGATGCCCCGTCACTAGATGAGACTAGACATCGTGACTACGCAACTAGGTCAGCGGCGACAACTGGTGCACCAGGTAAATAATCTCATTGCAATTTTTTTTATTAATATTACCGAACTAGTTCAATGATATTTAAAAACCGACAATTAAAATTTAATATTATCTATTTTTGTAGGCGATGCCCCGTCACTGGATGAGACCAGACATCGTGACTACGCAACTAGGTCAGCAGTGCGGGTCGAAAGGCACGAAACAGGAGCAAAGCATGATGATATTGATGATGTAATTAGGAGCTTTAAAAATAGGAAGAAGAAAAAGAAAATTCGATAATGTAAAATATTGTATTATTATAAGACAAACATTACCATACTTGGAACGTTTTTTGCGTTATATAAAAAACTCATTTATCATACTATTTTTATGTCAAGCATTAATTGCAATGTTTCCTTGCGTACTTTTTGTTGAATTATTTTTTTATTAGTTATTGAATATTTTTTTTTTATGCTCATGAAAGTAAAAAATGAAATATAGATTGGGTATTGGGGAATTGAGAGTGATGTGGGGAGGGGCCATAAGAGCTTCCACCTTCACGTGGTTGGCCCTGTTTAGTAGAGAATAATTTATTGGAGCGATTTAATCTTGGAGCAAACCTTCCTTGATCCAGCGTAGCAACAAAAAAGTCACTATTGACTTAGTTGCTACTCTTTCAGATCGTGGGAGGCTTGTTCCAAGTTCATGCGACCTCAATAAATTGTTCTTGAAACGAAGAGGAGCTTATTCAGGTATGTTTTGACATTTTCAACATATGTTCTAACATTATCATAAGAATGCATCTTAGAGTAAAAAATACTACATCAATTACTTGTATTTATTGTATAGATAATGATGGATTTTGATTGACTCGGCAGTGCAGGTACAAATCCTCTTGCATCATGAGCAATACAACTTGTCAACCAGGGTCATGTCCAGGATATTTTTGCTTGTGCGCTTGACCAGGTTCGCAATGTCACATTTTGTAAGTTCCTTTACAGTTCATAATTCAATATTAAGCTTGTTCATGATTATTATCTAGGTTTTTTGTATGTGTTTTTTCATTTATTTGATTGTAAGCAACTCTGCATGTTTCCTGTTGTTCACTATGATTTCTCCCATTACCACTCCCAAGATGAATCCAAATTTATTGTTACATAGGTTACTTTATTGTTACTATGATTTCTCCATTTACGATTTCATAGGTTACATCATGTAAAGTTGTCAATCTCAGGTTGGTGATGAGCTTTAGTTCTCCAGATTTGGGGCTTTTCTGATATTTTCTCCCTCATGTCATTCCCGCATCACCTCGTTGTTTGAGCATGCCAATTGTCTACCACTTGTACCAATTGGCACATGTCAATCTCTGAGTGGTGCCACATTTCACCTATTTTCAGTGAGAGTTTAGGGTTTCTCTAACATAGCTTCAGAATTCCGATTCAGTGCCTGCTTGAATATTGTCACATAATAATCATGGTTTGGACTAATGAGCATGTTCTGAATGGTTGGTTGATTCATAAGAACCGCCCATATAGTCATCTTGAGATATTTTAGAAGTTTTCTCGGGTTTCCTTTTTCACCGTTTCTAGTGGGTGGGATGGTGTGGGGTGATCCATCAATACTGGTGCTCTTGTAGTATGGAAATTTTTTTTGGGGATATAAAGGAGCATTTGATGTAGATATCCCATTGGATGCATTCATAGATGGGCACGAGAGGTCAAGAATTTAAATTAAAAATATGCAACCTCTAGCATGGCAACCTGAAGGCCGCGAGAGACACCGGTTAAAGATTGTTTTGTGCTGGCCTTAATATAGTCGTGATTTCTTTCTATTATCTTAATGCAAATATATAGTCCGGTCTCATTAAAATGAGGATTGTGGTTGTATTTATCTTTGGTTGTTTCTCTCTTAATGCTCCATAAGTTGCCAAAAGTTGTGATAGTTGTTTAGTTTGCCTGTTACAACTTAAAAGTGGTTTTTAGCAATGGGAGTCATGTTTTTTAAGGTTCATACTAATATGAAGATCTTGTAATTCTATATTCAAGATAAGAGAAGATGGCCTCTGCTTTGGGCAGTATGACAACAATTGCCACATCTACCTCATTGGGTAACAATGGAAAGGGGAAGAAGTTGGGTGCAATGTTTGATAATTATGGCAGCCAATTGTCTTCTCTTTCAGTTTTTTCACCCATTTGCTTTAATCGCTCAAGCAGAAGAGGGACTCTGAGATTACACGACAGAGAGAAGGTAGTTAATACAAGAGCTATGGAAAAGGAGTTGTACTTCAACAAGGATGGCTTAGTGACAAAAAAATTGCAGGTCAGAGAAAAAATTATGTTTAAAGGAAGGTCACCTGCACGTGAAACTTCACCGCGGTGGATCTTTCCTTGTCCACTTATATTCGATTTTAATGTGTTATTTTAATTTTTCATGGAGGGTTGTTTTGGCATATGGTCTGGCATTCAATTGCACACTTACCGAAAGCATTGTCAATTTGTCTTGCAGGCGGTGTGAACAAACTTGCTGATCTTGTTGGAGTCACCCTTGGGGCGAAGGGAAAAATGTTGTCTTGGAGAGCAAGCATGGTTCTCCGAAAAATAGTTAATGATGGTGTGACAGTAGCTAAGGAGGTAATTTGTAGATGTGTGCTCTGGTTTTCTTTTTAACGTTGTATTAGTTCCCCCTCTTAAATGTCTTAGATTTGGTAGGTATAATTTGAAAACTCAAAGGTGAAAGGAAACATATTTGTTACCCAGTGGTCTACTTGGCCTATGGACTAGCCACATTAGAGTAATGCATAAAGCTTTTCACAACAATAAAAGGAAAGGGTTATGGCCGAGTCAAATTTTATTGTTATTGATAGTGTAATGAAATGTATCTCAATGCTATGGTTTTGGCCTTTTTATTGGTTGAATTAGAGGACCCAGTTGAAAATATTGGGGCCAAGTAGGCTGGTTTTCCTTTTTGCTGATGGTTTGGTGTATCTAATTAAATTAGTTGCCTAAGGTATTTTTGGTTGCAAACTCCTTTTCATTTTTCATACAATATTGGCCTTGTGGAATACATTTGATTGTGTGGTCTTGTTAGATCTACAACATTTGTAGTTGTTTAGTCTTATGGCCGAGGTGCACTTTTATTATGGAAATAGTTGATGCAATATTGTCATTTAATCCTTACTCTAGGGTAGCATGTTGAGAATTTTCTTGTGAAACATTTGGTATTCAAAATGACACTTGATCCTATACAGCATCATGCACTTGACTTCAAAATTCATATTCAAAGTGTGCCAGACAATTCTTGCAAAATTTCAAATATTTATGTTGTTTTAAACCATTATCTTTTTCATGTATTGGATGCTAAAAATGTGAAAAATACTTTGGTATGAAACCAACTGGTGAATAATTTCTAGCAAAACAACCACTTCCAAGACATGATTTAGAAGTAGAACATATGTACTTATGAAGCATAGAAATATATCCTTGATGCATTGTCAATGTTTGGCTAGGGTTATTTTTGGAGAAAATAACTCCTTATTCCTAGAATAGTGATCTTCAATACAAGTAAATGCCAGAGAAGAGAGATCATTGTGTGACGCAACAAAACTGAAATTGGACCTCTAAGGAGAGCTGGTGTGTCTACAATCGCTCTGTCAGCATTTTCCCTTGGTTTACCCCTTTCTTTTCCTCTAGCCTGAGTCTTAATTGACTTCTTCTTTCTTCGGGTTTATTTATCAAATTCGTAGAATTTGATAAATAAATACTATCAACAATGGTTGGACTTTAATTTATATTCCCGACTTTATATTATCTCCAAGCCTTATAACCAATGTTTAACTTTCAACACTTTGTATTTATACTCCACGTTTCTTTTTAAATAAATAACTTGTAATGAACTTTCGGCTTTATATTTCACCACCCAGCCTTACAACAATCACGCTCCAGACTTATGCTAATTATCCGCCAATCGTTTAATTAAAAAATTTCATTATACTCCGGCCCCACCTATATATATCAATAACCAATCAAACACTCGTATCATACTTGGCTATCCTCCGCACACCTTAGTTAACCTCCGGGCAAGTTCAACGTGCGACCACCGTCCGATGGCCCTTCTCCAAATCAACGACTCTTGGCAATTTCGCTCGGCTTCCAACGTCGGGCTTTAACGTGCAATGGCGCGGGTTAAACAGTGGTTTTCCGAGGGTCACTTCGCCACGTGTCGCTTTCCCTATGGAATCACTTGCGAATAGGAAATACCGCCTAATCCGCAAAAGCGGTGCGATATGGGCAACCCGCTTTTGTGATTCCGCTCGTGGTTTTGGTACAGGGCTTGACCACGGGTGCAAGTCTGGTTCTGCTATCCTTTTGTTTGTTAACTCATGTCCAATCCTTGGGTCAGGTTCCGAAAGCACAACAATTTTGTCTCTTTATTAAGCAGGATTTTTATATTTGAACAGTGTTCATGACCCCGGTTCTCTACACAGACCTCGCCTTCGGGTGGGGTGAGTTCACAGGGTTATCCAACGATTTACAGGAATTCAAAGACAAAAGAATGGAATTATCAGTACCCAATCGCCTCACAGTTAAAGAATTCTTCACAATTAGTATTTTGAGATAATTCAAAGGAAACTAAGCTTGGAAATCATTTAACTGGAAACAATTGTTCACACACAGAGGTTTATTGCAGAAATCCCCTCTGTACTCTCCTCTTCCCTCTCTAATTTTATTCATCCAAGGAATTACAATTTATATACATAACATATGGCTCTTCGGTTCCTCTAAGAGGACCGTTCTAGAAATCAAAAGGTCTAATTATAATAATTCAACTAACTGAAACTGTTCAACTCCTACAACTCTAACTAGTCTAAGTAATACAGTTAGCTGAGGTATTGACACCTAGCTGTTACAACTCAAATGTTTTCGAACCCTCCTAGCCACAACATGTAGAAAAAACCTCCTACATTGCTGGCTAGTGCCTAATGCCCCTGCATCATCGTCTGACATAAACCTATTAACAAAAGTGAACAGGGAATGATTATTAATTATGGCATACTAAGTTGCTTTTCTAAAGAGTAACATTGTAGATAACCTTAAAAACATTTGTTAACCATTTTTGTTTGACCATTTGATTGTGTTTGATATGTAGAACTCATGGCAGCTAGTGTTTCTCCACTCATATTAAATAATTATTTCCATAAGTTTCTTGTTACTATTACTTTAGGAAAACCATGAAGACTATGAGTTTCTTTCACGGACACTTCTGCCACTTGGCTTGTTGTTTATGTACTTTGAGCTCTACAAAAAAAATCTACAAAATTTGTCTATATAAATGACCACAAAAATGTAATACTTACCTTTATATTTCAGTAACCCTGTAATAAAGTCTATTGATATATCTTCTAGTCTTTGAATATGTATGTGGAATGGTTGAAGTAACCCTAGAGATTTTACTATCTCTCTTTTATTTATTATGCAAACTTGACCTTCTCTTACAAAATTTTGAATATATTTCTTCATTCCTTCCAAAAATATATTTTTTGATCCTTTGAGATGTTTTAAGGAACCCTGCGTCCTACCCTCAGAGAGACATGGGACTCCCTTAATATTTTTTTATTCAAATATGCTTGCGTGCATAAAAATATTCTACATTTGCACCAAAGTATATCTCTCTTTCACTCCCAATGCTCCATAGAGTTCATCCCATCCTTTATAAATTTTAGTTTTTTTTTAGTACTACTGTCATTTTTACATTATGGCAAGCTTCTTCTAGCCACCTAGGAATAGAAAATGTAATTGGATATAAATTTGAGGCCTCTTCTATTTTAGAAAGAGAATCATGTACTAAATTTTCCTTACCCTTTTTGCAGATTATCTCAAAATTAAAACTTTGCATTTTTTCTCCTCATTTTTGTTAATCTTCCAATGAAATCCATAGCTTCAAAAAATATTTTATGCTATCATGGTATATCTTGACTTTAAAGTACCTCCCAATGATATACTATCCCCATTTTTTATTGCATGTAATATTGCTTCCATTTATTTTTCATACGTAGATCTCACCAAATATTTTCTTGAATTCCTTGCTTTTAAAAGCCAATGATATCCCTTATTGTGTTAATGTTACGTAAATTCCTTGTCCTAGTGCCTCACACTCTAATATGAATGTTTTACCAAAAGTAGGTGCAACCGATGTTGGTGTAGAAGACATGGCATCCATTAAAAGAGAGAATGCCAAAGTAGCCTCATCATTCCATATAAATGATATTGTCTTCAAGAGATATGTGAGTGGACTTGAAATGCATGCATAATTCTTAACAAATGATCAATAATATCATGTAAGTCTAAAAAATCTTCTAGGAACCTTGATTTTCTTAGGAATAGGTCATTTTGTAATAGCTTGCATCTTTTGAGGCTCCAACTTCACTCCTTCCTTTAAAACAATATGAACCAAATACTCTAATTGTTATTTCCCAAAAGCACATTTGGATATTTTTACATAAAAATGATTGTTCTCAATAATTTATATAACTTTTCCACATGTTTAGTGTGGTATTCCCATGATTTATTATAAATATGTGTATTATCAAAGAAAACCAACACAAATTTTATAAGATGGGATCAAACAAAATTGTTCTTAAGTCGAGCTCGCCGGACTTCAAACAGCGATAAACCATAATTCAAACCAAATTCGCGTTCCAAAATAGCCTGCTGACGTCGGCCAATTTTGTGATGTGAAAACCAAATGAATTCCGCCCTAATCTTTTTCGGGTCCGAAGTTGGGCTGGCGTACGAAGGGAGAGTTGTGACGCGAATTTCTTATCAAATTCACCCTAATCTTTTTCGGGTCCGGATTTCCACTGCGCGAGCGGCCCAAACAAAGATCTGCTCCAATCAATTTCTGCCACGTGTCCTCAATAAAAACTTTCCCTGCTCCTAGCTGCGGGTGCATTCGATGGCGTTTAAGGCAATGGGACATGGATGTGGCGATTTCATATCAATCGCATTAATATTTAACGTTGTTCAATTAAGTTCCAAGGTTTTCACATCAAATCGCATTAAATTTTAACACTGTTCAAGATCGGACCTCCACTCCCGTTAGCGATTCTGCATGCTCCAATATGATCCGGCCTTCGGCTCTCATTAATGATCAGAGATTAATTATGACGAGCGTCCTTCGATTGCATTGCATTGATAAAATGGCATTTCGCTATGGTTTTTCAGATGAGCCGGTTGCTGGGTTACACTGCCTGCTCACTGTGACGAGAAGGAGAAGTGGCCAGCTGAACTGCTGCGTAGACCTTGCTGCATATCTTCATTTCTCTTGGTCTGGTCCTTGTCTGTCTTCCTCTGTTTCTTGGAATTCTGCTTCTCCATCTCCTCTTGTGCCCACTGCTAGTGAGACTGCACCCATGCCTCGTGTGAGTCAAAGGATGCATTGCCGCAGGGGGAGCACTAGAGGTCAACTCTTGCACACTCCCTCCATCCCCTCAAACGAGTTGTCTTCCGGCCAGTCTAGTGATTATGCAGGTCGCTATCCAAATAACTAGGAGTGGGCGGGGTTGGGTTGTAGGATCTGGCCACCTTATGGATTCCCCTGCTCCTCATTTCCTCACTGCTAGTTCACCTTCTCCCACGACGCGCACTGCACAATTTTCCTTTAATTTCTCTCTCAACCGCCCACGAATTACAGCTTCAGTCACTGTGGTTTTCCGCGAGGAGGCCCAAATGGAGGAAGAATGCACCCGTCTGGCGGGTCTAAGCTCGGAAAAAGCTGGCCAGCATTCGGGCCTTCAGGAGGGGAGCCGTGGCATGAATGTGGAGGTAGCACCTAGCGATCCTGGACCTTCCGAAGGATGGTGCCGAATAGTCGAGGAGCCGGAGGAGTAGTTTGGTTAATTTGTTTTTCTTGCTTCGCTGCCCACTTAATTGGGCTGCTTTTAGATTATTTTACTGTGCTGGACCTTTGTAATATTTTTGAATTATGTAAATTAAACGTTCAAGACTGGTTTCCTCGTATGAGGGCAGTCTTCTTAATTTTTTGATTTTTTGATGACAAATTTGCCATGAGTCTGGGCAATGATTTTGACTTCAGTGTAATTTTATTCCCACTGTTAATAGATTAACTTTACTTAGAAAAAAAAATGTTGCCTTGTTTCTATTTTAAACCTGTTTTTTGAAATACAGAGCCATGTTTATATGGTCTACATATTATACTCTTTCTCTGTATATCTACAGGAACCTTTTTGCTATGAACAGGGTGGATGTTGTAGCGGGCTACTAATGGAAACAAGCGAGCCTGAACCTTACATCTCAGATGCAATAGATGGTTACCAATTTTGGAATCAAGCGAGCCTGATCTTACAAGCGAGCCTGGGTTTCTGCAGATGGTTATCACACTCCTCACATGATTAGCGTTTTTCTCTGTTCAATGATTTTGGGTACTTTAATTTGTATTTGGAACAATGGACGTCGGTACTCTATCTGTTGATTTACTATTCTACATACTGCTATTTCACTTTCTTATAGATGCCTCGGGCATATTTGGATGCTTTCTCAGATTGTCGATAATCTCCATGTGGACCGTTACTGGGTTTTATATCAAGTCCCTGTATGTGATATGGGGTATTTTTCTATCACTGTCTGGGGTGGGACTTCCACTTTTCTGGATGGATATTTGGGTTCCAATCTTCAGATGTGAAAATGTAATGACTTCATGGACCGTTTTATTTCATATAATATATTCAAAACAACGTTTTTTCTCTTGTGAAAAAAAATGATTAATGTTTATCACTCTGCCTTCAAAACTAGCGATGCTGGTCTATGTTGCTGTTTTATTGATATGGTCTGATGGTCTTTTTATATTTTGGACATATCACACTCCTCACATGATTAGCGTTTTTCTCTGTTCAAGGATTTTGGGTACTTTAATTTGTATTTGGAACAATGGACGTCGGTACGTACTCTATCTGTTGCTTTACTATTCTACATACTGCTATTTCACTTTCTTATAGATGCCTGGGCATATTTGGATGCTTTCTCAGATTGTCGATAATCTCCATGTGGACCGTTACTGGGTTTTATATCAAGTCGCTGTATGTGACATGGGGTATTTTTCTATCATTGTCTGGGGTGGGACTTCCACTTTTCTGGATGGATATTTGAGTTCCAATCTTCAGATGTGAAAATGTAATGACTTCATGGACTGTTTTACTTCATATAATATATTCAAAATAGTGTTTTTTCTCTTGTGAAAAAAAAAATGATTAATGTTTATCACTCTGCCTTCAAAAATAGCGATTCTGGTCTATGTTGCTGGTTTATTGATATGGTCTCATGGTCTTTTTATATTTTGTACATATCACACTCCTCACATGATTAGCGTTTTTCTCTGTTCAAGGATTTTGGGTACTTTAATTTGTATTTGGAACAATGGACGTCGGTACTCTATCTGTTGTTTTACTATTCTACATACTGCTATTTCACTTTCTTATAGATGCCTCGGGCATATTTGGATGCTTTCTCAGATTTGTCGATGATCTCCATGTGGACCGTTACTGGGTTTTATATCAAGTCCCTGTATGTGACATGGGGTATTTTTCTATCACTGTCTGGGGTGGGACTTCCACTTTTCCGGATGGATATTTGGGTTCCAATCTTCAGATGTGAAAATGTAATGACTTCATGGACTGTTTTACTTCATATAATATATTCAAAACAACGTTTTTTCTCTTGTGAAAAAAATGATTAATGTTTATCACTCTGCCTTCAAAACTAGCTATGTTGGTCTATGTTGCTGGTTTATTGATATGGTCTCATGGTATTTTTATATTTTGGACATATCACACTCCTCACATGATTAGCGTTTTTCTCTGTTCAAGGATTTTGGGTACTTTAATTTGTATTTGGAACAATGGACGTCGATACTCTATCTGTTGCTTTACTATTCTACATACCGCTATTTCACTTTCTTATAGATGCCTCGAGCATATTTGGATGCTTTCTCAGATTGTCGATAATCTCCATGTGGACCGTTACTGGGTTTTATATCAAGTCCCTGTATGTGACATGGGGTATTTTTCTATCATTGTCTGGGGTGGGACTTCCAATTTTCTGGATGGATATTTGGGTTCCAATCTTCAGATGTGAAAATGTAATGAATTCATGGACTATTTTACTTCATATAATATATTCAAAATAACGTTTTTCCTCTTTTTCATTTTTTTTTTTTAAATTGAACCTTCTGTCGCTATACCAACGCCCTGTAAGCGTCAGAATTGCGACAGATTAGAAACGTCAGAAGAGCGACAGAATAAAAACGTCGGACGAGCAACGTTCAAAATGTCAGACCACATTTCATCGTAATTGCGACTGTTTACAAACGTCAGAAGAGCGACGTCCAAAATGTTGGGCCACATTTCGTCGGAATTGTGATAGTTTACAACTGTCGGAAGAGCGATGTCCAAAACGTCGGACCACATTGCGTCGGAATTGCGAAAGTTTACAAACGTCGGAAGAGCGACATTCAAAACGTCGGACCACATTTCGTTGTAATTGTGACAGTTTACAAACGTCGGAAGAGCGACGTTCAAAACGTCGGACCACATTTCGTCGGAATGCGACAGTTTATAAAGGTCGGAAGTGTGACGTATTGGGAAACGTCGGAAGAGTGACGCTTGTTTGGAA
Source organism: Pinus albicaulis (assembly GCA_034641835.2). Taxonomy (NCBI): domain Eukaryota; kingdom Viridiplantae; phylum Streptophyta; class Pinopsida; order Pinales; family Pinaceae; genus Pinus; species Pinus albicaulis. Next base: position 991,479,464 of record CM076573.1, on the reverse strand, counting down.
GCGACGGAAAAGGTGTCGATAGTGCGACACTTTTTAATTGCGTCGGAACTGTGACGGCATGGTAAACCACGTTTTGCCCGCCCTCGAACTATCGCTGTTGCGATGACTATGTGTCGGAATAGCGACGAATTGGCCGTTGGAATTTCCGCCAAATTTTCTAGTGCAGGGATGAAATTCCTTTACAACCTCAAGTGGCCTTAGAGCCATTTGACAAGTGGGTCATGGATTTCATTAGGAAAAGTGATCAACCATCCTGGAAAAAGAAATACATAATAGTATCCAATGATTATTTGAAAAAGTGGGCTGAGACAAAGGCTATCAAGGAATCAAAAGAAGAAACACTTACTTTTTTCAAGAATAATAAGCCACGATTCAAGATTGATTTACATGTAAAACTAATGTAAAGAAAGCACACTATGTTTAATGCTATAACACACTTTTAAACTTTGCTAACTATACCAAGGAAGTTGAATTTTTTTAACTTGGCAATATTAGTAGTAGTGAATGTAAGAAATACACTTTTTGCTTTCATGGGATGGGAAAATATCTAGTGTGTTTGACCAATTAAACTTGGCTTTTATTTGATAAACCTAACAACAAAAAGGGTCACTTTAGGCGTTGAGATTGACAATATTAGGAATTTGAGCAAAGGCTTGATTTTCAAAAAATTAACATGCATGCCAACTGGGATAATAAGGAGAATTAGTTTACATGAAAGAATTTCAACCAAGAATAGTAAGACTCAATCTGCTTTTGGATTTGACCAAAAATAGCAAGCAAGACAACTAGCTCTATTAATTCAACAAAATTCGCGCGCCAAAAAACTCCATTTCGCACCAAACTCACTCACAATCCCCCATAAATGTGTTTCCTCGGCCTCCTTTTCACTCCATCACTGTATTTTTTAACTTGTTTGCTTTTGGAGAGCACACAATTGTTTGCTGGTAGTCTGGTATTCGTTTGCAAACAGTGTCAGAGGAGTGGTTTTGTTGTCGGTGTAACCTCTGCATCTACAACATCAATAACCTCAGTAAGTTCTCGAATATTACTTCCAAATACCATGTTTTTTTTATAGACAGTTAAACTCAATACATAAAATTATATATAAGGCTTTTTGTTATATATAAGGCTTTTTGTTATTTAAAAATTTTCCTTTCTTAGTCTATCTTGAGGACCTTTTGGGCTAGAGGCATATTGCATACGATTCGGTGATTTGAGTTGGCTATCCTTCGTTTTTTGTGCTATGTCATATCCCAGTCTAGTTTTTTGTGCTATGTGCTTTGAGTCGGCTATCCTTTGTTTCACTGAAAAACACATATAATCACCCAATGCCATGACTTTTGTAGTGCATTCAAATCATTTACTTTCACCTTAAGGTACATATGGTTTTCCAACACAAATGTCAATGGTAACAAGGTCACTGCACTTTTCAGACTCACAAAATCCCCCCAAAATGGAAGTAATGCTACCATAAATGTGGAAATTCCCAGGTAAGTTCCTCAAGCCATTAACCTCATTGCTTAATTGCGTAGAGAATATGTACTTTCGTTTATCCATCCAAAATTTGTATACAAAAATTCATAAGTGGGGCTTGCGAATATCTGCAACAATCAACTCTATTAAAACGTGTGAAGAATTATTGTTTTCCATGGAAGTTAAAGGGGTTAAGGTTCATAGGAGTACATGTACTGTCACCACAGTTTGTAGAAAAGCAACAACATTTGCCACTGTCCTAACCCAATTGGGGCCATGTACATTGTAAAGAAGATATGACGAGGTGGATGAACCATAGGCCCAATATCCCACAAAGGTAAGAGCCTAGTGTGGCACAACTCCCACAGTGAATTCTAAGTACAGGGATTTTTGCATGTTCTAGTATAGGCATTACTAGTTTTCAATGGTTATCGTTATTTTCATGCCTAAAATAATCTCGGACTTTGAAGCAATGGTGACAGTGTAACTTAGGTTTTTACTATCGTGTATGCACTTGTTCTAGTCCAAAAATGATGTATCAAGTCAACCTAATTTTGGTGCTTTCATGTGATTTTTCTGGGGCTAAAAATATCGAACTGCTGATGCTCTACTTCAGCCACATTGTCGAAATGAGAATGGAATCCTTGCGATTCATTGATTTGGCACCATGTGATAAACACGTGGCCTCCATTATGAAGTCGATACTACTTATTTACTTGAAATTATGTTTTTCTTCTTGGAAATATTTTATCTCCATACCTAGCCCATTACAGTCTCCTAGCATGGTAGCAACAACCAAGAAATTTGAGTCTTGTTTGGGTTCTAGTTTTTATTAGCATTTTTATTGACAAAAAGTACAATGCACTTTTGTTCCTCCAAGTCAACATCTTGATTCAACTACTCCTTATAACTATGTAAGTGTCTGTTTTCAAATAAGCACAGCGTGCCATAAAATATATTAACTGATATTAACTTACCTCATATAACCTATGTACCAATAAAATGTACTCGTGCTTCACGGAGTTTGACAATTCCTATTACAACTGTGTGGTAAGTTTCGCATGGCAGATATGGGCTTCCTTGAGTAATCCAGGAGAGATTTGATGGTTCTTTCATAGGAAAAAAATGTGTCTACATTGATTTGAATAAATAGTGATCTCATGTCATCAGTTTGGAACTGGAATTGATTCATATCAATAGTTTGGCTATATATTCTCTACTTGTAAATTTTCTCAATTACACTAACTGTGGGAAGTAAACAAACAGGTTGGATAGAAATGATAACTATCATTGTTGAAGTGGGGAGGGGAGAGAATATATTAGATTCTAATCCCTCTATTGACCAAAATTTATATAAGGATGCCTTACTATAGCCTGCCGGAAACAATAGTCACTTATTTTCAGAAAACTCTCTAAGCTTTACAAGTATACTTCCTTTAGTTTGAGATAAGAATTTAGCGAGTGGAATTTTTTAAGTCTGTGTGGAAGCCAAACTCAAGTTGGATGAAACTACCCATTTACTGGGAAAACAGTGAAGTACTGGAAAATATATTAAGGCCACAATGATGATCCAAGTTCAAACCTAGTGGCCATGCTTTCCGCGATAATGTGATATCCCACGAGAATGAAATTGGCCAAGTCTTTTTGTTTGTCCCTTCTACTATGGTCTTTGTAGTTTTCAGTGTTGGGTAAATTCAATAATACTAAAATATTAAAATTTCAATTCGAATATATATATATATATATATATATATATATATATATATATATTACTCGGCATGCATAAGTGTTTGTTTGTATTTACCTACAGTTTAAAAATATAATTTTTTACTTTTCTTAATGTTAAATTCATTATTTACTTTTTTTTTAATTATTCCAATAGGCATTTTATTATTGAAGTTCTTGTTCGGGACACTGTTGAGATTCGTCATCCTCAAGCGAATCTCACAATGTCCCACATTATTTAATAAATGATATTTCACGATCTGTTATCTCTCAGATTTTTCTATGTGATGAAACAGAGTATGATGAAACGAATTCCCTGGGCCCATTTGGATGGCCTGTGATTGGAAACCTTCCACTGCTCGGTAGCGTGCCCCATTAATAGTTCTTTTAGCTCTTGAAGAAATACATCTCTCTCTCAAGGATGCTCTGCCATTCAACGTGAAGGCTTTACGGGGTTGCAGGGTCTGAAACACTCGGGGATTCATCTATTGTCTCTAGCGTTGGTTTCCAATATGCAAACGTGCTTATCTTTTTCTCTCTCAACCCCAAATCCAGCTCCTAGACTTCAATATCTAAGGTTAACTCTACCTTTGGTAGCACACACTGATCTGTTACTTTTTTTCATGCAATTCATTTTTTCTCTCTGTAATGCCATCCTCTAAAGAAAATTTATGTAAATAGCCACTGCCAACGGAGGGGAGGGAAGAATTGTAGAAATGTCGCAGAGATTTCTCTTACTGTAATTGTTTTGGAATTCTAAGAAATTTAGTGAGGTCGTGCTTGAAAACGACAGGACACAACCAAGATATTTTTTCATAGGGAGAAGAACATAGACGCCCCCAACACCAAATCATCATTAGCACACAGTGCTGAAATGCACGCCCAGATTTGACATGAATGAAATCGAATAAAAATTGTTGGGGATTGTCTAGCATTAACTCTCCCACTTTAATTTTCTCCCAAAATTCTTCCATGCTGCCATCTTCCAATTTTATAACTTTCGTGCCTACGAAATGTTCTTTACTGTTGAACATAGAACATACGATTTCCCATCAATTCTTATCGCTGGAGGATGTTTGCAACATTCAGATTTTCGCCAGCAAGGCCGTGAGGGAGGCCGAGATCGGGATGTTGTTGAAGTTGATTCTTGAACACGAGAAACAAGGCAAGGCCATGAACCTCAGGGAGCTACTCAACATCTGCATTATAAATGTTATGGGGAAGATCATGTTGAGCAAGATCATGTTCAAATCCCAGGGAGAAAAGGTCAGCAAGTTGAGGGAAATGGTGGTGGAGATCATGGTGTTGGCCGGGGTGTTTAATATTGGTGATTTTGTGCCATCTATGGCTTGGATGGACTTCCACAAAATACTCCACGCCCTCTACCACGGCCATGACCCCAACCAACATACCACCTCGCACTACTGTAGCCTTCATCGTCATAGAAACCACCATTTTCTATATTAAGCAAACAAAAAAAACAAGTTATTGTTTTGTTGAAGTTTCCTAACATCCAGCTTCAGAAGTGGGCACCTAACTGCTAGATACAAAATTTTCAAGTTCCAAAATCGAGAAAGTTTCAGATGAATACCTGATATTCCCCATACTCTTCCCCAGCCCTTGCCTCTTCCTCTTCCGTTACCTCTGCCCCTGCCACCTGAGATATCATAGGCAACAACTTATACAACAATTAGAATTTGGCTATTGTCATCTTATAATTGAAGCATGATTTCAAATATATTACTTTGTAATAGAAGTTATTACCACACCTTCGACACTGACCCCTGCTAGATGTTTGGTTGGTGGATCCTGATAACTGTAGTTGAAGGGAGCAAAAGAAATCAGAAAAGACTAATCACATGATGTACTAAAACTGCAAGTGAAAACTCATCAAATACAAAATAAAGATTATATCCACTTGAATCAATAAAAGAATTAATTATTAAAACAATTGTAAAAACCGCAAAGATAAAATCAATTAATTAAAAATGAACTTCAATACTAATTGATGTAGATAAGTGCCCAAAAACTTGAACATAAATTTTGAAGAACCAGAGTGGTGAACACCAACACTAATCCATGCAAAGGAGTGCACAGAAGCTTCAATCTAAATTCTTATCCCATGGCAGTAGCATCCAGCGCCTTCAACGAAAGAGTGATTGCGATCATTGAAACATGCCGAGTTGTCTCCACGCTAGAGTGTAAAATTACAAATCAAATCAGTAACCCATTATACAGACCAATCCAACACAAGTTAAAACAAAAGACCCAAATCCATTATACCGACCAATCCAATACAATTAAAACAAAAGACACAATCACCCTAATTATTTATAACAACAAAAACAAGCATATTGCAGGTGACTGCTTTCAGTCCATACACAAAAAAATCTGGAACGTTTTTCCAGGGAACAAGTTTATGTTGAATGCTCTTTCTTTTAATACTCAAAATAACATAATAAGCATCAAATTATGAAACTATCTATCACAATATTAATTACGGCAACAACCCCTCTTTACTAGCTGATTGCTGTAATCTGATGTAGACCAAGAACTCTTTGTTGCAATTATGTAGACAACTATTAAAAATATTGAAAACTATGCTTTTGAGCTTTTAAAAATAAAAATTCAGAAGAGAATCATTAAAAACTAAAAGCATAAAATTCAAGAATATATCCTACAAACATGAAATTCACTGCACTTACTTTTGTTATTTCAGCAATAGCTACAGCCTTGTTGATGGCTTGGCCCATTTACTTCAACATAATTTATGTAGTTTCCTTGTCCTAAGGGTAGAAGAGCAAAAAATTTAGTTGGTAAATACAACTGAAAAAGTTCTTGCACCTTTTATCTTTAAAACGCTGACTATAATTTGGCCAATAAATCATAAACAAAATTGAATATTAATTGTCATTTCATTCGATAGCTAAGATTCATTGACATATTTAAATGTTCCAAGTCAGGTAATGAACACTGCATAAACACATCAAGGAAAATTCGTCTACCAAAAATCATTTCATTCAATAGATAAGATTCATTCACATATTTAAATGTGCCAAACCAAGTAATGAACACTGCATAAACACATCAAGGAAAAGGTATCTACCCAAAAACACAAGTGCCATATCTAAGACTTGCAGTAAAAACAGTAGTTCAATTCAAACATAGTAATATAATGATTCAAACAATGTTAACATTGTTAATAAAATTTCACAACAGTGAAGACTCTACTAGGTTCAGTTACGTGTTGGGAAAATTAGTCATAACAGAAGGAGCTTCACTTTTCTTTAGATAAATATTAGTTCATCACTCCACCCAAACCTCATGTTCTTCTCTGCATTGATTGCTTTATGGAACTAAAATTTCAAAATTTTAGTTCTTTGCCCGTTCATTTGTAATGAATACAATTCATATCTAAATGAAATTCAAGATTTCATTAATTTAGGTAGCAGTCGTACCAGTCATGTACTTACATGTGCCACTCTTTTATTTATTTAGTTTTTTAAGCAATACATACAAGGGAACACACACTGCAAAGAATTGGTGGTCTCCTCCCCACCTCCCTCACATGCATTGTGAAATGTGCCTCTTGGTGCAATATCACAACCTTAATAGAAAGTAAATCCTACGAAAACATAAAGTCCAATAATTATCAACAACACCCATAATAGTTTGGTGACTTTTTTGGTTTCCCTTCTACAAAAACGTTTCACAATTTGAAGCAACCTCTAAATGACACCTAATCCCTTATCTATGCAGCAATGTTACCAAACTCTTCTCCGGGAAGAGGTTGGCAAGGCAAAAGAGTTAAGAGGTTGGGGAGGCCTAGGAAAATTTTCACACATCCTTTGGAAAAAATGATGGAGTTTCTGGTTACTATATGCAGGTTAGTGAGTCGTACTTGCATTGACTCAAACTCATCTAACCTTAGAAAAATTTGGTCCATGCAAGTATGAATTTCCTCTGAGTCATTTTTATTTTTCTGGATCGCGACTTGTCTTTGACTCACAAGTCTCACAACAATATGGAATTGGAAAATTATTCAAGTAAATAGCTAGAAAAACAGTAAATGATTCCAAAAAGGAACTTCAAGTCAAGATAGTGTTGCACAATTTTCCTCATAAAATTTAAACCCAGAATAAGGGAAAAACATTAGACCAACAATATTACAAATTGAGTGGTAAAAATAATCATAAATCATCATATTCTAGTTATCATCATATTCCAGTTTAAAATTTCTGCAGTCGTCATCTAGTGAAAAGGTTTGAATATGAAAGGGATGTTGCATGATGAGGAAAAATATTCTGGATAAATTTTAGGAAACTTAAAAGAAAAGTTTTATAATATTGTTGAACATTTTAACCAACGGTGGGAGGTAGAATCCAATTTTTTCCAAATTAATTTGGAGTTTAAGATCTTTGAAAATTGGATTTTAGATTCTAGAATCATTACCAAACATGAAGTACATCATTAAGAAATTCCCTCCTTCCCTATTGATTTCAAATGACTTCTAGGAAAATACATTCACTAGAGGGCCAAGGATTATAAGTGTTGGGGTGGGGTGGGGAGTAATTTAACTTTGCAACTTACGGTAATCTCTTATACAATATGAATTTAAAAGTTTGTTTTTCAATAAACTATATATGTTTTTCGTATACTGTTTTCAATGATTAAGTGAATATTTTAAAATTTGACCTGGCTTAAGATAGATGTTTTGAAGTTGTATTTTTTGCATTTCTCATCCTTAAACTCTAAAATATTTTTTAAAATACATTTGAAATAGATTTTCTATATACCTTTTTCATTGATCAAATGTATATTCCAAAATTTATGGTACCTTTAGTACAAATATTTGGAAGTTTCCCCTGACATCTCTAGCTTCATTGCCATATATCTTACCATCTCACTCACTCATTCCTTTTTAGCAGGACATTATTATTATGTATCGTGGCACAGACTATTGAGTGTTTTTGTATTATACCATGGTCTATTATATATGTGTCACAACAACACACCACTGGTTTCTTTCTCTTTGTATATTATTTTTAAGAGAATATGTTCAATATATACGTTGTTGTCAAATGATAGCATTGTGTGGTGTAAGCTTTCATGTGTGGATCAAAATTATCAGAGATGGTATAGTGATGAAAGGTCAAGAGAAAATGTTCAATATGCATGTGTATATTCAAGTGATAGCATTGCGTGGTGTAATTTGACAACTATTAGGAGCCATTCTCTCTCGATTTTGCGTGTGGACCAAGCTTATCATAGATGGCGTGTTGTACTTTGTATTCTAAATATAGAAAACTTGATGAAGGATTGAATAACATAGATATGAAAATAAATGTTTTGTTGTGATTGAAAGTTTACAATTTTCTATATATGTATCTACAGTTTAGTGTGGAGCTCGTTTGTGAAGTGCCTTTGCTATAAATGTATATATGGTTTAGTGTAGAGTTGGTTTGTGAAGGGCCTTTTGGAAAATATTGATGTTGGAACATAGAAAAAGTGTTGGTATCAATGTGGCTAGAATGGCCAAGTAGCCAAGGAAATAATGGGTATCTATTTGGCATTGATTTTCCCAATGAAGGGTTTCAATAGTAAATATTGGATTTCCTATGTTTGTTATTTGTATCTATTAGGCGTTTATTTCCCCAATAAAGGGTTTCAAGAGTAATGTGTTTCTAATTTTTAGTTTGGTGATATAAATCTAATATATTGCAGCTTCTATAATGCACTTTTACCCACTTGGAAAGCTCTACTTTACCAATACTTTAGCCTCTTGATTATTCATGTCTTCCACGTCCACATCCTTGTTTCCTTCAATGCTACCTCTGTGTCACTCTACATTCATCTACACTTCTATCGGCATGTCTTTGCACCCCTATGTTACAAATGCTAGTATATATATATATATATATAGGAGTAATCACAATGTGTGTTACAAAAATGTTATTATATAGATTGTTGAAAAGTGTGTTCATAAGTACATTTGCATTTGCATTTTTGTATACAAGTACATGTTATATTTTTATTTTTCATTGTACATTTTGTTTATAATGTGTTTTTTTGTCTCTTGTATTAATCAGGGAAATCACAGAGAGTGGTAGTTCAATACTAACAAGTGGATATGAAAATTATTCTCTTCCTCCAATTCCAAGTGGTCAAGTCCAACAAAGCACAAACCCCAAGAAACCCTTATTAAAATTTGTGAAGAAAATTACTAAAAACAAGAAAAAGAATAATGGTAGTTGTAAAAAATGGATGTGCACATCGTGTAACCATGTGTTTAAATGAAGCTACATTAGGGTGTGGAATCATCTTCTATCCATATCTGGTGATGGGGTAAAAGGTTGTACATGTACTATTGAGAAAATGATGGAGTTGACAAAGCTTCATATGGCTTCCCTAGGATCCAATGTAATGAACTTGGACAATGATTGTAATTTTAATGTACCTATATCTTCTTCCCATGATATGGAAGATTCAATTAATAAAAATGCATCAAACCAATTTGAGTCTGTGGGGGGGTCTATTTCTGGGAGGAGTAAGAGGCCTGCTAGTTTTTCTCAGGAAAAAATTTATAAAATATACAATGTATTACATAGGGATGAGGCTGATGATGCTATTTATGTTTTTTTTATGGCAAATGGAATTTCATTTAATGCTACCCATTCTCCACATTACAAAGAAATGGTGCGAAAAATCATAGTTGCTGGCCCAGGATATGCACCTCCAAATTACAACAAAATAAGGACATCATTGTTAGATAAGGGGGTGACAAGAATGCAGGGGCTTATGGCCTCCCTTAAAGAACCTTGGATTTAGTCAGGATGTTCAATAGTTATGGATGGTTGGAAAAACATTCAACAAAGGCCATTTTTTTGAATAATATTGTTACATCTCGAGATGGGCCCTATTTTTTAAGAGAAATTGATTTTATTGGGAAACTAAAGGATGCTACCTTCATGTTTGAAGCATTGAAAGAAGCAATTGATGAGCTTGGTACTTCAAATGTAGTACATGTAATCACAGATGCAACCTTTGTTTGCAAAGCAACGAGTTTGATGGTTAAAAGTTGATATAGGCACATCTTTTGGACTCCTTTTTGTGTACATGCCTTGAATAGTGTCCTCAAAGATATTGGAAAAATATCTTGGATTGCGAAACTCATTTTTAGATGCAATAGATGCACAAATGTACATTTGCAACCACCATGCCTCTTTAACAATCTATAGGATGTATTCAAGGAAAAGGTTTTTGAAACCTATAGAAACAAGATATGCTACATAATCCATTCTTATTCAACGTATGGTTGAGGTGCATGCATCCTTACAATCCACTATTGTTTCCCAAGAGTGGAATCCATGGTATGAATCTAAATCAGTGCAGGAAAAGAATATAAGAGAGAAACTTCTTAATGCTATTTGGTGGTCTAATTATAAATATGTTGTTTCTTTCACATCTCCAATTGTGGAGTTGATTAGATATGAGGATTATAATTACCCAACCCTTGGAGAAGTTTATGAATGTATTGATAGCATGGTAGGCAAGATAAGGCACATCATTCAAGATAGAAACCCCTCTTTAGAGTTCTTTAGTCGAATTCATAAGATAATAGGAAAGATATGGATCAAACTCAATACATCTCTTCACATGGATGCTTATGCCCTTAAACCAAAGTGCTATATGGAGAGACCAAAAAAAGTTCTACCCATTGATGATGAAGAAGTGAAACAAGGCTTTCTTGATGCCATATGAAAAATATATACACCTAATGAAGCAAATGTAATGCAAGAACAATTTATTGATTTTGATACCTTAAACCCTTCCACATTCTCTCAAGATGCAAGGGTGGAAATCAACATTTATGCACAAAGGAATCCAATTGGATGGTGGAGAATGTATGGGGGGAAATCCCAAGAGCTTCTAAATATCGCCTCACACTTTCTAACTCAGGTTTCTAGTTCATCAACAACTGAAAGGAATTGGTCCACTCATAGTTTCATTCACTTTGTTAAGAGGAATAGGCTTACCTCTAAGAGAGAATAGAAATTGGTTTATATGCATAGTAGTATTCGCCCTCACTCAAGGAGGCTACCTAAGTATTTAGAAGGACCTATAGAAAGATGGGATGTTTATGCTGAGGATGCTTCTCAGATTGATGATGATGAGGATAGTCCTTCTCCAGATGCAGGTTTAGTTGGCATACCTTTGGGTAGAATTGCAATTTATATTGATATTGATGATGGTGATTATGGAATTGGAGTACCTAGCACTTTATGATCATCTTCAACTTTAGTCTTTAATGTTATGTTTTGGCCTTTGAGCATTTTTGGACCATGCATTACTTTGCTACTTTGGGCATTTGCCATGCTTTTTTACTATGTACTACATTGGGCATGCTAGCAATATGAATATTAATATGATGAGTTCTTTGATTTTCACTATGTTTCGTAAAATCAAAAGTGTCCCTTGAATCATTTACATTTTCAAATTTTCAATTTTGAATTTGATATTCATATAATGAGTTAAAATTTTAAATTGATTTTAATATTTGAATATTTTGATTCAATATTAATTTTGGTTATGATATAAATTTTATAATTAAAAAAATTCTTTTATTTTTTATTTTTAAATTTATTTATTATATAATATTACCGCTCCCAATTAGTCGTTTCTTGTAAATTTTTGGGAAACCTCTAGCAGTTCCGGACACTCGTACACAAGTTCCCAATGTTCCCAACGTTCCCACGTTCCAAAAACTCATGCAACAGAGGAAATAATGTTAATTGGGAATATCACACCTCTTCAGGCATACATAGATGGGGTTTGAAGTACTGTTAGGGTGCCTCGACACATTGGAGAGAAAGAGGCAGAGATACCTAGATAGATCTTGTGTGTTGACTTTGCCAGTGAGACGAGGCATCATGAGTAGCGAGATGAGGCAACATGAGACGGGGTTGGGTGGTGAGATGCAATATTCCAAAACAGAATATTTGGCTAATTTCCGAGACTTAATTCAACCATAATTCTTTATAATTCATTTAACAACAAATTGACAGTAAAATGAAACACACATAATGTTAGTGTCAGAATTTGCGTTTTGCCATCAGTGATCAAAATCACTCTTTTCATATTCATTTTAGGGGTCCCACTCAGAATTTTTTTTATCATTCCACTAGGTCATGCAAAAAATTAGTCACTGATGGTAGCCCTAGTCCAAAAACATCACTCTTCCTTAAAACTCATTTTCTTGCTAGCACACTTCCATACCTTGCTGACTATACATCATCCATAAAGTCAATTCATCATGTCATGTCACCATGGAGTCCAGTATTGTCAAGGTCATAATTAGGTTTTCTAGGGTTTTCATGGTCCAATAAAAATCCATTGCATTGCATAAGGCCAATGAGTAAAGGGTGATCAAATAACATCTCTTCACCATGTGAAGATGATTTGTAAAAAGAAATTCTTATTTCGTCATGTAATTTTAATTTCAAATGTGAGTTTCATTCCAAGATGTAATTTTATTTTTATTCATGTAATTTATGTCAATTCAAATGTAATAAGTACTCAACCTCCCAAAAGCTGCCAACTCAGTTCCACATGCCAAACAAACACATGTCAAAGTGCAAGAGTTTTTAGTTCATCAATTGATCAAAAGTCAAAGGGAGTTGTCTTTTCCCAAGGGTGCCCAAAACATCATTTTCCACAAGCACAAAACCCTAATTTCCTCTCCCACTGAGCTAGGTTTTGCTATGGAATTAGAGACATCTTAGCAGAGGAGGCATTAGAGAGGTCATTTAAGCAAGTATGAGGCCATTCCAACTCATAAACATCATGTCTCCATCATTTTTCAAGAACTCATTCCAAGGGACAAATCATATGCCACACATAGGGCCAGTTTTTCTTCAAACTATGTTTTTGACCAAAAAATAATGAATTTGAAAAAAAATGAGAGAGGTTTTTGTCCATCATAGACCAATAAAGAAAAAACTCCTTTGGTTTTTACATAGGTGTCATGGTTTTTGAGAAATGTCAAAAATACAGTTGCTACAAGAGGTTTGCTGTACTTCTGGAGTGACCTTGGGAAAATCAAATTTTCTCCCTGATGTATTGCCCAAATGACTTTCTTGATAAGTCAAATGACAACTATATTTGAAGATGTTTCCAATGAGATATCATGAGCTCAATTTGGAGTTGAGGAAGGCCTCCAAAAGTTGCCTGCAATAGCACACTGCATTTTTGCACCCTCATTCTTCACTTTTTGACCAATCTTGGGAGAATTAATTTTTGAGGGGTTATAATTGATTATTTTAAGTTCTTGATAGGTCCATTGTGTAGAAAAGAGAGATATATTTCCAACAAGATATCATGAGCTCAATTTGGAGTTTTGGAAGGCCTCCAAAAGTGGTCTACAAAAAGGTGTTGCGCACCTGCTTTTGGGAGGGCGCACCTGCTTCCAGGAGGGCGCACTTGCTTCTGGGAGGGCACACTTGACCAAAAAAGAAAAAAATAATTCAAATTGTAACAAAATTGTTTCCTAATTTTCAACAACATTCTCATCGACCTATAGCAAGTGAGTAAGAGCTAATGCCATCAATTATCATTTACATCAAGTTCAATTGTTGGGTGTTATGAAAGTTGTTTAAGAATTTGGTGTTTAACTAATTTTAAAACCCTAGTATCTCCCATTGCACTCTTAAATCCCAAAATTGCATCTACCTACAGCTTCATACCCTTCTAAATTTCAAAATACCCATTCCTAAAACCTCTGTATTAAAAATTCCCTTTCCCTAACCCTTTTTCCCAATACCCTAAGCCCTAGGTGCTACAACTACCTAGGCTCCTAACCCCAAACCTGTAAACAATTTCCTCATCCTAAAATTTCACCATATCACTACTCCCTATACTCTTTCCAATTTCATAAATCCCTAGCACTATCTCCCTCAATTTCCAATTCCCATTCCTCATTCCTAAGACCTCTTTCCACCATCATAAACTTCCCTAGGGTTTTGACTTTAAAACATCATGGCAGAAGAAAAAAATAGATCATTCAGCGAGGGAGAAGAAAAAGAGGCTAGAAGGCCACATAGAAGGGGAAGAATACTCAGACTTAAGCCAACAAGTACTAGAGAAATTTTGGCATCTCCTTTGACAACGACATGTTTCAAACATGTTGGGTGTTTTTATTTCTGTGAGCAAATTCAGAGGGTCAAACACCATGCCATGTTGACTAGGCTTTTCATATCCAACCTCCATGAAAACCAAGTTACTCTAGCTGGTGTCACCTTTACTGTGTCAACTGTCGTTATTTCAGCTACCACTAGGATCCCAAATGTTGGGGAGAAACGGTTAAAGCACAATGAATTGGTGGAACACTACTTTGAGCCTTTCATGAAACCAAGATATAAGAATGAGTAAAAGAGGTTCTTTCCTTTTTCCTACCTCCTAGACAAATATGCAACAATGATGAAGATAATCATGAAACAATTTTCATGAGAAGGTATATTTTCAAGACTTTATACCGATCACATCCGTCTCTTAATGCATTTCACTAGGGTAAAGCTGCACAACATACCCTAGTACCTTTTGCGGAACATTGATAAGATGGCACTTATTGTCCAGAAAAGGGAGTATGAACATCAGATGAGAAGTATTTTCCATCACTCCCTTATCAAAATCATAGTTCTCTATCATCTCAATTAACTAAACATTGCATGGAGTACCTTCATAGCTAATGATATATTCAGAGAGCCATATACTCAGCATGCACAAAATGTGCCTTCATCATCTCAACCATTCACTTCGATCCCTCCATCTCAGCCCATAACACATTCATCATCATCAGATAAGTCCCCTTCACCCATTTCACCTCCTTCATCTCCATTTCATCATGACATTGGATCACCTTGTAATGTTCCAAAATTTTCCGACAATAATTTGGAACATTATTTTTTGTTGATTTCACCTAGGAGGAGAATAAATGGGTAAGGAGGCCCATGCATAGTGATAATCTCAATAAAATCCCTCATAGTATGAAAGGGGATCATCATTGGAGATGGTTTTCACACCCTCATGTGTGAACAGGGTTATTTGCAAGTGGACAAGGTCAAGTTTGACCAAGTCAACAGTGCTGGGCCAAGAGGTGGAGCACACTTAGAGAAACAACCTAAAGATGAATGGGAAGAGTAAGCATTAGTGGAGGAAACCCTAAAAGGAGTGGGACCCATGAGAATAAGCCACTTATTAAAAGTGAGGGAGAGGCAAACATTGTTTCTATGCTTGTATTATTCATCTCATTGTCTATTCGTACAATTGTGCATTCTCTTCCACTGCTTAGCAAGAACTGCTGGAACTCGTTTAGGATCTTCCTTCTTGAGAGGCTCCTTAGGAGATTATTCATTTCCTCACATCCAGGCTTGAGGCCAAGCATCCTCCATCAAGACAACGTTATTTCTGCAGCAAAGTAATGTTGTGTTGCTGGGTGTTGCAGTGAGGGTTCGCTACACCACCTTCATCAGCTATTTTAAGAGGAGGAGTCCCTCTTTCCTTTGAGATATCAGATTGGAGGCATTCCAGAGCATATTGCATATTTTTGCATCAAGGCCAACTCTTTCCTTAGCCCTACAGCACAGTTCCATCCAGTAACTGCGTTACTTTAGAAGAGCATTTGCAGTGGGGCTCTTGCAGATTGTTGGAGGGAGAGATCTTTGGTGAAGGGATCAACCTTTCATCCTAAAGATCCATTGGAGGAGGCATATTCAGTTTGGGTATCATCTATAGCCATCTCCATTCAGTTCTATTTTTGAGTTGTTGCTGCTACCCAGCAACTTTGGCATTTTGCGGTTTTTGTATTTTATTGCCAATCCTTCCAGGATTGACATGAGGTAGTCTTTGGGAGCTGATATATTCACTCCCAATGTTGTATTGGGCCTTATATTGATTTATCCATGTATTTGACATATGTAGCATGCAGTTGCTCTATAAAACTGCGCTGTCATAGCTTGGCATACATTGTGTAGCAGTGGTTTTGTTATGATTCATGTACTTGTCTCTTGAGGCTGAGCATTGCCTATCTTGTGTAACATTTCCTCAAGATATTGTTTGTATTTGTTGCTACTATTATTTAATGAGAAGGCTATGGATTTCTCTCAGTTGAGTGTTGCTGCTGCACCATTATTGTGTTTTCTTATTGCTAGAGCTCCAACTTTAGAATATCTTGAGATATTCTCATTGTTGTAGCATTTTCCTCATTTGGGAATATTACATTGGTATCAGAGCATGATCTCTGGCTTAGCCGGTGGATCTCAACCTTCATGCTATCAAGAAGAGAGAAGATGAAGACTCCACTATGTGGAGAGAAAAAGGGAGATAAGCTTACCAAGCTTCTTCCAAGATCTGTACAAAGCATTCATGAAGAATTTGAGAAGATAAGGAGGGAGATTTGTAGAGGATATCCAAGAGGGTTTGAAACTAATTCAAACTCTAGATTTTCTTGTAGGGGATGTGAGCATGCAGCTACACCATATGATACACAGCGCAGTCACATGGCCAACTTTGCTATGGGAAGAGAAGAAGAAGGAGGAATGCCGAAGAAAGGAACTCTTAGAGGTTTCTTGCATGAGTATGAATCTCAAACTCAGAAGTTTAGAGATCATATTACTTTTCAAAAGTTTTGAAAGATCATGGTAAGGAGGAGCAAGCAGCATGATGAGGATAGATTTATTCTATCTATCTTTGATGGTTCCCCTACTTGTTCAGCCAGGGCTTGGATAGAATAATTAGACACCTTTCTGCAGCAGCATCAGATTCCAAAGATGAATCCATCAGAGTAGCAGCACTACACTTGGGAGGTAAGGTCTATGCATGGTGGTTATTTGAGTCATTTACTTTGAAAAATGTAAATACCTCTTCCTATGCAATGTTCATTAGAACTCTGATAAAGAGATTTGGTAGGAGGAATTATGAAACACATGTTGAGGAAACAAACACATTCAAACAAACAAAACCCTTGCATGTGATGGAGGAAACCATAGACTCAAAAACATTTCAGAGAACCATGAAGGAGGCTGATATCTTGCATGATGCTTTGTTGGAGGCAAGACCTTCATCTTGTATTTTGGCACAAGGAGGCAAAGAGATCCTTTTTCCAAAAGAGGATCCAATAATTGGAGGGTTTCCCACTCATATTGAGGAAGCTGAGGGAAATAGCGTTGTCATTTCTAGAGTTGATCTAGTATCTCATGCAGAGGAAGGATGAGATCTTGCTCCAACTAGAGGGATTCTTGCAGCTTTGCAAGGAAGTCCCCAGGATCTCATACATGGAGGTCCAAGCACAATCAGTGAGCAGCATGATTGTGCAGCATTACAGTTGGAAGGAGGAGGAAGGGAGGAAGAGCAACATCTTGTGCTGAGAGGCACACACCCTTCTCTATTTCAGAGAGCTAGTGCAAAGAGGAGGCAGACTGTATTGCGTTGTGAGAGCAAGGGCAAGGTTGCCCAACCATATGTGCAGTCCACTCTTGACATTGATGTCTCACTGTAGAGAGGCATTCCACCAGGGAGGCCACCAGATCTATCAATGATGAGAGACATTTTGTCTTTGGATTCACCGCTCTTGGATTTTGGAGAGGTGAATAGTTTGGAGGAGAAATTTGGCATGGGGGATGTCAAAGTAACAGATAGTAGCATGAGGAGAGCTACACATGCCAGATCACCCGTGCTATCTCTTGGGAGGATTGATCCTTATTGGATATCTCAGCTCTTGGTAGAGTACTCCAAGGATCTTGGTGCATGCATGATTCTCGATGACCCGGAGAGAGATGAAAGATACATGGTAGATGATATGGTCATATATTCACATGGCAGAGTCTTCTTAACTAGAGATTCTAGTCTCAAGGAGAAGCTGCTGCATGCAGCATATGAGGACTTCTTTTCCATGCATTGTGATGCATATCTTGCTTTGGCAGAGGATTTCATTTGGGAGGGCATTCAGCAAGACATATTTCAGCATATGGAGAGATGCAGAGCCCGGATGATGATGGAGAGGACATCACAACCACCTTCCTACTCATTGGGAGTAAGGGAGACATTTCAGCTCAAGTCTTTGAGTACATAATGGAGGATGCACAAATTTACTTTATGTTTTGTACTTCTTGTCTTTTTATGAGCAGCATATTACACCAAGGAGGATTATTCCTTCTTGCATATTGTATAATGATGTACTTGAAGCCATTTGTAGCATTGATATTGGCTATCTCATTGGTGGTTTGTGGGAAAGGCCACATGATTCTTGGTGTGCACCATTGGCACCAAATTGTACTTTCATATTTCCATCTTGTAAAATGATTATGGCAGCAAACAAGTGGATGGAAGGACACTTGTTTTTGTTTGATTTGATGCAGGCAAGGAATGCACTGCATTGGTTCCTTGTATGGGACCTTGATCCACTTTCCGGTTGTCATGTGACAACTTGTTTCTATTGGCTTTTGCTTCCATGTATTGCTGGTATCTCTATGTTCATGGGGAGATTTGATTGGAGAGTGGGCTTGAGATTGAGGAGCCCATTGGGAGCATGATTCTCCTTACTATACATGTTGTACATATCAGGAGGAACCATGGACCAACCATGATTTCCACATTACATTTCTTTTCTGCTTGTGGGAGGAACCACTTGGAGAACTTGAGGAGGCACTCCATGGATCATGAGGAGATGGAGGAGTTAGCACAATCAACTCTTTTCCCTTTGAGGATGAGGGAAGACTCATCTATGAGCCACTCCATTTATATGAGAAAAATATATGGTAAGAGTATTTTTGGATTGCATAGTGATTTTTCTATATATATGCATCTCTTAACCATATATGTGCAGTGATTTTCTCAAAGGAGGGATATTCTTCCTTCTAGAATTGATGGTCTACATAAGGCCATTATGGGTGCTCATTCCCTAAGTGGATATGGGGAGGATATTTCTCATGGAGAATGTACTCACATTGCACATTACATCATTCACCTTCTCTAGATTTGTGAAGAGACTGGGGCAGCAAGCAAATGGTGGGGAGGCCACCCATCATTTTATTTTCTATGGCAGTGGAGAGTCAAACTGCGCTGGCTACATTTGAGGGACCATTTTCCTTCTCCTTTACTTCACATGGAAGCTAGCATGGTTCTCCTTATGGTTCCCTTGGTTGTTATTGCTAGAGCTTCTCTTGGGAGCATGATTGGTAGAGAGACACATTGGGTAAATGTGTCCTTTGAGGGAGAAATTCCTCACACTTTTTGCACTACATGTTCTAAGGGGAACATGGGACATGATATGGTTACCTTAACAACACATTTGTCACTTTATGAGGTGAACCATATGATGGAGGAGATGCCATATGATGATGAATTCCAACTCATCATATATGCAGATACTTGGGCCAGCATGATTTGTAGTGTTGGAGGAGGGATCCTTGGAGATATAGTCTTCATCTTGCCATTTGAGGGCAAGTATTTTGCAGCCCAGGATCAACACTCTCTCTACACTTATCATGAGTGGAGAGATGGATAGCGTGGGGTAGGCTACATTGTATACCACGAGCAGATTTTCATCCCACCTACTTTTCCAAAGCCAAAGGTGGAGGACAGTTTCCAAGAGTTGCCTAGTTGGAAGGTGACTCATTTTGCATGGCTCATAGCTTGGAGATGGAGGATCCACGTGAGGAAGATGTTCCTCAACACATCTTAGACTCCATGCCTTGAGAGGAGGCTTTCCAGTTCTGTCCTTGCAGTTGCTTGAGGACATGCAACATTTGGGAGGGGAGGACTGTAATGTTCCAAAATTTTCCGACATTAATTTGGAACATTAAATTTTACTGATTTCACTTAGGAGGAGAATAAATGGGTAAGGAGGCCCATGCATAGTGATAATCTCAATAAAATCCCTCATATTATGAAAGGGGATCATCATTGGAGCTAGTTTTCACACCCTCATGTGTGAACAGGGTTATTTGCAAGTGGACAAGGTCAAGTTTGACCAAGTCAACAACGCTGGGCCAAGAGGTGGAGCACACTTAGAGAAACAACGCAGTATGAATGGGAAGAGGGTTATTTGGTGGAGGAAACCCTAAAAGGAGTGGGACCCATGGAGAAGGGCTTTCACTTGTTTAAAAGGAGGGCAAGGCAACCATTGTTTCTCATGCTTGTATTATTCATCTCATTGTCTATTCAGACAATTGTGCATTCTCTGTTGTTTAGCAAGAATTGCCGGGGGAATTCCTATTTAGGATTCCTTCTCCTTCTTGAGAGGCCTCTTGAGGGATTGCTCTGATTTTCCTCACATCCAGGCTTGAGGCCAAGCATCCTCCATCAAGACAACGTTATTTCTGCAGCAGAGTAATGTTGTGTTGCTGGGTGTTGCAGTGAGGGTTCACTACACCACCTTCATCAGCTATTTTCAGAGGAAGAGTCCCTCTTTCCTTTGAGATATCAGATTGGAGGCATTCCGGAGCATATTGCAGATTTTGGCATCAAGGCCAACTCTTTCCTTAGCCCTAAAACACAGTTCCATCCAATGACTGCATTATTTTAGAAGAGCATTTGCAGTGGGGCTCTTGTAGATTGTTGGAGGGGTAGATCTTTGGTGAAGGGATCAACCTTTCATCCTAAAGATCCATTGGAGGAGGCATATTTAGTTTGGGTATCATCTATAGCCATCTCCATCTAGTTCTATTTTTGAGTTGCTGATGCTACCCAACAACTCCGGCATTTTGCAGTTTTTGTATTTTATTGCCAATCCTTCCAGGATTGACATGAGGTAGTCTTTGGGAGCTGATATATTCACTCCCAATGTTGTATTGGGCCTTATATTGATTTATCCATGTATTTTACATATGTAGCATGCAATTGATCTATAAAACTGCGCTTCCATATCTTGACATACATTGTGTAGCAGTGGTTTTGTTATGATTCATGTACTTGTCTCTTGAGGCTGAGCATTTCCTATCTTGTGTAACATTTCCTCAAGATCTTGTTTGTATTTGTTGCTTCTATTATTTAATGAGAAGGCTATGGATTTATCTCAGTTGAGTGTTGCTGCTACACCATTATTGTGTTTTCTTATTGCTGGAGCTCCAACTTTATAATATCTTGAGATATTCTCATTGTTGTAGCATTTTCCTCATTTGGGAATATTACACACCTAGCAAGGTTGAGGTTAGTGAGCCTAAGAGGGCTAATGTGGTTGAGGTTAATCCATTTCTAAAAACCTACCAGAGAGGTCGTAGGCATGTGTTTTCTCCACACATAGTGGAAGGGGCCATTCCTTCTACATCAACAAAGCAGGTGGACAAAGGCAAAGAAAAGGTGATTGAGGAAAAAATTCAACCAGAGGTTAGACAAGAAGAAAACCTCCATGAGACTGAGCATGATTTTGAGCTTGTTGACCAAAGTGAGGAGGATGATGATGAAAACATCAAAATAGCCATCAAAGGAAAGGATACTAAGATTAGAGAGATCTAGACTAATCTTGAAAGGGCCAATTTTTTCATAAACTTCCTTGAGAAAGAGAACCAACAATTGAAAACAAAGCATACCATTGATGAGGTGAAATTCATCACTACTCAAAGGGAGGCAGAAAAGGCCAAAATTATGCTAGATGAGACACTTGAAAAGTATGGGTTGCTTGATGAACAAGATGGACAAGCACCAAGAGGCAGACCTAGAACTGGAGGGCTGAAAAGAGCTCTAGCTCTAGAAAGACAGAAAGGCGATGAGCTTGCTGATCAACTAACCCTAAATGAGCAACTTACAATGGTGATCAATGAAAATAGGGAGCCATGGCTTGATAGAGCCAATCATAATTTGGAGAAGCTTTTGGAAAAGGATAATAGAGACAATAATGTGTTGAGGAGGAAGGTCAAGCATCATGCTCAAATGGAGAAAATTGTAATGGCCAAGCTCAAAAGAGCCAATGCAAAGATTGAGGCTTTGACCATGCTGGAGGAGAAAAGAAAGTTAGAAATACTTGCAGAGGATTCACTCCAAGCCTAGCCACCTCACTAGCACTCACTTCACCAATTTTGAAACATTTTGAGTCATTTTTGCAAAATATGCATTTTTATGTGTATTTCTAAAAAAAATAATATCAACAAATTGGTCACATGCGCAGCGCCCTAAATGTTGTGCACTTTTTTGAGGCATCCAATGGCCAAACAGAGACCACCATTGGATTCATAATGATGAAGAAATGCACCCTATCCATTTTATAAGTTTTTTGAGACAATTTGGTCAGTGAAAAGGGCAAAAAACACCCTAAAAGTCATGTTTCTGCACCTATTTTGGCCTAGGGGTTGTGCACAAAGCACTTTTGGGAGAATGAAGTTTTGATAGGGCAAATGACCTTCATTTTGGAAACTAAAGGCAGATATGGAAACTAGACTTGAAGGGATTTCCATAAAGATATATTGGAGCCAATTTGGACACCTACAAGTCAGTCAAAATTAGTCTTGAAAAACGAGGGCGCACTTGACAGAAAAATGGTGTACTTGACCATTTGCTGACTTTTTTTGAAATTTCTCTGTAATTTTGATTTTATCTCAGAAAATGATGTTTCCACCTATGTAATTGAGGATGGTAAATGTAATTACATTATTTATAAGTTACCTAGGGGTAGTTTCATCAGGTAAAAGTTGTCATTAAGTCAAATGAATCAGTTTGAATGTAATTAGGGAGGAGTCACTTGCACCTTCCTACACTCCAGCTTTTAGTTCATAATTTTGTAGATCTCTTCCTCACCTCATGGATTCGACCCCTGAGGATGAGTGATTGTTGTTTTTATGTCTATTTAGTCCCTTTCTTCACTCTTAGTAAGGGTTGGAATCAGTTTGGATGCTAATGTATTGATTAAGGACTATTGTACTCAGTTTGGCCAGTTAATAAAGAAGAGTTGCAACTATTTTTTGGGATACATGTGGTATGTTATTTATCATTGTTTTTCATTCAGTTTCATATGTTAGAATGTGTTGTATTCATGTTCATTACATCTCTGTTGTATGATCTCTTTCAAGTTGATAGGCATAATACATGTTTTCTCATGCTCTGTTTAGGTAAATTTATCATAATTTGTCCATTTTCCTCTATTTAGGAAGAATACATGTCTCATGCTCTTCCTAGCTTCTCATCAGTACTAAAACCATCTCATCAAAATAATCTTGAAGTTTTAAGCCTTATGCCTACCTTTCCCCATTGAATCTCTGCAACCCTATCTCATTTTCCCTGACCTAGCTCCCTTGACCATACTTTCATCCAACAACCCAACCAAAATCAATTATCAAAACCCCTAAACTTACACCTAGCCTAAAATACTAATACATCCAACCATCTTGGCTATGTTTTGTGGAGAGAGCCCTCTCTGATTTGGTAGGGCTAGATACCAAGTTAAAATGTTGGTCTATGATTACCTTTGTTGGGATTCCTTCTTCAGCTTTGGGAATCTGGCGGAGTGCTAACACATAAAACGACAATTAAATAACATGATGAATAGAAATAAACTCAAATTTATTTTATTAACTGAATAGGGTTTACATGCATATATACTGATATAGTTGAGGCAAAACAATTGGCCTCCAAGCAATTTTATCCAATACTACAACAACCCTCCAAAATTGAACTAAACTGAATCGATGAGTACACCTATGTAATCTAGATGAATTCACCCAAGGAATAGATGGGTCCTCACCCACTCTCACTAAATCACCCAAGAGTTTCCGTCCTAAGGCTACAACTGAAGCTAGGAGCTCCTATTTCTTCGAACTTGTCCACAAGAAAAATACTCAACTCCAAGATGTTCCCAAATGATCTCCTCCTCTTTTTATAGATTTGATGGACCCATCTAGAAGCCTTTATTTTATTATTATTTTAGTCACTTGGCCTTTTTCTCAATTTAGCACTTTTCCCTCCTTTTATTTAACTAAACCACCTTTCTGATTTGGGAAAATGGTAAATCGGCCGCCATCCCTCCTCAGGCCACTGAAAGTTTCTTCTCACCACCCCATCCTATAGATATTCTCGTTCCCATTCCAACAAGATATTACACTAATGTTTTCTATCAACTATTCCTTCCTGAATGTTGCCTTAAGCATAATTAATTTAGGCTTAATAATAACCCTATTTTACAGGAATTGTCAGAATGCAACAGAACCAAAATAAAGTTGTGCAAAAATGACCTTGATGATGGAATATGGAAAGAAAAATATGCTAAATCCCATAAATCCCCTCCAGAAGGCTTTGGGTCGACTGATGGAGTAAACTTGCTCTTGCGACTTGGCTACCACGAACGCTAGAAGTCCATCTTAACCACACCATAAAGGAATCCAGGAAAAGGAACATTACAAATCCTAGGCTTCCCCAAGATTTCTTTCCCTTGAGAAATCCACATATGCCTACGAGTCTGATGGTCCAACGCAATTAAATTTTAATACCTGAATCCCATACAGACCATTGTACAGTACCATGCCTCCATGCTACCCAACCATGAATGGATCCCTCAATGCCTAGATCCCAAACCAATCTTTGACTCGTCCTTCCATCAAAAGATCCTCATGGATCCCAAGGCCACCATGGCCAATCATCAACACCCATACCCCATGGCTCTGGTTATGCTATGTATCTGGCCATATATGTAGCTCCATCAATCGAATACCAAATCATCACTTCTCTCAAATCCAACTCCTGACATTTTCCAAGATCAATCCCACTATGTTGATGTAGGGCTAGTGCAACTGGAATGTTGATGAGCCATCAAAATACTTCGCATTTCCAACTGGTGGCTATAGCACCTCCCATGTCTAAAGGCCCCTATTTTATTATACCTCTGACTAAGAATATCGTCCATCAATAGGATACCAACCCTTGATCACCCCCCAATCCTTCCCACAGGGAAGGATTGGATGCATGGGCTCCTGCATATGGAACAAATATACTATGTTGCATCATGCCCAACTTGTGCAACTCGACGCGGTCAATCAACAATATCCATATAAGAAACCCTAACCCCCTCTCATTAATGGGCCAAAGAAGGCAAATTGTGCCACAAGACCTATCTATTTATGCTTGGAGAGGGTTGTTTTTTGAAAGTGCGCCAACTTTGATGGCTACTTGTGCATTTGTTTGCTCCTTAGCAATGGATGAATCCATCTCCACCATGTCTCCAACTGACTCTCCAAATATGGCTCATCATGCATACTAGGCATATCAATATCCTCATCTGATTCATGCTCCACTATATGTTACTCATGCTAGAGCATCATTAGAGTTTCATCATGCTTACCCATTAAACATGGATGCATATTTGGGTTGTTGTCAACAAATCCACATGATGACTCATGATCCTCAAAGGCATCCTCGTGGAGGTTAATGGATTCAACTACAAAAGTGGATTCCTCATCAGAATGGTTAGAAGGAATCTCCTCTTGGTCTACCTATGACATCTCCTTTGTGTCACTCAAGCATGAGTAGTTAGGCCCCCAATGTTCCCTGGAAATGAAGAAAATCCCATTTCTCCTTAACTCATTCTTGTTGCATAGCCCACAATTCCTTAGTCACTCCTCCTTGGTCAACTATCTTCTCAACGGGTTTATGTTCTGCTCAAAAAACCTTTTGGCTAGTTCATAAAAAATAGGTGATACCAAATGTTACTTCCTCCAAATTCCCAAAAAATTATATTGCAACTTCTTGCTAATGGAATCTTGACCACCCATAACTAAAGACAAAATGGATTTCATATTTGTTTTCACTATGTCAGGACGATGTTCCTTAATGTTGAAGAAGCATTAGAACATTTGAAGAATCAAGTCATCACAATCTATATCAAACATTATGTGATATGATCCTATCATGGCCATTATTTCTAAAATCTTGAGCTTTTTCCCAAAGGTAGGACCCACGCTGTTATCCAAGTCCTGATAGGTCTCTACTATTAGCTTGAAGATTCCCCTCATAGTATCATCATTGTAAGGGGGTATAAGTGAGGTTAGCCTCATGATATTACTGATACATGAGGAAACTAGAATTATGACCCCTTCACAAGGGTGCTCCAAGAACTTGTGTTTTATTAGGGCAAGTATGGTTGGTTTTAGAGACCAACTTAAATTCTTCTTATCTGACTAGTTCACCTTGGCATGGAGTGAGTCTATTTCTTCCAATATGAGAAGGGATTTCACTCTAAACCTCATGAATTTCAGATATTTCCCAAGTGAAAAGAGTTTGTGTCTAATTTACTGCTCTTTTTGCAAATCCCCTAGCTGCTCTTACTGAAGAATGGCATGGATCCCTCTAGAGAAAGGTTTGTTGTTCTACCTAGTTTTCTTGTCCATATTGCAGTGTGCTAAGGTACTGCTGTGTTGGTTTAGGAGACATTTTAAATACTCTATTGTTATGTACTATTTCCCACTTAATGTGTAACATAAGACAACAACACAAAGGCCATGACAAAAAACTACAACAAAAATCATATATCAATGGAAACTTCATAAACCTTTACCATACTGTCATAAAAAAGGACATCAACAACATTAATACTTCAAACTTGTACAAAGCACAAATATTTCTTTGGCATCAATACAATTCCTTTCTCTGCTTGGAAAAATATTAGCTTTCTTTAAGACACCTTATCATTTATGATAGATCAACCTAAATTAGCTTCATTAAGTTTGATACTAATATGTCTATGCAGGTAGGTTGATTTTGGTATTCGATGAATTTACATGTAAAAATTTAAATTCAAAGGAAGAAAGAAAGTATATCATATGGAGACACACACACACAGACTGAAACGTGCCTAGGATAAATTCTGATGTGCTGCTCTGGTATTTGAACGGTTATTTAACTTGTGACCAGAATAGTTGATCTGATTAGAGATGATGACTATTACAACTTTAAACAATGGCATACAGCTACATTCTTCCACCTCTAATGCCCTTAATCCGCATCTGGTATCCAACTAGAAAAAATAATTTCTTTTCACATTGCCACTGTGAATGGGACCCAAACCTTAATGCACAATTGGCCCAAAAGAAAATACACCTTCAATATACAACAAAATCTACTTGTAGCCACCAAAAAAATGCATACAAACTTTTATATTTTAACAATCATCCTCAGAAAAATTTCACAACCACGATAAGTTGTATTGTTACACATCTTCCAACACCTACATTTGCTGCAAATCACACTTTTTATACTAGTCGTTCTGTAACCCCTAGATTGCACACTGTGTTTTCAAATGCATAGGCTTTGTCCCTCTAGTATCATTGATTCATCGGTTCTCTCCTCTAGCTTGTTATCACTCCAATAATTCTCAAGGGTTGTTTATATTTTGGTTTAAAGAATATTAGAGGTAACCAAAAACCTACTTTTAAGCTTTAGGATCTAGCCTTCCTAATGCTCAGAGAGGGCTCTCTCTATATGATTTATCTTTGTTGATTTTAGTTGATTTTAGGCTATTTATGTTGGATTGATTGAGATTTTGATTTTGGGTTTGGTTTGGTGGTGGAATCACTTGTTCAGATGGATAGATGTAGGTCTGCTTCCATTGGGCAAATGGAGTCAATGTATCAAGAAGTCAGATTAGAATCAAGGTTCTAAAGGGAAGTGTTCATAGGGCAAGACAACTGAGTAACTTCAGATCCTTAGGCTGATGATGAAAATGATTTCAATCAGGACGAGAGAGAAATTAAGGGTTCTCAGATCTGGATAATGAGGGAAATGATAAAGGTCAATCGAAACTAGGGAGCAATTAAGAATTCCCTAATCAAGATATTAGTAGAAAACATGAAAATGACATGATAGTTCAAGACAGAGTGCTTTTAAACACATTCTGAAATAACATTCCTGTTATACATTTAGATTTAGAAAACATGCAAGTATGTGAAAACAACTAACAATTGAGATTACTTCATTGAAGTGGCTCAACACCTGAATCCTGTAATATAATCTCTTTATTGCTCAATCCAGTCTGTTGACTTGAAAATGGTACAAAGAACCCTCTGGTTTAGATCAATACATCTATATAAGTGTTTATCAATCCACAATCCACCCTCAATACTTCAAAATGCGAAGTATTTATACAAAAACTCTTACAAAATATCCTAGAAAAAACTTAGGAATTATTCAAGGAAAAATAAATATC
Source organism: Pinus albicaulis (assembly GCA_034641835.2). Classification (NCBI taxonomy): domain Eukaryota; kingdom Viridiplantae; phylum Streptophyta; class Pinopsida; order Pinales; family Pinaceae; genus Pinus; species Pinus albicaulis. Next base: position 991,451,092 of record CM076573.1, on the reverse strand, counting down.
TTCATGCAAGAAGATAGAGACAACTATCTAACTGATACAAGTTGTCCCTGCTTTTATTGAATTTGTTGTTTTGTTGTCTTTGATATTTTTTTGATTTGCCTCTGGCTGTTTTCTCAACGCTAGATGCTTGTTAGGCAGTTGAGTGTCCTTTATGCTGGAAGTCTTTAACTATGCTTTGTAATTTTCTGTTTTGACTTTAACTCTGACTTTCACCTGATACACTTTAACTCTAATACTCTTTGAATGTTCTGCTATTTTTTACTTTAAACTTTGACTGCTCTGTTTAATGTTTTATCTTCATTGTAAATCAGTTAATTTCTCCCAAGCTTCTGCTTCTGGTAACTTGATCTTCACCATTCTTTTGAATATTTCATTAGCCTCTGTATACTTTGAAAATGTAGGTTTGTTGATAAATAAGTGTTTTAGCTCATGATGTAGGTAAAAAAGGTTCTCAAAAATCTTGTAGAGAACTTTCCCTATTGGAATTCCCTGCATGGCTGAATTGTTTGCTTGTTCCTTAGCCAATTCTCTGATTTTTTTATCATAATCCTCTTGCTTCATCAACTTGTCGTTAATAACCAGTGGTTTTGGAAAGCATTTCTGTCTCAGAATATCAAACTTCATCATGAATCTAGTTATGCAAAACTCCATGTTTTGACACTTTTCCTCTAGCTGTATCATTAAGTTCCTTTTTGAAATCACCTTCCTGACTTCAAGAATTGTATCTATCCTATCACTAATTCCAATTTCTTCTTATTCTTGCTTATTTTTGGAATTAATAAACTTAATGATTTCATTAGCCTCTTCTGGCTTCTTACCAAGTTCTTCTTTAATTTTTTGGATGGCTTCACCTGCTGCTTTGATTAAATATTTTTGTTCATAGATAACTTGAATGGATGGCCAAATATTATTGAAAAATTCAATGATATTGGCCAATAGTTGCTGCTTATCTTGTGCCATTGGTTATTTCAGTGTTAAATATTTCTCTATTTTTTTCAATTTCGCTATCAACCTGTTTGTCTTCTGTACTTCATTGTTGTGCATAATATGAACTATTTTCTTCTCATCACTCAGAATTTTCAACTTTTCTTTGAGTCTATTTATTTCATTAGTCTGGATAGACATTTCCTGCATTGCTTTAACTAATTTAACTGGCTCATCATTGGGCAGTGCTGCTGTTGTAGATGACTCTGTAGCTGAAGTTGTTGCTGATGTAACAGGAAGTGTTTTAGCTATTGGAACTAAAGGGGCCAATGACTTTGCTAATGTGGAAGGGACAACTGTAGTGACTACATGAATAACAGTGACAGGGACTTCTTCTGATTTGGCCTTTTTCTGCTGCACTAACTTGTCCATCTCATTTTCCATTTCTTTTAGCTGGGAAGTTAACTGAAAAATGAGATTCATCATCTCATCTTTTTGTCCTTCATTTTCTAACACTTCCCTTTCCTGTGGATTTTCAACAGGAGGCAGTTTTAGTTTCTTCTTTAATGCAACAATGTCTGCATTATTTTTCTTTATCAGTTCTTCTGCAACTTTGACATTGTTTGGATCATATCCTACTTCAATAACCAAATATTCCAATGATTTGATTATGTTATCCTTAGCCTGCGAAGATGCCTTTTCTAGCTTGAGTTGATCTCTGATGTTCCCTAGGGTGTTTTTCAGCTTCTGTACACTCATGGATTTATTGGTCATGGTAGAATATAACATTTCACCAGATTGTTGGTGAAATTATATCTGGTCAATTGGATTAATATTTTTTTCTTGAACTTCATAGGTTGTCTTTTTATAATCTGCTGATGACTTAGGATGCTTGACTGTGGGCTGTAGAAAGGTCACTTGCATCTTCCTAGTCTTGTAGTCAAATGCAGAAATCAATATGATTTGGTCACTAGGGGACTATTTCTAGTACTAATTATATGTATCAGCGTTTAAGGCTTCATTTCTGATATTTATTTATTTGTACTTCTGCATGATTTCCTGTTCTTTATCTACCGGCTTACTCGATGAAGATACTTCAACATTATGCTTCTTTTGAATAATTTGAGTGTTTGATGTTGAAGGTTGGTGAGTTTCTTCAGAAATTGCAGGAGTTGCATTATCCTTTACCACTGTATCTGTGTCAATCACTTCAATAGTTTCCACTTTTTCATTTACATGATTTAATTTTGGCTTCTTCCTGTACATCAATTTGAATTTTGTTTCAGTTGTAGTTTGTGCTGAGTATGATCCTTATTCTTTGACTCTTTTTGAGTTCCTATCTTCTTGGGCTGGAGTCTGCAAGATGGAACTAGTATCACCTTGCTTCCCTGCCTCTTTCAAAGTGTTCTCCAACCATTCAGACTGATTGGAGTATTTCTCAATGTCTGGCTTTGACTCATGTACATAAGGAGTTAATTTACATTTCAATCTTAACTTGCTTATTACTCTTAAAGGATCATAATACCGCTGGAAACTTTGACTAACTTAAATTCCTGCAAATATTTTTCTGCTTGTGGACCTGCATCTCTACTATTGCAAATAAAAGGGCCAACCTGATTCTTAATCTTAAACTGTGTCTTCTTTTTGGATGCCAGGAAATTTTTTGCATCAGAATTAAGGATCTTCTTGATATACTCAAGGGCACACTAACACATTTGGCCCAATTTTTGATGGCCAAATCATCGCTATTCCGACACATAGGCGTCCCAAGAGCGACACTTTGAGGCGGGGCAAAACGTGGCTAGCCATTATGTCACAATTCTGACACTTCAATAAAGTGTCGGAAGAGCGACAAATTTTCCGACGTTTCCAGATGGTCGTCACTCTTTCGACGTTATCCAAAAGCATCGCTCTACCGACGACAGACAAAGTGTCGCTCTACCGACGTTATCCAAAAGTTTCGCTCTACCGATGGTATCCAAAAGCGTCACTCTCCCGATGGTAGAAAAAGCGTCGCTCTACCGACGTTATCCAAAAGCATCGCTCTATCTGCATCAGACAAAGCATCGCTCTAGCGACGGCTGGAAACGTCGCATTACCGACGTTCTTTCATCAAAAAGAAATTTAAAAAAAATAGCCACATGTCGCTATAGAAATGGACCGAAACGTCGCTCCTCCGACGGAAGGAAATTAAAAAAAAAAAAAACTAAGTGTTGCTCTTCCGATGGAAGGAAAGTTTAGAAAAAAAAACTAAGTGTCGCTCTTCCGACGACAGGAAATTTTAGAAAAAAAACTAAGTGTCGCTCTTCCGACGACAACCAAGTGTCGCTCTTCTGACGGAAACCAAGTGTCGCTCTTCCGACGGCAACCAAGTGTTGCTCTTCCGACAAAAACTACGTGTTGCTCTTCCAACGGAAACAAAAAAAATATTTAAATTTTTTTTATTTAAATATCGGTGTGAAGGATTTTTAACGGACCTATATGGATTTGTATCAAGGGATTTTTTTTGGACATGTCATGGTTTTATTACATACGTTTGATAGCTCTTTTTGGAACCTTTTTTTTTTAAGATAAAATGACATATTTTTATTGAACTATCCATGAGGCTGCCCACATGTATCAGTAGCATTGATACTGATATTGGTTTTTAATTCAATCAACAAAACCCTAACTTGTTGCAACCTTCAATCACCATCATGAAAATGGCGAAAATGAAACATCTTAACCCTAGCTCCTAGCAGTCTACTTCTCCTTCGACTTTTGGATCTTTAAAACCTTCTTGACAATCTTTTGTTCTTCCACCAAAAATGCTCTAATAATTCGTTCACGGACAGTTGAACCAGATAAAACACCTCCATAGGCTCTATTAACTGTTCTCCTGTTCCTGCTAAGCCTTGAACTCTTGTACTTAGCAGGTCACAGATGGGGAATCCCATGAATTCTCTTGCCTATAACTGGGCATTTAGGTCCGCTGGCCCTCTTCTTAGCAGTCTGGTAGATTAACCTACCACCTGGAGTTTTTAAAACCCTAGTCTAGTTAGACTTCGTCGCATAACTATGGCGCTTGCGGTAAGTTAGTCTCTGTACCATATCTCCCTCTCAAATGGTACCCAAAGCTTGGAAAGCTCGCTCTGTGATCTACCCCACAGCTAATTAGGGCCTGAATCTTCAATGTCTGAACTTATTACTCCTATGCAGATATAGCTCAACAAAGAGACCTTCCCATCGCTGCAACGTGTTCTCACTCTTTTTGGAACCTATTGTTGATTCATGACACCTTCTTGCAAGACCGGTGGAACTATAGTTCAGATCTGTATATCTCTCTTCAAACTCGGACTTTAAGTACTGTACAGTTGAGACCTAATCACTCTTTTTAACTAACTTGTAGTTTGGGATTGTGACAACTATACCTCAAAGTTGTGGATATGCTAATTGTTTATTTTCAGATGTGTGGTGGCTTAGTTGCAGATTGATTGTTGAATGGTTTTGGAGACTTTCATTTGAGCCTATTTTATCTATCTTCATTCTTACACTTCTTATTTTCAATATTCCTCTCTAACTTGTGATAACATCAAAATAGTGATCTCATTTTAGTAATGTTATGGACCTGCGAGTAATGTTTTGGAACTTGAAGAAGCATCCTAGAGCATTTTTTTGCAGACTTATTGAAGAGCCTAGATTTGGCCACAATTTTGGATTGACAATGTACTGCATACATTAAAGGCACAATGTGTTTCAGAATTTGGAGGCGCAAAATTTTAAAGAAATATTGAACCCATTGAAGAAAAAATTGTAACAACTAATTCAAGATACCTTGGAGTAGTATACTGGACATAGTTTGGGGAAGGTTTTGAGGAAGCCTTTTGAGTATTCTATAAGCATATTTTAGTAGGTTTCTTAATGGAAAATTTTAATCTACCTCTTGAAGTGAATTTGGAGTTGTCTTAGCATATCCTCGAGCATACCTCGGAGAGTTATCTCTAAGTCCATATTACCTTGGAGAGTACCTTGGAGCAGCTTGTTGAATACATCCAAGATTTTTGAATAGCTATTGAAGACACTTGTAGAAGATGATCTTGGATGAATTCTTAGAAATATTGATGCGTTATTAAAGCCTCATGGAGTAATCTTGGAGAAAAGGGGTTGGATATCATGAAGAATCTGGTGATGGATTATCGATATCGGTGTGAATAAACTGAGTAGAACAAGTAGAAGACTTGTTGATGATAAATAATTACCTGTGTGTGGATTGAGGGGTTTTTCTGCAAAAATCTGTAAAATGAGAGAGTTACATAAGAAGGTGTATGGGCACCTTGATTTCAAGAGTGCATTGAAATATCATTGAAGGAGACATTGGGCTTGCAGGAAAAGTGGACCCGACCGGACCAGACCAATCTGAAGATTTCAGATAAGCTCTGTAATTTAGTGCGAGATAGGACACTGATTCGTTGAGAAGGAATATACTAAAGAGAATGTTCGTTGAACAGAAAAAGAGTGCCTTAGCTAATCACTGGGAGAGAAGAGAGATTGCGTAGGTCCAGTCTTTAAGAAATTTAAATTTTTATTTAATAAAAAAATTGTACTAAGAGTGAGGGAGTAGACAAAAGGATATATTTCAAGCAATGTTGCCTCAAGACTATTAGCATTTACCGTAGAAAGAATCCTGTAGATTTCAAGAAATGGGAAAACATGAAAGACTTAATTATCTGAATGTATGTGGTATCCTGATGAAACTGAAGTCTGAGATTGGATTCTCTTACATGCTGTAAACCTGGGTGGGTGACATTTGAAATATCATTTGAAATAAATATTGTGCTCTCGATGAGGCCAAATTGCCACATGGGACACAAGTTTTTCAAATGGTCTTGGTGTACCTCCCACAAGATCCTCTTGCAATGCTGATTCCCAAGAGAACCTGTTACTATTGCACAAAGAGAATTTGGATGATGTCATTGGCAACAGATAGTGATGCTTGCTGTGATATGCATCGCATGATTGTAGAGTGTTCACTGCATGGAATTTATGCATAATACCCTAGATGTGATATATCGGTTTCCAAAGAGATGTCACAAGACAATGCTGACATTTTTTATAGCATGGTAATACCTGTAAAATTAGACATCTACAAGGGTTATGTAAAAAAGCCATACCTTATAGTATATAAATGTTTATGCAAACTATACGAGGATACTGCCATGCTGTTTTCTAAACTGTATAATATTGGAATTGATTGTCATATTAAACCAATTAAGGCTGGTGCATATGCTTTTGATCATACAAAAACATTTAAAACAGATGAAATAGGAGACACTGCATAGTTTTCATTCAGCACCAATCATTTATTCACTGACTACATGAAGTGATGGCATTACTATTATACCACTTTGTTGGTGATACATTGTAATAAATAGTTGGTTCATTTTTATTCCCTTTTTCCCTTCATGCATAATAGAATAATTTTCCAGAATGAACATGGTGAGAGTGCTTTTAAGCTGTTTTGTAAAATGCAATGAGAAAATATAACACTGGATGAATCCACTTTTCCCAGTGCAGTTGGTGCATGTGCCATCCTAGGGGCAGCTATAGAGAAGGGCAAGGAGCTCCATGCCAGTATCATTAAAAATGGATTTGAGTCAGCTTTCTGTGTGAGAAGTTCACTTGTTACCATGTATGCTAAATGCAGGAGCATAGAGGATGTGAAAGAAGTGTTTGACAGAAAGCCAACGTTGGATGTGGTCTTATGGAACACAATGATTGCAAGTTATGCCCAACATGGTTATGGGGAACAAGCACTCCAACTTTTTGTGCAAATGCAATGTGTAGGTTTGAAGCCAAACTGCATGACCTTTGTCAGTGTGCTTTCTGAATGCAGCCATGCAGGTCTCATGGATGAAGGTTACCATCTTTTTAATTCCATGATTAGTTGCTACCAGATCACTCCAACGATGGAGCATTATAATTGCATGGTTGATATTAGTGGTCATGCTGGGCACTTGAATGAGGAAATGGAATTTATAAATAAAATTCCTGTTGAAGCCGATGCTATGATTTGGCGGACCTTGCTTGATGCTTGCAGGGTACATGGTAATTTGGAACTAGGAAAATATGCAACACAGCGTATTCTTGAGCTAGATCCTGAAGACTCTGCAGAAAATGTGCTTCTGTCAAACATCTATATTGCAGCTGGAAAATGGGATGATAGAGATGACGTGAGAAAATTGATGGATGGCAGGAATATTAAAAATGAGGTAGGACATAGTGTCATTGAGGTCAAGAATCAGGTGCATAAGTTTATTGTCTCAGATGTTGACATAACATAATACCTCACCTGACTCTTTTGTCTCAGATGTTGACATAACATAAGTAATGTGATCAATAGTGAAAGTTGTCTTTACCTGGCTAGCTGAGGTTTCAGATGCTGAGGTTTCTTCTTTTCAGAGGCTAAGGTTTCTTTTACTCACAATTATGTGAAAGGCCAAATTTCAAGATGCAATATTAATAGTGAAGAACTCAGCCAATTTGCAAATGGCTTTGTTGCAATGTGTTTCAGTAGACTCATGTAAAAAGGGAATGCTTTAATGGAGGAGTATTTTTTATCTTAAAAGTTGAAATAAAGAAAGAGGTCTGGAAGCTCGTTTTAGTTTTCTGCAATAATACTATTCTGAAGAAAAAACAGTGTGGTTTAAGTGTGAATATGATTGTTTGAGATAGTAACTGAAGGTCCTAAGATATCTCAAGAAAGGAATGATGATTGGGTATTTTTTTTTTATCAGGTCAACATCTCCAACAATTCCCCTATAGAGGAGTGACTAAGAATTGCACATAACTTCTAAGTTTGGTTTTAGCTAATAGCAAAAAATTGACAAACGTCCAACATTATCACTATTAAACATGATGTATCTCAAGAATAAGCGTATTCCACTTGGCTGGAAAGGGTATTCCTCCATTGATTTGAGATGACATCATCATCTCTTGTATGATGTGTTGAACAAAAGTTTCTTAATTTGCAAAATACGGTGTAGATTGGAACTGTGATTGTTGGACAGAGTTTGAGGAACCAACAAAAGGAACTTGAATAGTGCTTCAGAAATAATTTGTGACACCACTTAAGAGAGTACTCTTCCTGGAGTCCATAGAGTTCTAATGAAGAATCCCTACTATGGTGCTTGTAGAGCTAGAATGGGAGGTTAAACTGACTGAATTATTTACATTATTAATTATATTATCTGCGACAAGCTTCATAAGAGTAGTTTTACCTGCACATTGTTCACTGCTCAATGTATGTGAACCATTTTTTTCTTGATTTTAAGCCACCTAATTTTGAAAATTGTTCTCGACGAGGAAAATTGTTCAGATTTTCAAGGGGACCAATTTTATTTTCACTGCTAAAATCAATTAGATACTTCATGTTGTTCACTACCTCTGATATTTGAAGGAATCAAACATATACCCTATATATTTCACCAAGGGAACCTCCAATCCTTTTTCTAATTGACGAGCAGTCACAAAAAACATGTTACAATTTGATTGTAATTCCCAGGGAAAAATATTTATTTTACCAATTTTCATTGAAGGTTGATACTTATGTGCAATCGCACCAAATTGCTATACCTGTGGTGTCAACAAACATCGAGGAATCAGATCATCATGATTTCTTGCACAAAATTTCCATGAAAACATAAGGTCTGAGAAAAAAAAGACAATTCGGAGTTGACCATCACATACAGCACGAAGTTTCTCCAATACACTTTCCTATATTTCATTTTCATACTCTAACACAATGTGGCATGAAGGACTAGTATATTCACGAGGCATATCTTTGTACATGAGTTCTTCCAATGTTCCACTATCATATTTGATTTTGCAAAGCCTTGGTAAAACCTCCACTGTAGTTTCAAAGCTTCTGCCAGGTTTTGTACCAAATATTTCACAATGCCACACATTCTGAGGGAAAAAACTATTTTTTGGCGATCAATTCCATATAATGAAACACACCAACGCTTTTTTTATTTCAGACCAAGATACTCATACACGAATTTTCTCCATAAATCAATTAGTTTGTGACTTACTAAGGTCGCATAGTCGCACTACACCAAAGTCACATATGTTGGTTGCTTCCCTGAGGCATAAAACATGTGATAATGTGACATGGGTGTAAATTTGACTTGTTGAAGTGATTTATCCACTGAAGAACTGGATGAATCAACTAGAGTTATCTATGAAATTCTTCATGATTTTGACAATGATTCTTCTAGCAAAAACATTTCTCTAATGAACAAAAAAAATGAGTCAATGCAAAGGTTATTAGGCCACATTGCTTTAGATTCTAGTCTCCATAAAACTGCTTCATTTTCTTACATGCTACATAAATTGCAAGAAGAGAGTTCTATGGAATCCACTATTCAAGTGGGCCTTTGCATGGAATATGGAAACATGAAATTTAAGATTGAGTTTGAATTTTGTATGGAACTAGAATTTCAAGCACCATCTATATCTCATAACCAATATAGCGTAGAAGAAAAAATTGAAATATTTATAGATACTTGTAATATAGTGAATTTGAATGGGGTAAAACAAGGGATTTAAATACCATATTTCCTTTGGAATATTGTCCAAGTTTGGCAACATCAGCAACCTTAGAACTTGAAATATATCCACCAGCTACTATGGATTTCGAGCCGTTAATGGACGGTGGCCGCTTTAGGGTTTCAGAGCGTCCATGATTCCCAGCTTCTGCAAGAATCTGGAAAAAAGCAAGCATCATAGGGAAGAATGGAAACATGTAAAACAACAACAAAAAAGTACAGAAAACACGTTATAAAGAGTACCTGGGCATAATACGTTTGTGGATCAAAATCAAAGCCATCATTATGTTTAGAGATCGGAAATACGGGAGTAGCTGTCGAAGCCATAATTTATGCTTAGGTTTGGTCAGAAAATAAAAAAATATTCCTCCTCTGCTTTTGGAGAATATGGGACATGGAAAAGAAGGAATAAGCGATTAGAAAGGGCCACTTAGTGATTGGTATTTGGTCCTGTGACTCGGCAGATTCTTCCAGAAGAAGGCTATTCCCCAATACCAATCTGATGGGAAGTAGGGTGATCAATGCAATTAGCAGAATAGCCTTCTCCTTCAAAGGCATTGGACCCTTTCCCATTGTACCATACATGTCATGCCTCACAAATGCAGCGTAATTGGCTTCCATCTCCTTCAAATCCTCTGGAGATACAGTTGCTGATCCTTGAACAGTAAAACTGAACAAACAAGCGGAGTGGGAATTTTTTTTTGAATAGGTCGATTAAGATAGAGTAGTGGCCAAATTAAATTTAAATGATTTAAAACAAGGGTATATTACAAATTAAATGATTTAAAATTTTATTTATTTCTAAATTTGGTGAATAGTTTATTCTAGATACACTTTTAAAATAATAATATCTATCATAATGGGTAAGAAATAAAAAGTAAAGTACTTTAATCAATGTTTGTTTCACCAATATCTTAAATAAATACTTAAAAAATTATATCCTTGTTGAAGAGGTAATAGTTGAATATTATAATACCAATTTGTAATCTTATACTCCTATGTTTAGTATAAGAGATGGAGAGAATACATTGGCAGATAATTTTGGAGTATCAAAAAATGCGGAAAATGGATGATGAGTTTGGTGGGGGACCTAGGAAATTAATAAGCCATTTTTTCTCCTACGAAACTCTTTTTTTTACCCAAAATTCCCCGTATAGATAATGAGTTTCAAGATAAAAATCCCATAGACATGAAGAGTGTCATACGCCTTGTTCAAAAATTAGTAAATGAAACTGTGGATCTAAAAAAGAACTCTAGAGAAGATACCTCTATTTAAATAACTTAGAAACCATATTGCAGAAAACAGTTGCTTCTTATCTTATATATTCTTACAAACAAATATGAGAAGACTCCCAGCGTAACTGGTGTGTAACTGTAATTTCAGGAGTTACTTTAACCAATTTTAGAATATTTAGATCATTTAACCAAGTAATAAAAAAAGGATAGGGGGGTAAATTTATGATGGGCACACTAGTGTTTTTTATGGTCCATTTCCTACATTTTTCGTGCTATTTTGGATTAATAACATTTATTTCAGTTCTTTAGGTTGACTATCGTCTCTTTTCCTTAGCTCTTGTGTCTGTCTTGTTTCATTGGCATCCAAAAGATCACATTACATAAACAAAGAACCTATATCCTGCTTGAAAGAATGCATCCCCACTCTTTATTGTTGAGAAAATCCTATATTATGATAGACATATTGCAACGTACTCAACTTGACATATTTTTGCAGTATTCCTACATCTCTTATATGTATTGTCTTCAACATCGAACAATGAATATATATCTTGTCATTTTACAACGTTGAAAAATTAGTTTCCTCCAGGTGAATTTTCATAGGGGTGGAGTTAATGCGACTTATCTGGTCATTGTTGTTCCAACATTGTATCTAATAAGGTCAGGTCCATTGATTGTATTGTAAATTAAAGAATGAAGTTGTTCATAAGTGACCAAAATATCATCTACTATATCATCTAATTTTTCTATGTTTGGTATACATGGTAATAATGGCATTACCCACAAACACATGATACCCTCATAACCAATACCTAGTTATCTTCAACCTCATATACTTAGTGGTTAAGGGCTTCAAGGGTAAAGGGTTGAGTTCCAAGGGATTCAGGGTCAGAGGATTTAGTGGTTACGGACTTAAGATTTAGGGGATTTAGGTGTTTAAGGGATTAGAAGTTAATTAAGGTGTTTAAGGGTGAAGGATAATTAGGGATTATGGATTGGGGGTTAAGGGGATATGGAATTCAATGACTATGGGTTAAGGGCTTATGGTTTGTGATCATTGGACTCCTAATCCCTGACTTATCACCACTATTTGGGGTTCCCCTATCGATTGCTCTCGCTACCTTCCCTCTAGGTCCCCTAGCCCCTTATATGAAATTAGGTCCTAAGTCCCCTTCTAGTCATTCTCTAATGCTAGGATTATAGATCATAGTAAACCATGCTTGCACCTCTAAATTATACCCATCCATGCAACCCTTGTGTCCCCTTGACCCGTTATTTCACATTCCCCAAGGCAAAAATCAAATATTTGGATGTATCTTGGATGACTTGTCACATTCCATGACTAGCTTTACGCATGGCATAGTCAAGGGCAACATTTACAAAAAAAGAGCATTTTATAAGTATATGTTAGATGGATTAAGGACTATAGGGTTGTTGACAAGGAAGAAATTCCACCTTGCCAACAAGGGGGAATTAATCACCCGATCGTAGGTCCCAACTAGACCTACTCTTGTTTTGAATGGTCAATCCCAACGGGTTTTAAGGACTATTATAAGGGTTAGGGGGATAATGAGTTAGCAGTTAAGGGATTAGGGATTATGGGCTTAGGGGTTCGATGAATAGGAGATTAGGGGTTAGAGGTTTAGGGTTTAGGGGTTAGGGGTTAGGAGAATAATGAGTTAGTGGTTAAGGGGTTAGGGATTGGGGGCTTATGGGTTATGGGGTTTAGGCACATTTAAGGGTTAGGAGAGTAATGATTTAGTGGTTAAGGGATTAGGGATTGGGGTTAGGGAGATAATGAGTTAGTGGTTAAGGGTTTAGGGATTGGGGGTTAGGGGATTTAGGTGCATTTAGGGGTTAGGGGTTGAATAATGAGTTAGTAGTTAAGGGATTAGGGATTGGGGGCTTAGGGGGCCCAAACCGAACGCGTTTGGGTGGGCGCACTCAACCGGAATGACCCAACCTGAACGAGTTTGGGAAGGCACCCTTAAATGAAACGACACGGTGCACCCGACCGAACAAAGGCACAAGGGAGAAAACGGAAAATGGGTTGCACAAACGTGCACAAGGCACCCATGTGGTCACAACTTAGAAAATTTGATACGATTGCCCTCAAACGAAACGACCCGACCCGAACGCGTTTGGGCGGGCGCCCTCACACGACACGACATGACCGAACGAAGGCACAAGGGAGCAAATGGAAAACGGGTCGCACGAACGTGAAAAAGGCACTTGTGCGGTCACAAATTAGCAAATTTGATACGGCCACCATCAAACGAAACGACCCGACCCGACCCGAACGCGTTTGGGCGGGCGCCCTCATAGGATGCGCGTGACTGAACGAAGGCACAATGGAGCAAAAAGAAAACGAGCTGCACGAATGTGCACAAGGCACCCATGCGGTCACAACTTAGCAAATTTGATACGGTCGACCTCAAACGAAATGACCCGAACCGAACGTGTTTGGATGGGTGCCCTTAAATGAAACTACCTGACCCGACCATATATTCTAGGATGTAGTATCCCTTTAAAAGTCAACAATTACAATTAAAATCTCTGCTACAAGTGTGGAACAAGATTAAAACTTAACAACGGTGGTAAGTATTGCTCCTAAGAAATTGATGAATTTTGAAAATCTTGGGGAATTGCATGCTTGAAGACAACTCCACATGGTCTCGAGCAATATGGCCATGCTAAGAGACCAAATCAGACCTTGATAAAAAAATGCGTGAAGCATGAGAGAGATTGTTAGTTTAAGAAAATTATTTTGAGTTGAAGTCGTTGCTACAAATAATTATTTGATGAATATGTCACCAAGTTCAATTTTGGGTGACATGAAACTAGAGGAAGTTAGAGTGGAAAGAAGCCCTCTCTTGCACATATTAGGATTTTGAAGTGTGAAACATGCATGTATGTGGCTAAAGTGGATAAGACAAAACTTGACAACCTATCTTAAGAAAAGGATTTTGAGATGATGCAGTTGTTGCAAATAATTATTTAATTAATATGTCACCAAGTTCAATTTTGGGTGACATGACACTAGAGGAAGTCAAAGTGGAAAGAAGCCATCTCTTACATGTCTTAGGTTTCTGAAGTGTGAAACATGCATGTATGTGACTAAGGTGGATAATATAAAACTTGACAACATATTGGTCAATTTCCTTGACCCTTTATTGGTTATTCAGAAGGAGTATGAATACACCACCGTTAATATCAAGGTAACCCCTAGAAAATTAAGCGCTACAAGTTGTATTTTTTGTCTGAACATCAACAAACCACAACCATGCTTACAACCAGGATATGTTTTTTGAGGAGGAGAAATCTCGTCGAGATCAACATCAAGAATCCATTGCAAAAGAAAAAGTACAACTTGTGGTGATTCCAAATGAGCATAAATGAATAGCTACAATAGATGTTGAATGTGGAAATTATGGAGGAAAAAGACGAAATTCATCTTCCTTTTGAATTAAAGCGCGAGGAAAATCAATCATCAATGAAAATTCAAAATTTTCAAGCTGAGCAAGATCAACCAAATTGGGGGCAGAGTTTCGGGAACTTTCGTAAGTGAATGGGGCTTATGTGATATGGCTACAAGTTATATACCCCCACACAATCCGGTATGCAAACAGTAAACATTGTAGGCATAGGGTTAATTAAGCCCACACATAGGGATTACATAGCTTTTGTTCCCACGCCACATGCTCATGAACTGAAATCTCTCTTTACTGTCAATATGCGCATATGCAGCAACAAGACATCTATTCAATTTTACTGGTTGGGTGGCTCTAAGAACCATTCCATACATGTAATATTTTCAGATAATTAGGATCACAAAATAGTCTTAATCTTCAGGCATTAGGGAATATTACAGAGGTTCTGTTCACACACCTCTACCCTTCTGGATTCAACCTGTAGATATATTATGGGATTCTAGAGGAGATCTTCCTCCACCCAATAACCATGAGGGATTCCAGAGGTTTTGGTTCCACACCTCCACCATTCTATTTAATTATGAACCCTAGATAACCAAGCAATAGCCATTCTTAATGAAAGGTGAAGGGCTCCAAGTCTTGCAGCTCTATCCCACTGTTGTCCGGGCATGAGCTCTGCCATCAACACGCTTGATTTTTTCCCTTGATTTCTTCTCGCTTTTCAACATTCCTCCCTATATTCTTTCCTGATATCCCCTCCATTCCCACTATGTTCTCTCTACTTTTTCCCTTGGTTGATTGGAATGATACCCCTATAATCTGCGTTTATGTCAAGTTGGATCATTGGTTCATCACTATGTGTTGTTTGGTATCATAATTTTATTTCAGTGGTGCGCTTCCTATGGTAGTGGCATTGAACAATCCTTCATTGAATATGGTAAAACACCTGGTAAAGGGAAAGGTAAAGCACATGAATCCATTCATTATGTTGTGGCACATTACAACATGTCTGCATATCTGTATACATGAACATATTTGACCCCTTTCGAAATCAATAGATATCTAATTTCAAGATGAGTTGTGGAAGAAGACACTCAACTATGAGCGTATACCCTTTAGATCATGTTGAATATGTCATGAGTAAAAACATTTATATCACCATTATTTGTTGGTAAATCAGATGAAGTCCCCTGAATTGGTGTTGAATCAAGAAAATAATGGGTTTACAGCTGTTGAGCATAGTCATTGTAACCCTAAACATGGCTCCTCACATGACCCAACCTGACCTGATTCACCCGAATGCGTTTCCTTGGGTGCCCTCATAGTACGGCACAACCCGAGTCGACCCGACTCGAACACATTTCCTTAGGCACCATCACATGACTAGACCCAACCTGACCTGCCCGAACGTCGAAGGCATGAGGGAGCAAATGGAAAATGGGTTGCACGAATGTGCAGTACAAGGCACATGGGCGGTCACAACTCAACATTTTTGATACAACCACCCTCACACGACCCAACCCAACCTGTTCTGACCCACCCGAACGCGTTTCCCTGGGCACCCTCACATGACTAGAATTGACCCAACCTAACCCGCTCGAACGTGTTTCCCTAGGCGTCCTCACACGACCCGACCCGACCCACCCTGACACACCCGGATGTGTTTCCTTGGGTTCCCTCACACGGCACGACTCGACCTGACCCGCCCAAATGCGTTTCCTTAG
The DNA here is from genome assembly GCA_034641835.2 of Pinus albicaulis. NCBI lineage: Eukaryota > Viridiplantae > Streptophyta > Pinopsida > Pinales > Pinaceae > Pinus > Pinus albicaulis. The sequence goes on along the minus strand of CM076573.1, from coordinate 991,435,192 downwards.
GTTCCCTCACACGACCCGACCTGACTCCACTCGACCCACCCAAATGCGTTTTCTCGGGCGCCCTCACACGACATGACCCGACCCAACCTGCGTGAATGTGTTTCCTTGGATAGCCTCACATGACATGATCGGACCCGAACTGACACAACACGGGCGGTCACAAATTAGCATTTTTGATATGACCACCCTCACACAACCCGACCCCACCCGACTGCCCTGAACGTTGAAGGCACGAGGGAGCAAACAGAAAACGGGTCGCACAAACATGCAGTACAAGACACACAGGCGGTTAGTACAACTTAGCATTTTTTATATGGACAACCTGACATGACCTGACTTGACCCGACCCGACACACCCGAACGCATTTCATTGGGCGCTCTCACATGACCCGACCCGACCCAACCCGCCCGAACGCGTTTCCTTGGGTGCCCTCACACGACCGGACCAGACCAGACCGGACTCACCCGAATGCGTTTTTGTGGGAGCCCTCACACGACCCAACACAACCTGACTCGGTCGGACACATTCGTTGTGTATCCTGCCATGACCCAACTTGAACCGACCCACCTGAACATGTTTCCTTGGGTACCATCACAGTACGGCACAACCCGACGTGACCTAACTCAAACGCGTTTCCTTAGGCGCCATCACACGACCCGTCCCGACCCTCCCGAACGCCGAAGGAACGAGGGAGAAAATGACAAACGGGTCTCACGAACGTACAAAGGCACATGAGTGGTCACAACTTAGCATTTTTTATACGACCTCCCTCACATTATCTGACCCGAACGCGTTTTTTGTGGCGCCCTCACATGACACGACCCAACCCACCCGAATGAAGGGCGCACAAGGGAGAAAACGGAAAAAAGAATGAAAAAATGTACAAAAGCAACACGAGCGGTCACAAATTAGCATTTTTGATATGTCCACCATCACACGACCCGACCCGACCTGACCCGCCTGAAAGCATTTTCCTGGGTGTCCCCACACGACCCGACTCGACTCGACTCGACCCAACCCACCCAAACGCGTTTTCTTGGGTGCCCTCACATGACCCGACATGACCCGACCCGACCGGACACATTACTTGGGTAGCCTGCCATGACTCAACTTGACCCGACCCGCCCGAACGCATTTCCTTGGGCGCCCTCACAGTACGACACAACTCGACCTGACCCGACCCGAACGCGTTTCCTTGGGCTCCATCACACGACCTGACCTGCCCAAACGTCGAAGGCACGAGGGAGAAAATGAAAAACGGGTCACACGAACGTGCACATGAAGGCACACAGGTAGTCACAACTTGGCATTTTTGATACAACCTCCCTTAGACGATCCAACTCGAAAACGTTTCCTGTGGCGCCCTCACACGACACGACCCGACCCGCTTGAACGAAGGGCACATGAGGGAGAAAATGGAAAAAGGATTGCACAAACATGCACATGAAACATAGGCAGTCAAAACTTAGCATTTTTTATACGACCACCCTCACACGACCCAACCCAACTCGACCCGACCCGCCCAAACACGTTTCCTTGGGCGACCTCACACGACACGACATGACTAGACTAGACTGGACCCGACCCACCCGAACGTGTTTCCTTGGGCGCCCTCAAAATATGGTACGACCCGACTTGACCTGACCCGAATGCGTTTCCTTGGGCGCGTGGCATCACACGACTCGACCCGACACACCCGAACGCGTTTCCCTGGGCGCCCTCATGACATGGCCCGACATGACCCGACCTGGTCAGACATGTTCCTTGGGCGCCCTCACATGACTCGACCTGACCCGACCTACTCGAACATGTTTCCTTGGGTGCCCTCATGGTACAACACGACTCGACCCGAATGCATTTCCTTGGGCGACATCACACGACCCAACCCGACCCGACCCACCTGAACGTCGAAGGCATGAGGGAGAAAGCGAAAAATGGGTTGCATAAACATGCACAAGGTACACGGGCGGTCACAACTTAGCATTTTTGATACGACCTCCCTCACACGATTTGACCCGAACGAGTTTCCTGTGACGCCCTCACACGACACGACCCGACCCACCCGAACAAAGGGCGCACGAGGGAGCAAACGGAAAAGGGATCACACAAACATGCACAAGCAACATGGGTGGTCACAACTCAACATTTTTGATACGACCACCCTCATACGACCCGACCCGACCTGACCCGACCTGCCTGAAAAAAGGGCGCACGAGGGAGGAAACAGAAAAGGGATCGCACAAACGTGCACAAGCAACATGGGTGGTCACAACTTAGAATTTTTGATACGACCACCCTCATATGACCCGACTCGACCTGAAACGACCTGCCCGAATGCATTTCCTTGGGTGCCCTCACAGTATGGCACAACCCGACTCGACCCGACCCAAACGCGTTTCCTTAGGCGCCATTAGAAGACCCGTCCTGACCCGCCCGAACGTTGAAGGAACGAGGGAGAAAACGACAAATGGGTCTCACGAACGTGCACAAGGCACATGAGTGGTCACAACTTAGCATTTTTTATACGACCTCCCTCACATGATCCAACCCGAATGTGTTTGTTGTGGCGCCCTCACACGACACGACCCGACCCACCCAAACGAAGGGTGCACGAGGGAGAAAATGGAAAATAGATTGAAAAAATGTACAAAAGCAACATGAGCGGTCACAACTTAGCATTTTTGATACGACCACCATCACACGACCCGACCCGACCTGACCCGCCTGAACGCGTTTCCCTGGGCGCCCTGACATGACCTGACACGACCTGACCCAACCCACCCAAACGTGTTTCCTTGGGTGCCCTCACATGACCCGACACGACCTAACCTGACCGGACACGTTCCTTGGGTAGCCTGCCATGACCCGACTTGACCCGACCCACCCGAACGCGTTTCCTTGGGCGCCCTCACAGTACAGCACGACCCGACCCGACCCAACCAGAACGCGTTTCCTTGGGCTCCATCACACAACCCGACTTGACCCGACCTGCCCGAACGTCGAAGGCACAAGGGAGAAAATGAAAAACGGGTCGCACAAACGTGCACAAGGCACACAAGCAGTCAAAACTTAGCATTTTTTATACAACCTCCCTTAGACGATCCAACTCGGACACGTTTCCTGTGGTGCCTTCACACGACACGAACTGACCCGCCTGAACGAAGGGCACACGAGGGGGAAAATGGAAAAAATATCGCACAAACGTGCACAAGAAACATAGGTGGTTGCAACTTAGCATTTTTGATATGACCACCCTCACATGACCCAACCCACCTGAATGCGTTTCCTTGGGCAGCCTCACATGACACGACCTGACCAGACCCGACTCGACCTGACCCACCCGAACGTGTTTCCTTGGGCGCCCTCACAATATGGCATGACCTGACCTGACCAGACCCAAACGCGTTTCCTTGGGCGACATCACACGACTCGACATGACCCACCCGAATGCGTTTCCCTGGGCGCCCTCATGACACGACCCGACCCTGTCAAACATGTTCCTTGGGCGCCCTCACATGACCCGACCTGACTCGACTCGCTCGAACATGTTTCCTTGGGTGCCCTCACGGTACAACATGACCCAACCCGACCCGACCCGCCTGAATGCATTTCCTTGGGCACCCTCACCGTACGCCATGACCCGACCCGACCCGACCCGAACGCGTTTCCTTGGGCTCCATCACATGACCCGACCTGACCCGACTTGCCCGAACGTCGAAGGCATGAGGTAGAAAATGAAAAACGGGTTGCACGAACGTGCAAAAGGCACACAGGAAGTCACAACTTATCATTTTTGATACAACCTCCCTTAGACGATCCAACTCGAACACGTTTCCTGTGGTGCCCTCAGACGGCACAACCTGACCCGCCTAAACGAAGGGCACATGAGGGAGAAAATGTAAAAAGGATCGCAGAAACGTGCACAAGAAACATAAGCGGTCATAGCTTAGCATTTTTGATACGACCACCCTCACACGACCCAACCCAACCCGACCCGACCCGCCTGAACGCGTTTCCTTGGGCGGCCTCACACAACACGACCTGACTAGACCGGACTAGACCGGACCAGTCCGAACATGTTTCCTTGGGCGCCCTCACAATATGGCACGACCCGACCTGACCTGACCCGAACGCGTTTCCTTGGGCACGCGGCATCACAGGACTCGACCCGACCCACCTGAACGCGTTTCCCTGGGCGCCCTCATGACACGGCCTGACACGACCTGAACCGGTCGGACATGTTCCTTGGGAGCCCTCACATGACCCAACTTGATCTGACTCGCTCGAACATGTTTCCTTGGGCGCCCTCACGGTACAACACGACCCGACCCGACCCGACCTGAACGCATTTCATTGGGTGACATCACACGACCCGACCCGCCTGAACGCCAAAGGCACGAGGGAGAAAATGAAAAATGGGTCGCATGAACGTGCACAAGGTACACAGGTGGTCACAACTTAGCATTTTTGATACAACCTCCCTCACACGATTTGACCCGAACGAGTTTCCTGTGGCGCCCTCACACGACATGACCCGACCCGCCCGAACAAAGGGTGCACGAGGGAGAAAACGGAAAAGGGATCACACAAATGTGCACAAGCAACATGGGTGGTCACAACTCAACGTTTTTGATACGACCCGACCTGACCTGACCTGACCTGCCCGAACAAAGGGCACATGAGGGAGGAAATGGAAAAGGGATCGCACAAACATGTACAAGCAACATGGGTGGTCACAACTTAGAATTTTTGATATGACCACCCTCATACGACCCGAACTGACTAACCCAACCTGCCTGAACGCGTTTCCTTGGGCGGTCTCACACGACACGACCTGACCCAACCCGACCCGACCCGACCCGCTCGAACATGTTTCCTTGGGCACCCTTACAATACGGCACGAACTGACCTGACCTAACCCGAACGCGTTTCCTTGGGCGCCATAAAATGACTCGACCCGACCTGAACGAATGTGTTTCCTTGGGCGGTCTCACACGACACGATCTGACCCAACCCGACCCACTCGAACATGTTTCCTTGGGCACCCTTACAATACGGCACAAACCGACCTGACCTAACCCGAACACGTTTCCTTGGGTGCCATAACATGACTCAACCCGACCTGAACGAATGTGTTTCCTTGGGCGACCTCACATGACACGACTCGACCAGACCCAACTCGACCTGCCCGAACGCGTTTCCTTGGGCGCCCTCATACGACTCGATCACACGACCTGAAACATTTTTCCTAAACCATAAACCCGATCACATGACCCGACACATTGTTCGTAAATCCTAAAATATAAATCCCAAACTTTGTTCCTAAACCCTAAACCATAATATTGTTCCTAAACACTAACACTTGCCTCCTAAACATCGCAATACCGACACTTGTCTCCAAACCGTCGCAATACTGACACTTGTCCAAACTGTCGCAATATCGACACTTAAATCCAAACGTTGCAATGCCGACACTATTCTCTGAAACGTCGTAATACCGACACTTGTCTCAAAATTGTCACAATACCGACACTTACCTCCAAACATCGCAATTTCGACACTTCTCTTTGAAACGTCGCAATACCGACACTTTTGTCCAAACCATCGCAATAGCGACACTTATCTCCAAACGTCGAAATTACAACATTTTACTCTGAAACATCGCAATATCGACACTTTTGTCCAATCCATCGCAATAGTGACACTTATCTCCAAACGTCGGAATTGCGATACTTTACTCCAAGCATCGCAATACTGACACTTGTCTCCAAATGTCGGTATAGCGACGATTGCGGGTGGGATTTGAAAAATTGATAAAAATTGGGGAAATTTCCGACAATACGTCAAAAGTGTCAGAACTAAAGTGTCGGAATTTTGACCAAATGTACTAGTGGAAAATAACCTCATTGGGAGGTATTTCGGCAGATTATATGGAAAAATATTAGATCCATATACCATAATTTATGTGTGATTCTGATATAGGTACCAATCTCCTGTCCTACTATGGTCTGATAATTGCATGACCTTTTTAATTTCCTCAATGACTCTTGGTTGACTGCTGCTACTCAGCATGTTGAAAATAGGATGGATGAAATAGTCAATGAAGTTTGTGTATGTGGACTGTGTAGAATATTTTCTGATTAATGGAGTCCAAAAGATAACTGACTGTGGATTACCTTAAACATGCAATTTCTGAAAGTTGATGGAAAATATTTCAGGTTGAAAGTACATAAACATGTGGAATAAAACTGAGGAATACTTGAAGACACCTTCTTCAGGTAATTTGACCATCTGTTCATGAATTGTGTCAGCAAGGTACTGGGAAAAAATGAATATGGTAGCAATAGGATGACCAGGTGTGAAAGTAGACAAGAAACCTAAGACTGAAGCATCAACATGCTCATATGTGAAATAACCTAGAATGTAGGACAACATGGTGATGATATGTCGGGTTCTCTCAGAAAATATTGCAAATGGGTAAGGAGGATTGGTCTTGGGAGTTTCTAATGATGAAGGAATGAATGTATGAAATATCTGGAATCTCTTGGGGAAGTCCATATTTAGGTATAGCTGGGTAAGGGTCTCAATAGATAGAGGGGTTTCATCTGGCCTAGGTTGAATCTGCAACATTTTATTTATTGATTCATTTGTGAGAGTGAACATAATTTCTTTATCAGGGGTTATTAGGGCTCTTTGGTCAGGGAAATAATAGGTTTGGAAAATCTTAATGACCTCTAGACACTTGAAGGTCTGTGGGACAATGTACTTGGGAAAATTGGACTCCCAAATGAAAACCTCATCAGCTTGGTCAATTGATTTGCCATGGCTCCAACAGTGGAGCTCAAGACGGTTAAACTCAGTGACAAGGTCATTAATTTTAAAATCTCTATCTGCTAAGGGAATGTGTTCCACATCTACAATAGGAGGTTGCAATGGATTAACTAATACAATTCTTTGAGAAGCCATGTTTATTAATTTTATCAATTAATTATTCTTTTAGCTTATAAAAACAGGTTCGGGCTTTTAGGAGCTCCTCTGAAAGATCATTATGGTCTGCAGAAGGGTTTAGGAAACTAATTGATCAAATATTAATCTTTGTGATAAAAAAATAGTCTCAAGATTTCAGGAATTCTGTGAAAATATGTCTAGGGTTTGCAGAAAAAAGGATAGGGAAGTAACATGGTTTTCTTTTGGTCTGCAAAGGCTCCTAACTGATTCAATTACTGATTACTTCATTTCTGTAAGTAAATGCCTTGGTATTTCAGGAATACCTGGAGAAAATAAGTTTTTGATTTGCAGAAAGGTTCTTTGAAGCAGCGGAAGGATTTTATGAGGCTTCAGTGATCTTTATAATGCTTTAGATTGGTTTTGCAATGTATTTGGCAGCAAGAGTTTCGAATTCTGGTTGAAAACTGGCTTGAAAACAGGTTGGTAGCTATTCTTTAGCTCAGGAATAGGTCAGCAATGGCTCTGTTTGCGCAAAATTGTAAAAAAATGGTGAAAGGCACAAAAGGGCGGTCTTATGCATTTTTTAACCAATCAGTGGTTAAACATTAATGCATGAGTTGACATTCAAAAGGCAGGGTGGTTTGATAACAGGCATAAATACTGCTGAGTGGTTTTCAAATCGGTAGAAGTGGTCAGGTGGTATAATTTCTAAGGATGCGACGCATTAGAATGATGCCACGTATTGGGGAGCGGGGCTCCAAAAACTACTCATTTCGAAAGGTGATGGAGTGGTTAAAGATCGGGTGATCGGAGATGTGACAAGGCTTATAGGCCATTGGATCTGATCAATGTAGATCTGACGGTTGGAAACTAGCAAGGAACTGTTGGGGATTTTGATAGGTGTGGGGCCCTGTTTTAAGTTTTATGCGATGAGTTATGTTATATAATAATATATGAAGGGGTAGGGAATTTATAATAGGCGGGGTTTATAACAAGTGGGCCCAGAAATATATATAGGGGAATAAAACTATATATTAAGCCAATCATAAGGGTTGGGGATAATATATATAAAGGGAAATATAATAAATATGGGATAAATGTATATATGGGAGTTACTTAGTAAATATGAGGGGGGTTAAATGAAAATATGATACGGGATTTATACACTAAGTTTTTAATGTAAAAACTTTATATCGGGGAGGGATGTTTCGTAGTGGGACTCGGCATATCCTAAACAAATACTTAGGATAAGTGTATTTTGGGGGTTATTTTTTGAAGAAGGGAAATTAATAAATGGACTTTTACTTTTCCACAGATAATATGTTTTTTTTTAACTTAAGGAAAAGGGATTTTGTGAGGGAAAAAGAGTGTAGTAAGGGGAAAAGGATTTAAAATGAAGGGGGGGGGGGGGGGAGTATTTTTACAAGGAAAATGAATTTAGAGGGAAATTGGTAAATATGAAATGACCAATTTTTGCTATCCATGCCTTGTGAAAACTGCTTTTACCTACCCTAACATTTTTTCTTCATTCATTTGGGTGCATTTATGCTTGCAGACCCTTTTTATTTTTCTTTTAACAACAAATTATCTAATTCTAACCTTATTAATTTCAATGGCTCAGATTAAAATGTTGAGCTCATTTATTATTCTCTACCTAACTACTGATCTTCCAAGATTAAATAGTTTGGCTAGATCTTTATTCTCTATCTATCAACATGAAATTTAAAGCATGAAAGGTAAAGATTAAGAAGTTTGACCTTCATGGATTGTGGCATTTTTTGAAAAACTGCACACAATATTATTTTGCAAAGTAAAGTAAAAAGTAGTGGCATTTGAATTTGCACCGCTTTCATGATCTATCTTTATATCTTTTTTGTTGGGGTTCATTTTTTATATTCTTTTTTGATCTTTTTCTTTCAGTCCTTTGATTTTTCTTTTAAGACTTTTACCCTCTTTACATTTTTTAATATGGGAAAACAATTTGCAGAAAGAAAAGTATGTACATATTACAAGACTAATCATAGTCAATTCAAAATTATGAACCCTATTATTATAGGACCCTAACAAAGCTGATCCACCATAAATAAATAAAAATGGACACATGATGCACATTACTCCTTGGTCATAGAAAACTCGTAACACGAGCAAAATTCATTTCTACTCACTTTTCATCGCACATACTCAACAAGGTTTAGTGCCAATCATATACTCACGTCATTGCTCAATTGACTTCCATTCCCTCCTTTTAATGTCCAAAAAATCACACTGATAAACCATAACATGATAAATGTGACAAAAATATATCCTTTCAATTTACGTTCACGTTGTGGCTCCTCTACAAAAGGTGAGGTAATCACTTCACCTGTGTGTCTAAATGTGGCTCCTCTGCAATGATTTTATTCACCGCTTAGATCACCATCTTCCTTATTCGTAGGTAATGACAAACTCCATGCATAATTTTTTGTCTTCAGTCAACACAATCACCGGATAAATTTCACGTCTGCCCACAATTCTCAAGTGTATATTTGGCCAATGATCGAGTATGCTCACATGGCCATAAGTATCAAATCGAACCCTTTGGTTTTTATCATTTGAATTTACACTTCGGTTTAGGAATTTTATTTTTGGATGGGTAACTTGCCTGGAAATGTAGCTCTTCGACACGAACTTGGTAGGTGGTGAAAAAAAAGTCAATGATCTTGCCCTTCGATAATACCATCGCATTGCTCACCTGCACTCGTATATGGAGCATTGATATAACTCGTCTCGGTTGTGCATTTTCTTTCACGTGCCCAACATATCATATAAGCTCGTAGTTAAGAGATATAGTGCAACCCTTCTATTGATTTTATTCCTCGAAGAACTTGACTTTGGCCCAAACGAACTCATCCCTTGAAGTCACGAATTCGTTCTATACTTTTACAGGGAGATCATATTCAATGAATTTTGCATTTAACAGGTGATATTCAAACTTCTGGTCATGATATTTTCAATCCTTCATAACTATTAATTCACCTCCCTATCAAGGATGAGTATTCTAGGCCTGTAGATAAATATCTATGCCTCAAGGGTGAAGAATTAAATTGCCACAAGCCGTTCCCTGGAACATCTATGCAATTGAGCCCACAAAATTTTGTAGATCAATCAGTGAGATTAAGTACTTGGTACATGGAAAATGGAACCGTCATCTTGAGAAGATTAAAACTTAACCCCAATTTTAATCCGTCAATAATTAAGAATTTCAACCCCTATAACAATCACAATTTATGAGTAATAAAATTCTAAAGGAATTTGACAAATAATTAGTGAAGGTGGGTAAAAGCGATAGTTTGAAAAAATCACCAAAATAGAAGTACAAACACAAAAAAAATGAGGGAATATCAATGGTAGTGTGCACTGACTATTGACTTGGGCTAAACATTGCATAAGAAATGCCTTGATGGACTGTGTTATGCTTGTTCAAACTTGCGTAAAAGAATGCGCTCATGAAATTGTTGCAAATTGAGCATATGTGAGCAAGTGACTTCGACCAATCAAGAAGTGATCACGGAACGACTGATCGCAAGTTCCACAATAGGCTCCAAAATTCAAGTTGAAGTAAAATTTTGGTGGGTGTTTGTCATAGCGACAAACACCCACAAAGCCATTTTTGGTGCTCCAACCTCCAAATCCCGAACCATAGGGCTTGGAGTACCTCCCAAGATACACAATATCAACAGGTTCTTCTCTTGTGGTTAATCTTGTTCAACCTCCTCATCCTCACTATCATAGAATGCCTCAGTGTACTGAGGTTTACCCTTTCCTGCACATTTGTGTCTCGGTGCCCATGGCTCTTGACAAGTGAAACATATCTTTGTCCTACTAAGGCCCCTCCTTGTTTCCTCATGCGACTGACTCCTTTCATTCCACTCCTTTTGAGGAAGTCTAATGTCCTTACCTATCAAGAGAAAGGTTGGTTTAGGAGGACATATAGTATTAGGGACTACATGTTGCATGTTTCGTGCTTTTTTGATGGAAACCTATAAGGAGGTGGGTTCATAGAACTTCGTCGCGTAGCGGCTCAACCAACCCTTCTGTAAACAACATGATTAGTATGGCTTCTGATATATCTATTACCATTGTTGCTAGCCTTTGAAATTCTGATATATAGGCCTCTACACATCGTGTCTACCTAATCTAGTCCAATTCTAAAAAATGTATCTCAAGATCCCTCCTATCAAATTTCTTTATCACCCTCTATGTGAATCCATCATACAAGGTTACTCCTACATGCCCTAAGGTAGTTATCCGATGGTGCCACCAATCATGTGCTTCCCCTTCTAGGCGTAGGATGGATATCTTGATAGCATCCGCCTTTACCATTTTACTCTACTAAAAGCAAGTGTTGAGTTTCTGAACCCATGCTCTGGTTGTGCACCTAGAAGAACCATCAAAGTTAGGGAGAGTCAATTTCCCAACTATACACTACAACTCTAGTTCTGTTTTGACATCCTGTTAAAGCCCCTGCTTCTACCTTTGTGATTACAAAACTCATCAAAGGTCATTGTGGCCTATAAATCAACCCCCATCTACTAGTAGTTATGGAAGTGAATATATAATGGTAAATCATCTTGATCTACCTTACCCATTGTACTAACATGCAAAAATTTGGGCATCGTGAACCAAGGTATCCCTGTTGGAAATACTGAGAGGGGGGGTGAATCATATTCCTTTCAATTAGAGTATTAGTTAATCTTCAATTATTATCAGTGTTTGTACAATTATAGAAGCAAACAAAAGGAACACAAATGCACACAATTTTTAAGGTGGAAACCCACTCCGGGACAAAAACCACCTAATTCTTTTCTAATAATTCTTTAATATTCAACTCCAATTGAAAAAAAAGCTCCAACTTCCTAGAATCTAGAAAAGCATTCTTCTCCAGCTCCCACTAGATGGATGCTCCAACGCCCGAGATTCTTCAGTAGTCAACTGAATGGATGCCCCAACACCCAATGAGCTACAACTCACCCTAGCACCACCCTACTACCCTATAGAAGAATAAAAGAAGAATGGACTCCCGTACCAGGGAAAATGGTCCACTTTACAATGATATAGAATGATGTAGAAGAAGAAGATACATTAGACCATAACCCCAACTATGACACAACCACCTAATGATGATCCTAGACCTCCCGACACTGCCTCTTCAACTCTTGGCAGATAGACACTAGTAAAATTTTTACAATAATGTATTTACAATGACTTAGTACAATGATACCTTTACAATGATTGTATGTAGTTCTTCCCACTTGAAGAATTTATGTGATGAAATTATTGCTGCTGTTTTACAACTTGGTTGCTACTCTTTTCATGCTACCCTCTGCTGCACCTTGCTTTGCTTTGCTGCCCTAGAAAGTCTGGTCCTTTGCAGCCCTTGACGACACACGATCTAGCTTTTTCTTGCCTTCTGGTGCTTGATATTGAATTTGGTGTATCTCTGTTATTTTAGATCCCAAATATGTGATTTTTGGTTCTATAATAGTCCTCTGAGTTGTCTTTCTAATGCCATAGGTCTGACCCAATTTGGATTCTTCAAGAGAGAGTTATGCCCAATCTCTCACAATGCCCTAATTATGGACTGTTTCAGTAGAGAAAAATTTTATGGCATGTCACGTGTCACTGTTTCTTCATTAAGCTCTGAAATTGATAGAGAAAAAACTACAGTTCGTGTACTATCTGCCACTTTTTACGGAATTCCAATCTGATACTCAGAGAGAGAGTTATGACAATTTCCCAAGGCCACTTCTTTGAGATGAATTTCAGGAGCCTACAAAAACACTAACTTCCACAGATCATATTGTAGAAATTATATAACTGATATGTTATATGTCTAAGATTCTCCTAATCATACACTCTTTGACTTCATGCACAATACAAAATCTATTTCACCATTGATCATCATATGTGGAAAGTAAATCAATTGCATGCACACATTAAAACCATAAAAATTCACACACATTAACACAGTGATTTATGGGAAAGCTTAAAGTTGAAAACCCCTAACTATCTGTATAATATATGTAATAGAGATCATGTAACAATCATAATACAAAGATTATCACAAACTCTCAGTATCTCCAATCGCTACACACTAATCAGGTCCTGATCTAGCAAATCCATGCACCAATCCACTGCCACCTGCTAGCCTGCCTCTACTGCGCAATCCCTGCTGAATATGGGCTCTGAATGAACTCGAATCCACCTGGCTTGCACTGCATGATCCTCATTGGCATCTCCGTCAATGTGTGGTGCAAAATCATGCACCAGTATAGTCACAACTGATAGTCACACTGCTCTTTCACCTATCTCTCCACTGGTCTCCACTGAAACTGTCCATGCACTGTAGTTAACTGATGTATTCTTCATTTGATTAATGAGTTAATAATTGGTGAATTAATTAATAATTAATTCACACCACTCTCACTAGTGTATCAATCAGTTAGACTAGATACAACTAGCTCAACTGTGTCTAACTGAGTTAAACTGAACACAACTCCACCAACTACCTCAATCAACTCCACCAAACTCTGTCACATGAATTCTAATTGAAGTCTCCATGAAATAGCTCCACTTAACCCTTAGGAATAGTGTAATTCCTTCTGTCAGCTCCTGTGCCACATCTGTGCACTTAACTTAAGTGCTCCAAGAGAATAAGATAATGTTTATAGTCCAAATATTATTAAGAGCTAATAATATTCGACATATCTATTTTTAGACTGGCAATCTTAAAACAGATTCCGCCCAATATGTCTAAAAATAGAAGTCCATCTGTTTTTCCAATTTGACCAACCATCCACAAATAGCATCCTGCAGCTCATAGAATATGATCGACATGTCTAAAAATAGACATAGTCTAAAAATAGACTTTGCACCAAAAATAGCCTGCAGGCCCACTTAGTGAAGGCGAATTATTTCCACTAAGCTCATCATCTTGTTGCAATCTCAACACTCCCTCTCAACAAGATAGGGATTATTTTCCACCCTGATCCTGCCTCTATGGTATTCGAATTTTCTCCTGGTGAGCGCCTTCGTCAAGATATCAGCATCCTGATCCTCCGTAGGAATGTAAGAAAGTAACATGATCTTCCGCTGCACACAATCTCTGATATGGTGGTACTGGATGTCAATGTGTTTAGATCCATCATGAAATACTGGATTAACTGAGAGTTTAATGCAACTCTTATTATCACAATATATCACAGTAGGATCTAAGTGTGAACCGAACAACCTGACGAGGATCTTCCTCATCCATATAGCCTCGCATGCAGCCAAACTTGCTGCCATGTACTGGGCCTCTGCTGAACTGAGTGCCACGGATCTTTTCTTCTTGCTGTACCAAGAAACTGTTGTCGACCCGATACTGAAAATCCCTCCAGATGTGCTCTTTTTGTCTGTTGGGCTCCCTGCCCAATCTGCATCCGTGAAGCCATGCAGCTTCACCTCATCCGACTATCTGTACCAAAGTCCATGTCCCGATGTGCCTCTGAGATATCTCAATACATGCTTCCCTGCCTTCCAAAAGAGCTTGGTAGGCTCAACCATAGCTTGTGAAAGCTGGTTAACATCGTAGCATATGTCAGGTCGTGTATTGACTAGATACATAAGTGACACCACCAACTGTCGGTAAACAGTGGCATCCACTACATCTGCCGATGTAGCATCCTCTTTCCTCCAACCACCAGGAAGAGGAGTGTCGATAGGCTTGCAACCTTGCATGTTGAACTTCTCCAGTATCTCCCAGGCATACTTTCCTTGAGACACAAACAATCCATCACTGCGCTGCCAAATTTCCAATCCCAGGAAATAATGAAGGAGGCCCAAGTCCTTCATCTCAAACTCTTTTGTAAGATCAGCCTTGAATGAGAGTATCAACTATTCATCACCGGTCAGTATCAAATCATCTACATAAATTACAATGATCAGAAACTTACCCTCAACCAATATCTGGTACACGTTGGGATCCACCTCGCTCTTGGTAAAACCAAGTCCGGTAAAATAATGTCGATCTGTGTGTACCAAGCACGAGGTACTTGTTTCAGCCCATACAACACTCTTTTGAGCCTGCACACATGCTACTCGCTGCTGAATATCTCGAAACCTTCGGGCTTCTCTATGTACACCTCCTCCTCAATCACTCCATTGAGGAACACAGTCTTCACATCCATCTGATGAATGTGCCACCCCATCTGCGTTGAGAGAGCTAGGATGCTCCGTATGAAAGAATACCTTGCGATAGGTGCAAAGGTTTCTTCATAGTCGATCCCCTGAATCTGTGAGAAGCCCCGGGCAACAAATCTTGCCTTGTACTTCTCGACGCTCCCGTCAGGTGCTTTCTTCAATTTGTAGATCCATCTCAAACCTACCACTGATTTCCCTTCCGACCTTGGGACAATCTCCCATGCACTGTTTCTGACAATCGAATCATACTCTTCCACCATGGCATCTACCCATGCAGGGTCCTCCACAAATTCCTCGAAAGAGGATGGTTCTGTCACGATACACTTGCTCATCAGAGCCATGTATCCAGTATATTGGTCAGGTGACTGTCTCTGTCTGTGATGTGATGTAGGTGCTCCTACAATCTTTTCTGCATCTTGATTCAGTCGCTCAGCTTCTGTAGTGCGCTTCCGCCCTCTAATGGTTGGCGCTGCATGAGTGGTTTATTCCACTCCATGAACCTCCTGTTGTGGATGATCCACATCCTGAGGATCATCCTTAGGAACTAATAGCTCCTCATCTGCATGCAAGTGTGGCTCCCTCTCAAGCGAACACTTCATGGCTTTCTCCTCATGAAATTTTATATCCTTGTGCTGGCAGGTCTGCAGTGTCTGGAAAATACACACGATAGTTGTGGGGTGTCATAGGCATGTGCCCAAAAATGTCCCAACCTACTGCAGTTGGCTCCGACCTTCTTCACGGCATCCTTCATCACATAATGCTTAGAAGGTGAGCCAAAAATCTTCAAATGAGAAATATCCTTGCCTCTTACGAGGAAAACACCTCCATGGGTGTACTCATGCCAAGTATCCTATGAGGACAACGGGGTTTTGCACATAAACCGCAGTGTTGCATGGGGTGGGCCCACAAGTGTGTATGGGGGGGCCACACAGTCCTTTTAACGCCGCGTGTAGCACCCACGATTGTTCTGTTCTTCCGCTCCGCGACCCCATTCTACTGTGGGTTATGAGGCGCTATGAGCTCTCTTCGAATTCCTTCTGCACTGCAAAAGTCCTTGAATTCGCCAGAGATGAATTCACCACCATTGTTGCTCCTAAGAGCCTTCACCTACTTCCCCGACTCTTTCTCCACCAGTGCTTTGAACTCATAGAACTTAGAGAATGTCTCGCTCTTCTTCTGCATGAAGAAGATCCAACACTTACAAGAAAAGTCATCAACAAATATCACATAGTACTTGTGCTTTGCTGTCGAAGCTACTGAGAAAGGTCCACACACGTCTGTGTGAATTCTCTCAAGGATCGTCGTGGCGCGACTATCCTTCTCGTGAAAGGTGGCTTTCAAAAATTTTCCCAAAGTACATCCCTTGCACTGATCTGACTGCGCAAGTGTACCTTTGGGAAGCCCTAGAGAACTGGCCGCAAAATTTTCAAAGCACCATGGTGAAGATGGCCCAATATCCTCGTGCCATAGCTCGCCCCTTATCCTGCAAACTCACCACTCCTTCACATTTGCTCCCATTGCTGCGCAGCCATCTACCTGCAACTGATAAAGGTTCTTAACTCGAACCCCTATCCTCTGGGTTTCACCAGTTGCCTTACTGCACAGGAAAGCCTTTCCCTCGCTAAAGACAACATCATATCCCTTGTCTTCCAACATGGGCACCGAGATCAGATTCTTCTTTAATCCTGGAACATGCATGACATCCTTCAATATGAAAGGTTTACCAGACTCCCTCTCAAAGGAAATGGTCCCGATACTAGTCGCACTGTATCTACCATCATCACCCATCTTGATGTGCACTCCAAGATCCTTCTCATCCAGATCACTGAACAAATCTTTGTCTCCAGCCATATGAAAATACGCACCACTGTCAAGAAACCACACTGATCCCATCACACTTGAGACCAAGCATGCGATCAGTGAAAAATCCAGCTCAAACTGCGAGGCTAAGGCCTCTCCAGCTACAGATCTAGCAGCCTACTTATTTTTCTTCTTCTGTGGAAAATTAGTGGCGTAATATCCGTGTTGGTGATAGTGAAAGCACTTCACCTTGGACATGTCCTGCTTCTTGCCTTTTGCACCGGATTGAGAAGCATTCTTCTTGCTCTTCCCCTTCCTTGCTTTGGAAACCAAAGCACAATTTTCTTCATCTTCATTCTTCGATGAAGATCCATCCCTAGTACTCCGCCTTATCTCCTCCTGCACAAGATCCGACCAAATTCGCTCCCATCCTGGCAGTTTCTCCCGACCATTGACAGAGTCCTCATAGGAATGCCAACTCTTCGAAAGCCCAAGGAGAGCCAAGTTCA
Source organism: Pinus albicaulis (assembly GCA_034641835.2). NCBI lineage: Eukaryota > Viridiplantae > Streptophyta > Pinopsida > Pinales > Pinaceae > Pinus > Pinus albicaulis. The sequence goes on along the minus strand of CM076573.1, from coordinate 991,417,714 downwards.
CCAAGTCCTCTTCATCTACAGTAACCCCCACACTTCCCAGCTCATCCCTACACTGGAAAAACTTCGTGAGGTACTTGGGTATACTCTCGCCCTTCTCCATTTTTATTTTCCTGAGCTTATCCTTGAGCGCCAACTTCCTCTGGTCGCTCTTGCTTTGGAACAAGTCTGTCAAAGCTTTCCACATCAAGAATGGAGAAGATTTACCATGAAGGCTGGACACTATGTGATCCTTCACACCTTCCAACAGAATCCTTTGACATTTTGCTGTCTTCTTTTGCCATGCGTCAAGTGTGGCAGCATCGCTAGAAGCAGGTTTTGGAATTTCTGCATCTATGAACTCCTTCAACCCATTATCCTCCAGCACTGCCTCCATCCCATCCTTCCATGCAATATAATTTGAGCTGCCCTCAAGGGCATACTCCAATCGCAATCCGTTGAAAGACTTCTCAACTTCAACACCAAGAAAACACTACTGCAAATTCGAATTCCACCAGCACAAAACTCAACCGCTTCAATGATTTTCAATTGCTTCGATGATCAACTATCGCTCTGATACCATGTAAAAATTATATAACTGATATGTTATATGTCTAAGATTCTCCTGATCACACACTATTTGAATTCATGCACAATACAAAATCTATTCCACCATTGATCATCATATGCAGAAATTAAATCAATTGCATGCACACATTAAAACCATAAAAATTCACACACATTAACACAGTGATTTATGGGAAAGCTTAAAGCTGAAAACCCCCAACTATCTGTATAATATATGTCATAGAGATCATGTAACAATCATAATACAAAGCTTATCACAAGCTCTCAGTATCTCCAATCGCTACACACTAATCAGGTCCTGATCTAGCAAATCCATGCACTGATCCACTGCCACCTGCTAGCTTGCCTCTACTATGTAATCCTTTCTGAATATGGGCTTTGAATGAACTCGAATCCACTTGGCTTGCACTACGCAATCCTCATTGGCATCTCCATCAATGTGTGGTGCAAACTCATGCACCAGTATAGTCACAACTGATAGTCACACTGCTCTTTCACCTATCTCTCCACTGGTCTCCACTGAAACTGTCCATGCACTGTAGTTAAATGATGTATTCTTCAGTTGATTAATGAGTTAATAATTAGTGAATTAATTAATAATTAATTGACACCACTCTCACTAGTGTATCAATCAGTTAGATTAGATACAACTAGCTCAACTGTGTCTAACTGAGTTAAACTGAACACAACTCCACCAACTACCTCAATCAACTCCACCAAACTCTCTCACATGAGTTCTAACTGAAGTCTCCATGCAATAGCTCCACTTAACCCTCAGGAATAGCGTAATTCCTTCTGTCAGCTCCTGTGCCACATCTGTGCACTTAACTGAAGTGCTCCAAAAGAATAAGATAATGTTTATAGTCCAAATATTATTAAGAGCTAATAATATTCGACATATCTATTTTTAGACTGGCAATCTAAAAATAGATTCCGCCCAATATGTCTAAAAATAGAAGTCCATCTATTTTTCCAACTTGACCAACCATCCACAAATAGAATCATGCAACTCATAGAACATGATTGACATGTCTAAAAATAGACATAGTCTAAAAATAGACTTTGCACCAAAAATAGCATGCAGGCCCACTTAGTGAAGGCGACTTCTTTCCACTAAGCTCATCATCTTGTTGCAATCTCAACAAATATCTCTGAAAATATTGCGCACCTTGATCTCAAATTTTCACAGGAGCTTCCTCAGGATTTCATCTTCACCTCATAAAAATTTCAACTTCTGAACCTTTGTAGAAAAAAATTCAGAATGAAAAATCTACTATGACCTGTTTTAGATAGCGAAATCCCTTGCATAAGGAGGATATGAGGATCACAATTTATATAAATGCTTAGGCTGAGAGGGGCTTCAAAAAGTGAGCGTGGGAGGGATTTTACGAGCTTAAAAATATTAATTATGACTTTTCAATGACCCATACCACAACCCCATTGGGTTTTAGCCCACTAACTGGGGTTACAAACTTCAAACATGAATATCTCTCAAACTGTGAAGAATTACGTGGCATGCCATATATCAACGGAAACATCTCGACAAGAAGAAAAAATAAAAAGCATTCTTGACCAAGAATATTGTAATTTGTTAGGTCAAAATTCCCATGCAATATTTGGGTAGCCCCTGGTGCTACTTGGGTTGACATCAATGACAACTGCTGATCAACACTCTCCCCCTTTGGCATTGACGGCAACACAAGTACTCCCCCTATGATCATGACACCTCTTTCTACAAAATTCTCCCCCCATTTGACATCAATGGAAAAGGGTTACTCCCCCTGGCACACAACCATCTTGCGGACCTGTACACACTTCCACTCCCAATTTATATTTTGAATAAGGAAAATCTAATGAGAACTTGGGAGAATCCCAAGATTCTAGTGAAGATATTCCAATGCTTCACGAGTACTCTCATGATCATAAATGCTTTCTGTCCAATTTGAATCTGTAAAGGAATGAATAATGAGATTGTTACCCTTGGGATACCACAAGCCATATTCTGTTGTTCCCTTTAGATATCGAAGAATTATTTTGATGGAAATAGTATGTGATTCTTTTGGTGCTGCTTGGAATCTTGCTACTTGTCTAACTGCTTGCATAACATCTGGCCGAGAGGCTATTACATATAGAAGACTATCAATCATAGATTTGTACAACCTTTGATCCACATCCTTAGATGAGCTGTCTATGCTCAATTTTCAACCTGTTACCATCGAAGTAAGGATGGGTTTGCAATATTCCATTTTGAATTTCTTGAGCATTTCCTTGATGTACTTGGCTTGAAATATAAATATTCCTTTCTCTTGCTGAGATATTTGAAGCCCTAAGAAGCATGTCAGCTCACCAAGTAAAGACATCTCGAAATCAATTTGCATCTTTGTAGAAAAATTATTACTTAGTCGATCATCATTGCTACCAAATATCATCCTCGTTAGCTATTAGACATCCTTTAGTTGCTTCATCGAGAACATATATGTCGTTTGGAGCTCGACTTTCTGTAGCCACAATTTCACCATACCTCCCTTTCCTGATTTCACATTTTGTGGAGTTGAATAGTATTGTGTGTCCTTGATCACAAATTTGTCCAACACTGAGTAGATTATGATTCATGTTTTCAACCAATAGAAAATTGTTGGCTATAACATATTTGCTTCCGAGAGTGATGGTACCTGATCCTATAACATTTGAAGATCCATCATTTCCAAAGGATATGGTTTCATCCTTCTTCTCTTTCAGAGACACAAATTTCATTCTATCTCTAGTCATATGCGTTGAGCAACCATTGTCAACATACCACAAATTTTTTTTGTTTTGAGCCTTAAGAGCGAGAGCACAATTATCAGTCTTCTTCTTCTTCCATGTTTGTTCATTCTGTGGCTTCGAAGATTCTTCTGGAGGATTTTCAAGTCTGCAGTCTCTGGTTATGTGTCCAAAGTTTCGACATTTGTAACATTCAATATTATTTCTTAAATGTTCAAATATATTGATGTTTCGCTGAGCCCTGGGAGGTTCATATTTGACAGATCTCCTGGAATTGTATTCGTTCCTAGGGTACGTGCGACATTCTACAGCTTTATGACCAAATTTTCCACATGAATAACAGTAGCCATAAAAAATATGTTGGTACCTAGATGGAAATTTTCGTCGAGGAATTGTCTTCCAAGGTTGTTCTTGCAAATCTTGTCCAATGAAATCTACATGCATGTCAGATCTCATAGGTTCATTGTATTTTGTTGTAGAAGGTCCTGCTTCTTCTTCTTTGTAACCGATGCCAGTTTTGTCGTTGTATGATCATTGATTTTTGATGAGTTCTTCTAATGCCCTTGAGCTGTTGGCATAGTTTTGGATAGTTTTTCCTTTCTTCACTTCCTCACGCAGCAAGACTACTTTGGCTTCTAATTCTTCCCTTTCTTGGTTGCTTTCTTCCAACTTCTTTTGAAGTGACTCTTCAATGCATTTGTGTTCTTCAAATTCAATTTTGAGACCTTGAACTTGTTCTTCAAGAGTATTGGAATGGATCTTCTCTACCTTGAGCTCTTTTATAAGCTTGATTGCTTCCTTAGAAAATTCTTCTATGGTCAATCCTTCTTCTTCGTTGTTTGATACCTCTTGTTTATTGTGCTTGGCCATAAACAATACTCTCTCATTGGCTTCTTCTTCACTGTCATTGTCTTCATCGAATGATGAGCTATCTTCTTTAGAGAGAAAGTTCCTTTTGGATCCTTTCTTGTTGAATTTCTTAAAGCCTTTCTTTCCTTTTGAGTTTCCATCACTTCTGTTCGGACATTTTGCTGCGAAATGCCCAACCTCACCATAGCCGAAACATATCAATGGAAGTTTACCTTTGAATTTTCCCTTACCAATTTTTAGTTTTCTCATAAAGGAAGCATATTCTTCATCTGAAAGACCTTCTTCATCATCTCCCTTTTCTTCACACTTGCAGGTGCATGTATTTTCAATTGAAGATTGTTTGTCCTTATTGGTTTTCTTAGATGCAACGAACGCAGTTTCTATATGCGAAGTACCCTCTTCTTCATCAAGTCTCATTTCATATGCTATGAGAACTCCATGTAATTCCTCTTTGCTGAGTTTGTCCAGATTTGCACTGTATTCTAAGACCGATACCTTTGGGTTGAATCTCCCCGGTAACGTTCTAAGAATCTTCCGTATAATAGTCTTCTCATCAACTGGCTCTCCCAATCCTTCCAGAGTATTGGTTATTTCATCAACGTATTGAAAGTATGCAGCAATGTTGCAATCTTCTTTCATTCTGAGTTGCTCAAATTTTGCTCTATAGATTTGAAGCTTTGCTTCTTTGACATTTGAGTCACCTGTATATATATTCTCAAGCTTGTCCCATACATTTTTGGCAGTTTTACAACCCAACACCTTATGATAAGCAGATTCAATAAGTCCACTGATAATAATATTCTTTGCTTTTGCATCATTTACCAAATTCTTCTTACCTTGTTCATCTGCGGTTGATGTAAATCCATTTTGAACAATGTCCCATACTTCATAACCTTGCGCCAAGAGATAGACCTCCATTCTTCCTTTCCAAAGTGCATAATTATTTTCATTGAATAGAGGTACACCATTCTTGGTATGCTCCATGACCTCCTTCCAACTGTTAAACTGTTATTGAAGGAACCAAGCTCTGATACCAATTGTTGGAAATACTGAGAGGGGGGGTGAATCAGTATTCCTTTCAATTAGAGCATTAGTTAATCTTCAATTATTATCAGTGTTTGTACAATGATAGCAACAAACAAAAGGAACACAAATGCACACATTTTTTAAGGTGGAAACCCACTCTGGGACAAAAACCACCTAATGCTTTTCTAATAATTCTTTAATATTCAACTCCAATTGAAAATAAAGCTCCAACTTCCTAGAATTTAGAAAATAATTCTTCTCCAGCTCCCACTGGATGGATGCTCCAACGCCTGAGATTCTTCAGCAGTCAACTGAATGGAAGCCTGAACACCCAATGAGCTACAACTCACCCTAGCACCACCCTACCACCTTATATAAGAATAAAAGAAGATTGGACTCCTGTACCAGGGAAAATGGTCCACTTTAAAATGATATAGAATGATGTAGTAGAAGAAGATACACTAGACCATAACCCCAACTATGACACAACCACCTAATGATGATCCTAGACCTCCCGACACTGCCTCTCCAACTCTTGGCAGAGAGGCAATAGTACAATTTTTACAATAATGTATTTACAATGACTTAGTACAATGATACCTTTACAGTGACTGTATGAAGTGCTGCCCACTTGAAGACTTTATGTGATGAACTTCTTGCTGCTGTTCTGCACCTTGGTTGCTGCTCTTGTCATGCTACCCTTTGCTGCACCTTGCTTTGCTTTTCTGCCCTAGAAAGTCTGGTCCTTTGCAGCCCTTGACAACACATGATCTAGATTTTTCTTGCCTTCTAGGAGCTACAAATTTGGCCTCCTTGGAGATACAAATTTGGCCCTCATAGAGACAATAATTTCGGCCTTCTTTCAAGTCTAGCAACTTGTCCTCCTTTTGTAGCTGGAAATTCAGCCTCTTGGTCTTCGATCTCTACTAAAGGCCAAAGATTTGGCCTCCTCCCAAAATGTCCTTGCAAATGTAATAACCCTGCTATGAAAAATTGACCTTCAAAACAAGGGTTCTCGTCTAGAAAATTCGCTCCAATACCTGCAATAATAAAAAATGGAAGATCTGATCTCCCTAAATATCCAACTAGGGTGGCACTCGAAGTCCACCGAAATCATCAGAATAATTTTTTTGAAACCCTTGCACTATTCTATCACTCCGCCAGGTTCCCAAGGCTAAAGAAGGAATCCCAACAGAGGTAACAACAAACCAAGATTTTAACTTGATAGCTAGCCCTATCAAGTCGGAGAGGGCTCTCTCCAAAAATTCACAACCAAGAGGGTTGGAGTAATTAGGGTTTTTAGGTTATATATTGAGTGCATGGTTTGTTTTGATTTGATTTTGTTGGGGTTTCACTAGATGAAGAAATTAGGTCAAGGGAGCTAGGCCAGGGCAAATGAGATAGGGTTGCAGGGATTCAATGGGGAAAGGTAGGCATAAGGTTTATCACTTAAAGATGATTTTTATGGGATGGATTTAGCACTGAGGAGAATCTAGGAAGATCATGGGATATGTATTCTTCCTAAACAAAGGAAAATGGACAAACTATGATCAATTTCCTAAAAAAGAGCATGAGAAAGAATGTGTTCTGCCTATCTAATTTGAAAGAGATCATACTATAGAGATGTAATGAAAATTAATAAAATACATTATAACATATGAAACTGAAGGAAAAAACAATGATAAAAATCATACCACAAGTATCCCAAAAAATAGCTGCAACTCTTATTTATTAACTGGCCAAACTGAGTACAATAGTTCCTTGATTAAAAAGCTAACATCCAAACTGATTCCAACCCTTGCTAAGAGTGAAGAAAGAGAGTAAATAGACATCAAAACCACAATCACTCATCCTTAGGGGTTAATCCATGAGGTGAGGAAGAGATCCACAAAATATTGAACTGAAAGATAGAGTATAACATGGTCCAAGTGGCTCACTTCTCATTACATTCAAACTGATTAATCTTGACTAAAAGATAACTTTACCTAATGAATCTACCCCTAGGTAACTTATAATTGACATAATTACATTTAACATGATGAATTACATAAGTAGAAACATGATTTCTTGAAGAAGAATCAAAATTTCAGAGAAATTTGGAAAAAATCAGCAAATTGGTCATTTGCGCCCTCAACTGTGCATTTGCGTGCCGACAGTGTCATTTGCGCCCTCCATGTTCAGGAACACTTTTTAATGACCTACAAGTGTCCAAATCAGGCCCAAGATGGCTTGTTGGAAAGCTCTGCCTGTCCTCATCAATTACCTGCTTAGTCTTCAATTGCTCATTTTCTTTCTCAAGGAAGTTTATGACATATATGGCCCTGTCAAGATTAGTTTGGAGCTCCTTAATCTTGACATCCTTTCATTTGATAGCTGCATTAGTGATTTTTTCATTTTCATCCTCATCTAGGTCAACAAGTTGAAATTCTTGTTCTGTTTCATGAGGATCATCCTCATCATGAATGACTGGCTCAATGACCTTCTCTTTGCCTTTGTCCACCTTCTTTGTTGTTGTAGATGGAATGGCCCCTTCCACTCCATGTGGAGAAAACACATGCCTGTGGCCTCTCTGGTAGGTTTTTGGCAATGGCTCAACCTCAACCATACTAGCCCATTTAGGATCAATGTCCTCAATCCTACGAGGTGAACTAAAGTCATGATGAGATGGAGATGAAGGAGGTGAAGGGGATTGATCTGGTGATGATGAATATGGTATGTGCTGAGATAGAGGAATGGAAGTGGATGGTTGGGATGATGAACGGACATTTTTTGCATGCTGAGTGGATGGCTCATTGAAAATATCATTAGCTATGAAGGTGATCCATGCAATGTTTAGTTGATTGAGATGGTGGAGGACTATGATTTTTATTCGGGTATGATGAAATATACTTCTCATTTGCTGTTCATACTCCTTTTTCTGGGCAATGTATGCCATCTTCTCTATACTCCAGAAAAGATAATAGGGTATGATAAGCATTCTTACCATAGTGAAATTCATTAAGAGCCAGATGTGATAGGAATAGCCTTGAAAATATTCCTTCACATGAAAAGTATTTCATGATTATCTTCATCATTAGGGCATATTTTTCTAGGAGGTGAGAAAAAGGAAAGAACCTCTTTGTTTGATTTTGGTGTCTTAGTTTTTAGAAGTCAAAGTCCTGTTTCTTCACATTACCTTTCTTGAACCAATTCTCCCCAAAATTTTGGATCTCGGTGGCAGCTAAAATGATAGCAGTGGATAAATTAAAAATGACACCAGCTAATGTAACTTGGTTTTCATGGAGTCCAGATATGAAATTCTTGTTAACATGGGATGGTGCTGGACCCTCTGAATTTTCTCACAAAAATCATAACAGCCAACATGTTTGAAGCATGTCATAGTCCATGGAGAAGCCAAGAGTTCCCTAGTGTTGGTAGGTTCAGTTCTGAGCACTCTTCCCCCTTTATGTGGCCTCCTCACTTATGTTTCCTCTCCTTCACTGAATGATGTGTTTTCTTCCTCTGTTGCCATGGTGTTTTTGTCAAAACCCTAGGGAGTAGGAATGGGAAATGAGAAAGGGAAAATGAGGGAGAAGTTTTCTAGGGATGTGTGAAATGGGGGAGGGAATAGGGAGTAGTAATATGATAGATTTAGGATAGGTATTTTAGGATTGAGAGCCTAGGTATATGTAACACCTAAGGCTTAGGGTTTTGGGAGAAAATTTTACGAAAAGTTTAGGAAAAGGGGATTTTGAAAAACATGGGTTTGGGAATGAGTTTTTGGAATTGTGGGAAGGTTGTAACGGTGTAAAAGAGTGAAATTTGGTTATTTTCACTAATGTAATGGGATACTAGGGTTTTGCTTCTCAATTCAAACACCAAATTACAACCTTAATTTGCAAGAACTCAACACATAAACTTATGAAAATTGTTTTTAATGGCATGAGAATATTATTGTTTTGCTGGAGGTAAAATGGGTGAGTTGGTGGAGCTTTGAAGACAAAATTTCACCACTTGAACAATTCCTAGGGCTTGCTGGTCATTTGTGCCATGAACAAAGCATTTGTGCCCTTAACTGAGTATTTGCGCCCTTGCTCAAGTGTTTGCACCCTGAATTGGGTCTTTGCGCCCTAAACTGGGTATTTTCACCCTCATTTCAGTGTTTGTACCCTGCCTTTAGCATTTGCGCCCTCATTTCAGTGTTTGCGCCCTGCCTTTAGCATTTGCGCCCTCAACTCTGCTCTTTTGCCAATTTCACCTAGAAATTCACAATTTTGATCTTTTTGAGTGCTTGCTTGATGTTTGGAGGAGGAAAATGAATTTGAATTGATGTCAATAAGTCATAAATAGCTAAGTGAATTTGATTTCAATTGAAAAACCCACTTTTCTAATGTCTCATTTCACATTTTTGAGAACTTTTGCTGATTACCCTTTCATTTGATTTTTCTTCTTTGAAGGATGATGTTGCTGAAGTTTGGCACTTTTCACTTTCAGTTTGGCATGTGTGATTTGAGTTGTTATCTAGGGGCATAACTTATTACATATAGGAAGCACAAAATTACATAAAAAATGAAATAAATTAAAACTCTGTTTTTTGAATAAAATTACATTCGAGTATGAAAATCATACTTTAAAACCAAAATTACAACTTTAAAAATGATATTTACACGTTGATAATCCTCTGTAGATGATAATGAAATGTTTATTGAGTCACTCTCCCACCTTTTTCTGACATTATTGAGATGAAATGGTGGATTTTTGACCTTGAACAATGAAACCTAATGACCTAATGGGACCTTGAATGACCTGACTCCATGGTTGACTTTGACTGACATAAGACATAGTGAAATGAGCTTCTAAAAAGTGTTTTAATGCTCAACAAGACATGAAGGTGGGCCAAGAAATGTGAATTTTGAGGGAGAGTGAGGTTTTATGACTAGGGCTACCATCAGTGAATCAATTTTTTGCATGATCTAATGGAATGATAAAAAATTTCAGAGTGGGTCCCCTAAAATGAATAAGAAAAGAGTGATTTTGATCACTGATGGCATAATGCATATTTTGACTCTAACACACTAGACTCCCTTGAACCAAGTCGCTTTTAAAAAATGATAAATATAATAGCATGATTGTGAAGTGACCTCTTCTCCCCCTTTTAAAGATTTGTTGGGATCTTTCTCCAATCTTCTAGAAGCACCTTTATTATTATTTTATTTGATAAAGGCACTAGGTGGGATTTTGTTATTTTCTCGAAGAAATTTTTGCTCCTTTTATTTATTTTTATTATAAAGTAGATTTAGGCAAAATTTCTCTGCCCCCTTAGTAATTTCCCTTTTTTCTAGCCTAAAGGAGACAAGTCATGCTAGAAGGAAGATAACTCCTTGCTCAAGTGATTTGGGACATTACATCCATGATTCTTTCTAGCCTCCAAAGGTTCTCTAACAATACATCCACTTTAATATCCCTGCTAATTAATTCTGCAAAGCAAGTTCCAATTTTTTTCAATTTTGGTGATGGGAGAAATTTTGTGCACAAAACTTAGGAAAAGTGGATGAAGAGGCACCAATTTAATTTTTGTGAAAAGGGAGGCTCCAAAAAATTAGGAAAAAGGAGAAATTAAATGGATGGTGGAATGTGGGGACCACCTCAAGGAGTGAATTCAAACTCCCTTGAGGAAATTCGATGTGGAGGGAAGAGAGAAGAAGGGAGGTCGAATTGTGCAGCCTACAATGAGAGAGGGGGAGAAACAAGTATAAATAGAGGCGAAGGAATTAATTTTGGGACTTTTTTTCAATTTACCTTCTCAATATGATGCTCACTCGAGCTGTTCAACCAAGTCAACAGTGCTACTTAGCACAAGGGATTTTTGTGTGGAAATTCGAACTTTACCTTCGATGAAATTTCAGTGTCACCCTAGGAGAGCTCTTGGTCACATTGTGGAGTTGTTCCATAGTGGATATATGGAGAAACTAGATATTTTAGTATGCATATTGGGTGAAATAGATACTTTCATAGTACTTGGGAGAGGTACCTCCAATGCATGCAAGTTTTTGGAAATTACAGGTGTATTGCGTCAATTTTTTTGGAGGTTTGTGGTGGATTGTAGGGTTGACTGTGGGTGAAAAATTCAGGTTGAATTTGTGTCTTCTTGGGCCTGCGTAGGGGTTCATTGGCAGAAATTGCACAGGGTTTGTGGGGCTAGGATTTTTAAGGGAGAAAGAATTGGGAGAGATTAGGGAATTTGAGGAGGAAATTACAGGGATTTTTGCAGTGATTTAGAGAGTGTTCTGCAATAGTTTTGTAATATTTCTAATGGAAAATTTACAATGATAACAGAAAAATTGCAAATAAAACAACACAATTTTTTTTCTTTAGAAATTAACACATGAACCAAAAAATATGCACCAACTCCATAAACTGGCCAATTTTTATTATATGAGAATGTTTTGGTACAAATAGTTGGAGAAAGTGCACTTGGGCTTGAGCAAGGAAAGCTGAAAGCACCAGGTGATGAGTACAAGCAAATGAAATATCTCCATAGTAAGCTCCTCCAAATTACTACGCAGCTACTCCAAGATTGCACTGCTACCTGAATTCAGCCTCTAATTTACCCAATGAAAATTGCCCATAAAATTCTAGGAATTTGGGAAGGTGGTCCTTGCCCAAAACCCAGAAAAACCCAGAAAGGGTTTCCTCTAATTCCAACCTTCAAAATCTGACCTTTCACAGCTTGGCCCTCCTCCAAATTCGATTTCTATTACTGTAGTTGTTGATGTCAACCACTGCGATTCAAAATACCATAAAACCTCCTCAAATTAACCTCCAATCAATCCCCTAACACCTCAGCTCCAAAATCCCTCTAAGGCAGCTCCCACAAATGAGCCTCCTCCAATGACTGGGCAGTCCAGGGAAGTGCTTATGAAGTCTTTATGGATACTAACTGAGAAATGAATGAAGGCTGCTCCTCTATGGATGTTGTTGCTTGTACACTATAGAAATGGACCCTCAATCACTCTTCTAGCTCCTCTAGTGAATCCTCCAACAACCCTACTCTACAATAGAAATATGGATCCAACCACTACACAATAGAGGCTCTAGACTGCATCCCAGTCTCTCTAGAAAAGAATATAATATGTAGGTACTCACTCCTATGGACTCAAAGCAAGCAAAGCGCCTTCCTTGGGTGGCACTCGAAGTCCTGGATGTAAACCGCATGGGAGAATGAGCAGAATTTGCAATCTCCAGTTTTACAGTTGCTTGGGGTCAAGCAACATTCGAGAGGGGAGGACTGTAATGTCCCTTCCTAGATTTTCTGAATGTCTTAGGAAATCAAATTTTGTAAATTTTTATTAAAGTTAACACAAGGAAATTTTGGGGTGGAAAACATAGGAGAAATAAATGATTTAATTTATAGTGGAATATGGGACCCACATGAAGTACGCACTAGAGGAAAAAGGAATTCAAATTACTTTAGGAAAATCGAAATTGTGGAAGGACCCAAAAATCATGCATGCCCAACAATTATAAAAGGAAGGAATGGAGGAGCCATTTGCATCTTTTTCCTATTGAATAAATTGAATTTCCTTAGCTGCTTAGCTGAGCCAACGTTGTGGTGTTCAACAAAAGAGCTTCCCAAGGAGTGATGTAATGAGGAGTGAAAAATTCTCAGAAAATTTTAGGAAATTTGGGAAGGTGATCCTCGCCCATGTAGCAATTTATAGGGTAATTTCCTTAGATAAAACACCAAAGGTAACCGCTCACAAACAGATCAAAAATCAATACACCAACATTTAACATGGTTAAAACCCTCGAAGAGGGAAATAGCCCATGGCTTGAGCCAACGTGGCCACTTTAGGCAATTTATTAATATAAAGAAAGAAAATTTACATAAGCTTCTCTCATAAATAGTTACCAGATAAATGATCCTCCATGCTCTTTAAATAGAGATCATGGACCAATCGGGGGTTAAGCCACAGACGAAGTGTTGGTAATACCGATGAGAGAGTGAACCGTCATATCACTACATATCGTGACCGTCAGATTATGTTACAAATGTACACAGTAAATAAACAAACTTTACCTAACTCTACACTAGACCAAGTTAAGATTAAATATTTCCTATGTGTTGGAATATCCTAACATCCCCCCTTAAGAACAACTTGGGATAGGATTGAAGGATTTACAAAGGTGATGCAAAATGAGACTATTTACTATGTGTCGAAATATCCTTAAGAACAACTTGGGATAGGATGGAAGGATTTACAAAGTTGACACGATAAGAGAATGAAGGAGGCATTACAGCCTATCCCCCCTTAATGATAACTTTCCTAAACTCCAAGCATCGATCGAAGTTTGGTAAACTTCACTTCTGTGAGAGCCTTTGTAAAGATATCGACAAATTGATCATTGGTTGAACAATACTGTACTTCAAGAACACGATCATGAATGCACCTTTTGATGAAGTGTGTGTGAAGCTCAATGTGTTTAATACGCTGATGCTGAACTAGATCTTTGCATAGTTGAATGACACTATGATTATCACACCAAAGTGTAGTTGGATGCTGCCAATGAAGACCAAATTCAATCAAGATCTAATGAAGCCATAGGGCTTCCTTGCTAGCTTCAACTGCACCACGATACTCTCATTCTGCTGAAGAAAGAGAGATGGAAACATATTTCCTACAAGACCAAGTAATAGGTCCTGAACCAAGAGTGAATACATAACTGACAGTAGACTTTCGATCATCAAGGTCACCAGCCCAATCAGAATCAGTGAAACCAATCAATAATGGAGATGCTTTTGTACTGTAATGAATCCTGAGCTGAACTGTACCTAGAATATATCGAAGTATACAATGTAGGAATTTACAGGGTAAGTTCCTGAGATCAAACACCAAAGGTCACCGCCCACAAACAAATCACAAATCATCACACCAGTATTTGACAAGGTTAAAAACATCGAAGAGGAAATAGTCCATGACTTGAGCCAACGTGACCACTTCAGGAAATTTATTAATATAAAGAAATAAATTTACATAATATTCTCTCATAAAAGGTTACTGGAAAAATGATCCTCCATGCTCTTTAAGTAGAGATCATGGACCAATCCGGTGATAAGCCACATATCAAGTGTTGGTAATACTGAGGAGAGAGTGAACCGTCAGATCACGACATATCGTGACCGTCGAATTATAAGTTACAAATGTACATAGTAAAGAAACAAAATTTACCTAACTTTATGTTATACCAAGTTATGCTTAACTATTTCCTATGTGTTGGAATATCCTAACAACCCAAAACCTAGAAAAACCTAGAAAGGGTTTCCTCTAATTCCAACCTTCAAAATCTAACCTTTTGCAACTTCACCCTCCTCCAAATTCGATTTCTATTACTGTAGTTGTTTCTCTCAATCATTTCCCTTCAAAATCCTATCAAACCTCCTCAAATGAACCTCCAATCAATCCCCTAACACCTAAGCTCCAAAATCCCTCTAAGGCAGGTCCCACAAATGAGCCTCCTCCAATAACTGCGTAGTCTAGGGAAGTACTTACATAGTCTCTATGTATACTAACTGAGAAATGCATGAAGGCTGCTCCTCTATGGTTGCTACTACTGCTACACTCTAGAAATGGACCCTTAATCACTCTTGTAGCTCCTTCGGTGAATCCTCCAACAACCCCACTCTACAATAGCAAGATGGCTCCAACCACTGCGCAATAGAGGCTCTGGAATGCGTCCCAGTCTCTACATAAAAGCATAGAACATGTAGGTGTTCACTCCTCTGGACTCAAAGCAAGGAAAATGCCTTCCTTTGGTGGCACTCAAAGTCCACCGAAGAAAGGTTGAGCTTCACTCCTTGGGAATCTCTTGTGTTGAACAACACAACGTTGGCTTGGCTAAGCAACTAAGATAATTCGATTCATTCAATAGGAAAAATATGCAAATGGATCCTCCATTCATTCCTTTTATAATTGTTGGGCATGCATGCTTTGTGGGTCCCTCCACAATTTTGATTTTCCTAAAGGAATTCGAATTCCTTTTTCCTCTAGTGTGTCCATCATGTGGGTCCCAATTCCATTATCAATTAAATAATTTATTTCTCCTATGTTTTCCACCCCAAAAGTTCCTTGTGTTAAATTTAATGAAAATTTACAAAATTTTATTTCCGAAGACATTAGGAAAATATAGGAAGGGAAATTACAATTTTCTGACAATGCTTGTTGGGTAGATGACTGAGGAATTCATGTTATTTTGTGGGCTACTAGGAGAGTTGGTTTGGAGCCAAACCCTTTACGGGTTTGGTTGGGCTTGATGAAAATTACACCAACTAATTTTTCAGAATTTTCTAAGCACATCTGAAGCCAAATTTCCCATTTTCCACTTGGTAGCAGTAGTAGTAAATGTTGAATATTGCAACAAGAAACAGTAAAGGAGGCATCTTGAAACATCATCCTTGATCCTAGTTGGAAAATAATCACCCAAACAAGGTGGGGCCCACACATGTTATTTTTAGGTGTATGTCTATTTTTAGACATGGTGAGCATATTCTATATGTAGCAGGAGGCTATTTGTAGATGGTTTGTCAAATGTGAAAAATAGATGAGATTTTATTTTTAGAATATTGGGCGAAGTCTATTTATAGATCGTCAATCTAAAAATAGATGCATGTCGATTATTATTAGCTCTTAATAATAATCAGACTCTAAACAACAAATTATTCTCTTGGAGCACTTTGTTTTAGTGCACAGATGTGGCACATCAGTGGACTAAGGGAATTACGCAATTCCCAAGGGTTTACTGGAGCTCATGCATGGAGGACTCAGTTAGAACTCAAGTGGCAGAGTTATGACACAGTTGGAAGAGTAGTTATGGAGTTGTATTCAGTTTAACTCAGTTAGACTCAGTTGAGATAGTTGTATCTAGTCTAACTGAATGATACACTAGTGAGAGTGGAGTGAATTAATTAGTTAATTAATTCACAAATAATAACTCATTAATCAACTGAACAATACAACAGTTAACTATAGTGCATGGCTGTTTCAATGGAGACCCAGTGGAGAGATAGGTGAAAGGGCAAGATGGACTATCTATTGTGACCATAGTGATGCATGGATTGCATCTATATATACATTGGAGTTGCCAATGATAATAATGCAGTCAGGGAGAGTGGGATTGCATTGAATTGGTCTTTGTAATAAGCTTGGATTGCGCAGTGGAGGCAGGCTATTAGGAGGCAGAAATTGGTGCATGGATTTGCAGATTTCTTCATGATAGTGTGTGACGATTGTATTGTACTGAGAGCTTGATGTACTAATATTTGTATGATATTGTTACATGATCTCCATGATACATAATATATGATAGTTGGGGTTTTCAGTTTCAGGATTTCCCGTTAAACAACTGTGTTATGTGTGTTTTTATTTCTTCATGTGTTTTGCAATTGTTGATTAAATTTCCGCAAGAATTATAGTGGAAGGATTTTGTGTTTAGCAAGAAGATAAATATTGCTAGATCAGGTGAGTCCGGATATATACATGCATATTGTATATAATTTCTACAGTAAAATTCTAGGTCAGTGCAGAATTTTGAGAGGAACTCTTCTAACACTTTGACATTATGATTGTAACCTGGGTTTTTCCTTTCTTGTTGTAGCAAGCCCAAATTCCACTATTCCTATCTATTTGGACTCCATTCTGCTTCAAAATAATAAAATGGCTCAGAGTTTTGGTGCGATTTATGGTGTAATCTAATATATTGTGTGTTGAAATTTTGTTTTTTGTTCATATTTTTAGCTTCGGTTATCACTTAATATTTATATTAGGAATATTACAGTGGTATCAGAGTAGTGATATGGCCAACTGTGGGAGAAACCGATTTTATGACCCTAGAAGACAAGCAGAATATAACATACTAGAGACATAGATACAAAATTAAAGAAAGGGAATTGTAGATTACCCTTGATCAAGAGGTAACTAAGCAGGAGATAATAGAAAAAAACATGGGGGATACGAGTAAGGACGACACAACATTTTAGAGCCTCTTGAAGGTCTTGAATGATATGTCACAAGGGTAGAAGGAGATTTTGGATGAGATGAGACAAAAATATTGTAACATGGGAAATGATGGGGATTTCATCATAGGAGAGGGTTCATGAACATCTCACAATATTGATAGTACCAACCCTTATAGCCACCCTCATATTTACAGTGGACCAGCTAGATCTACTATGGCCACGTTTTTTACTAGAGGGATTGGAGGACAACCAGACATGGATGAGATTCCCTTAGGGAATTATTTCCGCAAGTATCAATACATGGGGGAGGAGTTTCAATTTTCTCTAACCTTTAAGGAATTTTGTTAGCTCAAGCATGGAAATAAAGGGAAGGGATCTGGTGGGACATCTGCGCAGAGTACAGACTTGCAACGCACAATTGGGAGATTGTTCCTTCCCACTTTTGATGGATCTTCCAAATGCAATGCTAGAGCTTGAGCTGAAAAAATGACACTTACTTTATTCTTAACCATATGATAGAGGTGCAAGCCATTCAAATGGCTACCTTGCACTTGGAGTGTGAAGCCCACAATTGGTGGTTCCATGGGCTATCCACATTGGGAAATGCCAGTGTGACCTCTTATGAGTATTTTACGTGGATGGTGCTGGTCTGATTTGATAGGAGAGACCCTGAAGCACATTTTAGAGAAATGACTAAGCTCAAACAGACAGGCAACCTAGAGCACTACATCTCTGATTTTGTGGGGTTGTCAATGATGGTACTAGATCTATTAGAGTCTAGGAGGGTCTTCTTGTTTGTGGAGGGCCTATATAAGCCCTTGCATGGGTTAGTGAGGAAAAATAGACCTATTTTGATTTAGGATGTGGTGAGAAAGGCTCGGGATTCACAAGATGCAATTACCAAAAATAGAGCACTAGTACCCACTAGAATCCCTTTTTTAGAGAGAGGTAGAGACAAGGTTTCTTGGGAGCGAGAGCGGGGAGCGACATTTTTAAAAGTTTTAGGAGTGAATTTTATATATTTTGATGCATATATGTTAACAAAAACATGTATAATTATGAATTATTTATAAAAGGCATAAAAACATGGATTAAACCATATAACATCAATCATCTAGTAGTTACAATTTTCATCAACCACAAGTCCACAAGTTACAAGTTTTCATTTATATACCATGTAAGGGTGCACATAACCAAAATAACATCGCACGAAATCCATCTCTCAACCAAAAATACATCAAAAAATAGGCTCTATATGGCCTCTAGCATCCAAAACAATCATGCTACAACAAAACCTACATATCATCAAAATCATTGCCTATCTTGGGATCTTTGTCATTAATATCACTGTCTAAGCATTAGCATAAGATAGAAAATACATAGCATATCAAGTCAATATTTTATTTGAGTGATGGGTACATTTTTAGTAGGTTCATCATAGAGGATTTCAACAACCAATGTCATTAACATCAAGGTACATAGAGGGATTGGTGCACTTGATAAATACAAGTTCTGTACCTTAGTACATGAAAAAATTCAATGGAAACATTGTAATTCCCCAAATCCTGAAATCCTGAATAACTGATAAGTTTGCTAGATTTTGAGTGAGATATAAAATCCACTTTCTCCATATGAAATAAAATGAGGTCGGAACCACTCTCAGACATGCTGAGTCATTTCATTGTAATGTTAAAAATTTAAGTAAAAGGATGAAAATGGAAGATAAATGAGAATGACACTTTTACTTTAAATGGATTGCATATCAATACTAGGGCCATAGGATTGATCATTAGACTTGCCCACTAAATTCTTGTTTCTTTGAAAAAAAAATTGTGTTTGGGATAAGTTTGCAAAAATAAATTGCGAAAAAATCTAGGGAACGAAATTTTTTTTAGGGAGCGCGTTCCTGAAATTCACTCCTTGCGGAAGTGAACTTTGGGAGTGTGCTCCCGAGGTCTCTCTCGATGTGCTCCCAAATGGAGCATACTTTGGAAGTGGATTCGCGGGGGGGGGGGGTACTCTCTCACAACCTTGGTTAGAGATATCAAACCCCTGCAATGTGAAAATTCCAAGTCTGGAATCCTATTGCAGCCAAATAAACTTACTTCGCCTACTTGTTATTGAATGAACAAGTATTTATGGTTTTCTACTGTAAATACTGAAGCAAATTACTGCTGTAGGCTTCACTTAATTAATTAAAATATGTCAAAACAAGAAACTGAGAAATGAAGAAAAACATCACATAGGACATCATTGTTTTTGGACAAACGTCCCCGGAAAAACCCAATGCGAGAAAACCGGTGAAGAAAAAATGAGGGTTTTATTATTAAGAAACAATTATTTCCAAATACATCTCTAAATGTCTCTCTGGACAATTCAATTATAGATAATATCACTGACAGAAATATTATTGAGGTTACCTCACACTATCACTGGAAAATCCCGACTGATCGGATTACTGAATGAGATGCCTCTGATAGGATCTACGCAGTCCCAACGCCAACCCTTTTTGGCACTGCATTACTTAGTTTGTGAATCGATCTGCTCCCCAGAATCTTCTATCTCTGCCTCCCAGTCTCACACCCCGACTTTTGGCTTCTCAAATCGATTCTTCAGCAAATTATTCAAATTTCCTCTTTGTCCTCTGTGCAACCTCCGCGTAGCCCTGCATGGCTCTTGGTCAGCTTCTATGGCTCTGTGCTGGAGTTACTAGATCTCTCTCTGCCCTTCTCTATTGATGATTCTTTGACCGAGAAATATATCTCTTCAGAAATTGTCTCTGCCCCTCTCTGCATGAGAATATCTCGATCAAAGTTTTCCTCTGAGCACTGCTCAGTTCAGAAAATTCGATCTCTTAATCTCTCGGTGTGTTTCCAAACGGACCTCAAGCCTTTCTTAAATAATCTTCTCATTGACATTCAACGGCCCAGATTAGAATCTAATCACTGGCTAAGATCAATTTGGATTGATCCTCATATTCTTCTAGAATTTACACCCACATTTTAGATTAATACCCATTAATTATTTTAATTACCTAAGTTTAGACTTAGGGTCTCATTAAAAATAATTATTTTATTAAATAAAACCTTCTTTGGGTGGAATTTCCCCAAACGATTTATGGGATATCTAGAATACATGTGTCTAAGCCTCTCCACAAAATTTTTTACCTAGAGAGAATCTGATGCTACCCCAAATCAACATGCCACAGAGGGAGATTCCAGGGCATGGGTAGTTGGATGGTGAGACTAGAAGAGACCTTTGGAGGAGGAAGTTGTGCTTTACATTCAAGGAGTCTTAGGCACCATGGAATAGGTGCACCAAGGGAAAGGCCCACTACATAAAAGTATTTTCGGATATTTAGCCAAAGGATGAGGCCGATCTAGAGACAGATGGATTGATGGTGAACCACAAGGCATAGGAGGAGGAGGTCCACCCTTTCCCACTAGATGGGTTATCACTTCACTAAGAGGGGTTCTGAGATATTTTATACTGAGGATCAGAGGTTCAATGCAGGGGAAATGTGTGTCAATATTGGTAGATAGTGGGGCTACCCACAATTTCATCGATGCACAGATGATGCAGAGGAGAGGCTTGCACACAGAGGCATTTGAGGGGTTTTTAGTGTTGGTGCAAGGGGAAAATACCATGCAGTGTACTCGCTATGTTCCTAACTTGAATATGACCATGGGGAACTACTCGGTGGAAAATAATTTCATTTTGGTTGATGTACTGGACACCAATGTGGTGATGGGTATCCAATGAATCTATTCCTTGGGGTGAGTCACTACTAATTGGAAGAAGTTGGATATGGAGTTCATTGGGCTAGATGGGAAGCTTATGGTATTGAGAAGCATGCATTCATATCCACCATAGGAGGTATCAAATCATCAGATGGAGGATGATATACAAAGAGGAGATATAGAGTAAGTTATGGAGCTTAGAGTTTCATAGACAGGTACTTAGACACACCATCCGCTCCCAGACATCCTTGCACTATTAGAGAAGCATTAGCTAATATTTGGGGGCATTCCTCCAGGTCGTCCACTTGATAGGGGATTTTATCACATGATAGAGTTGGATGAGGGAGTACACACATTTATCACTACCCCATATAAGAATCCCAAGGCTTACATGGATGAGATTGAGCGGGCCATACATGAGCTGTTGGCTTTGGGGAACATCAGTCCCAGTTCTAGTGCCTTTGCTTCTTATGTGGTGTTGGTGAAGAAGAAGGATGAGACCTTCCATATGTGCATTGACTACAGGGCCCTGAACAAGGAGACTGAAGAACCGATACTTTTTTCTGCGCATTGACGTGCTGATGGATGAGCTTAGAGGAGCCAATTTATTCTCCAAGATAGACTTGCGTTCAGGGTACCATCAGATTCGGTTGAGAGAGCAGGATATCCTAAAGACCATGTTCAGGTGTCACTATGGGAATTTTGTGTTTTTGGTGATGCCCTTCGGGCTAACCAACACACCAATGACATTCTAGTCTTGCATGAACCATGTATTTCGCAAGTAGTCGCGCAGATATGTGTTTGTCTTCTTTGACGATATACTCAAATATAACCAGACATTGGAGAAGCACCCGAAACACTTGGAGGCGGTGCTACGCATCTTTGAGGAACAACAATTTTACGCCAAGATGTCCAAGTGCGAGTTTGGGTTGAAAAAGATGTTGTATTTGCGACACTTGATAGGGGAGGATGGAGTTAGAGTCTATTGGGAGAAGATATAGGCTATAAAATATTGGCCTACACCCAGGAATGTGATGGAGTTGAGGGGATTCATGGGCATATATACCTATTATAGGTGCTTTGTGAGGGAATTCTCTCAGTTGGATGCAACCATTACAAACCTCATGAAGAAGGGGGCATTTGACTGGATAAATACAACATAGGAGGCCTTTGAGTGCCTCATGGTGGTGATGAGCACATGTCCGGTTCTGGCACTATCGGATTTCAAGCAACCCTTCATTTTAGAGTGCGATGAATTTGGTGAGGGAATTGGGGAAGTATTAACACAAGGAGGCCATCCCATAGCATATCAAAGATGGAAGCTTTGAGATTATGAGTGAATATATACCATTTATGATAAGGAGATGCTGGCCATAATGCATGCATTGGAAAAAATCTGACACAGGAAACATATTCAAGGTGAAGATTGACCACAACAGTCTCAGATTCCTACTAGAACAAAAGGAGCTTCAAGAGTGGCAACATAAGTGGGTTAGAAAGATTCAAGCCTATGATTTCGAGACAGAATATGTCAAGGGAAAGCACGATGTAGTGGTAGATGCACTATGTAGGAGGCTTGTGACACTTTCTCTCATGGATATCACCCAATACTGGAAAGCGAAACTATTGGTGGGGTATTCCAAGGATTAGCAGGTTTTCAAGATCTTAGATGGTACATTTGGAAATGACAAGTATCGGGAGATGGATGATGTGATCTACTAGAATAACATGATCTACTTGGTGCCAAGGTCATAACCTAGAGAGAGGATTATGCATGCAGTATAGGATTCGCCCATGGCAGGACACTCGGGGTTTTTAAAAATGTACTAGGAGATCAGGGAGAATTTACATGGAGGGGTCTGAAGGGAGACGTCTTGAGGCATGCACATGAGTGGGTTTGCCAAAGGAATAAGGGGGAGCTGTATCATCTAGATGGTTTACTACAACTCCTCCCAATGCCTGAGTGGGAACGATAGAGAATATTGATGGGCTTCATCATAGGGCTTCCAAAAATATAGGGGTAAGACTGCATTTATGCAGTGGTTGACTGGTTGACTAAATTCTCCCTCTTTTTCCCCATCTCGGGTTGATATTCAACTTCACAGGTAGCAAAGTTTTTTTTTCGAGAGGTGTTCAAGTTTCATGGTCTTCCCAAGACCATAATGATTCATAGGGATAAAAAATTCATGGGAGGGTTTTGGAAAGATTTGTTTCGTCTTGAGGGGACTGAGGTCACACCTAGCACCAACTACGATTCGCAGATGAATAGCCAGATATAGATAGTGAACAAGTGGCTGGAGGGCTACTTGCACAATTATGTGAAAGGAAAACAACATGCATGGGTGAAATGGCTTCATCTTGGGGAGTACTGCTATAGCACCACCTATCACATGTCCATAGGTATTAGCGCTAGAATCAACACTTGGATTGTGACAAGCACCTGGATAGACACATCTTAAGCTCAAGGGATTTTCTTACAGTTGGATTATATTTTTTTGGAAAGTGGTTGGAACTTACACACAATGAAAGGGATTTTGAGCAAATAAGAATCTCTCACACATATGAGGGCACTGGTGCATGATGTGGTAGCAAGTTTGCGTTTGTAGTCCAATGATTTGGATAATTTCCTTCCAATAAATATACCTGGGTTCGACTCCTGGAAGGCGCACCAAAATATGTTAGCGCTGGAATCAACAATTGGATTGTGACAAGCGCCTGACCAGAAACATCTTAATCTCAAGGGATTTTCTTACAGTTGGATTAGATTTTTGTGGAAAGTGGTTGGAACTTACACACACTGAAATGGATTTTGAGAAAATAAGAATCTCTCACACATATGAGGGCACTGGTGCATGATGTGGTAGCAAGTTTGCGTTTGTATTCCAATGGTTAGGATAATTTCCTTCCAATAAATAGACCAGGGATCGACTCCTAGAAGACGCACCAAAATATTTTAGCGCTGCGTAATGTTCCAAAATTTTAGGACAATAATTTGGAACATTAATTTTTGCTGATTTCACTTAGGAGGAGAATAAATGGGTAAGGAGGCCCATGCATAATGATATTCTCAATAAAATCCCTCATATTATGAAAGGGGATCATCTTTGGAGCTGGTTTGCACACCCTCATGTGTGAACAGGGTTATTTGCAAAGAGGCTTGGTTAAGTTATACCAAGTCAACAACGCTGGGCCAAGAGGTGGAGAACACTTAGAGAAGCAGTGCAGTATGAATGAGGAAAGGGTTATTTGGTGGAGGAAACCCTAATAGGAGTGGGACCCATGGAGAGGGGCTTTCAATTGTTTAAAAGGAGGACAAGGCAACCATTGTTTCTCATGCTTATGTTTATTCGTCTCAATTGTCCATTAGACAATTGTGCATTCTTTGTTGCTTTGCAAGAATTGCTGGAGGAATTCCTATTTAGGATTCCTTCTCCTTCTTAAGAGGTCTCTTGAGGGATTTTTCTTCATTTTCCTCACATCCAGGCTTGAGACCAAGCATATTCCCTCAAGACAACATTATTTTTGCAGCAGAGTAATGTTGTGTTGTCGGGTGTTGCAGTGAGGGTTCACTACACCATCTCCTTCAGCTATTTTCAGAGGAGGAGTCTCTCTTCTCTTTGACATATCAGATTGGAGGTATCTCGGAGCTCATTGCAGACTTTGGCATCAAGGCCAACTCATTCCATTGCCCTACAACACAGTTTAATCCAGTGACTGCGTTATTCTAGAGGAGCATTTGCAGTAGGGCTTTGCAGATACTTTTGGAGGGGAAGATCTTTGGTGAAGGGATCAACCTTTCACTTGAAAGATCCATTGGAGGAGGCATATTTAGTTTGAGCATTAGATTCAGCCATCTCCATCCAATTCTATTTTCTGAGTTGCTACTGCTACCTAGCAACTCCGGTATTTTGTAGATTTTGTATTTTATTGCCAATCCTTCCAAGATTGACAAGAGGTAGTCTTTGAGAGCTGATATCTTCACTCTCATTGTTGTATTGGGAAATACATTTGTTTATCTATGTATTTGACATATGTAGCATGCAATTTCTCTATAAAACTGCGCTGTCATAGCTTGAGATCACATGTATAGAAGTATTTCATCATGGGTTATGTACTTGTTCTTTGAGGCTGAGCATTGTCTATCTTGAGCATCCTTTCTCCTCAAGATCTTGTATTCATTTGTAGTTGCTATTATTTAATAAAATGGCTATGGATTTCTCTCATGTTTTTATGAGTTGAGTGTTGCTGCTACACCATTATTGTGTTTTCTTATTGCTGGAGCTCCAACTTTAGAATATCTCGAGATATTCTCATTGTTGTAGCAATTTTCTGAAAAAGGAACATTACAGTGGTATCAAAGCATAATCTCTGGCCCAGCCAGTGGATCTCAGCCATCATGCTATCAAGGAGAGAGAGGATGAAGACACCATTATATGGAGAAAAGAGGGAAGAAGAGCTCACAAAGCTTCTTCCAAAATCTGTACGGAGCATTCATGAAGAATTTGAGAAGCTAATGAGGGAGATTTGTACAGGATCTCCAAGAGGGTTTGAAATTGAGTCAAACTCTAGATTTTCTTGTAGGGGATGTGAGCATGCAACTGCACCATATGATATAGAGCGCAGTCACATGGCCAGTTTTGCCATGAGAGAATAAGGAGAAGGAGAAATGCTGAAGAGAGGAACTCTTAGAGGTTTCTTGCATGAATATGAATCTCAAACTCAGAAGTTTAGAGATCATGTTACTTTTCCGGAGTTTTGTAAGATCATGGTGAGGAGTAGCAAACAACATAATGAGGATAGATTTCTTCTATCTATCTTCGATGGTTCCCATACTTGTTCAGCCAGGGCTTGGATAAAAGATCTAGAGACCTTTTTGCAGCAGCATCAGATTTCTGGAGATGAAGCCATTAGAGTAGCAGCGCTGCACTTGGGAGGTAAGGTCTATGCATGGTGGTTATTTGAGTCATTTTCTTTGAAAAATGCAAATACACCTCTTCATATGCAATGTTCATTAGAACTTTGATGAAGAGATTTGGTAGGAGGAATTCTGAAATGCATATAGGGGAAACAAACACATTCAGACAAACAAAACCCTTGCATGTAATGAAGAAAACCATAGAATCAGAATCACTACATAAAGCTATGAAGGAGGTTGATATCTTGCATGATGCCTTGTTGGAGGCAAGATCTTCATTTTTGGCACAAGGAGGCAAAGATATCCTTTTTCCAAAAGAGGATCCAATCATTGGAGGGTTGCCCACTCATATTGAGGAAGCTGAGGGAAACAACGCTATCATTTCTAGAGTCGATCTAGTACCTCATGAAGAGGAAGGAGGAGATCTTGCTCCAACTAGAGGGATTCTTGCAGATTTGCAAGGCAGTCCCTAGGATCTCATACATGGAGGTCCAAGCACAATCAATGAGCAACATGATTGTGCAGCACTGCAACTGGAAGAAGGAGGAAGGGAGGAAGAGCAGCGTCATGTGATGAGAGGCACACACCCTTCTCTATTTCAGAGAGCTAGTACAAAGAGGAGGCAGACTATATTGCGCTGTGAGAGTAGGGGCAAGATTTCCCAACCATATGTGCAGTCCACTCTTGACATAGATGTCTCACTGCATAGAGGCATTCCACCAGGGAGGCCACCTGATCTATCATTGATGAGAGACATTTTGTATTTGGATTCACTGCTCTTGGATTTTGGAGAGGTGAATAGTTTGGAGGATAACTTTGACATGAGGGATGTCAAAGTAGCAGACAGCAGCAGGAGGAGAGCTACACATGCCAGATCACCAATGCTGTCTCTTGGGAGGATTGATCCTTATTAAAGATCTCAGCTCTTAGTAGAGTACTCCAAGGATCTTGATGCATGCATGATTCTAGATGACCTGGATAGATATGATGAGTATATGGTGGATGATGTGGTCATCTATTCACATGGCAGAGTCTTCTTGACTAGAGATTCTAGTCTCAAGGAGAAGTTGCTGCATGCAGCACATGAGGACTTCTTTTCCATGCATTGTGATGCATATCTGACCTTGGCAGAGGAGTTCATTTGGGAGGGCATTCAGTAGGACATACATCAGCATATGGAGAGATGTAGAGCCCAGATGATGATGATGAGGATATCACAGCCACGTTCCTACTCATTTGGAGTAAGGGAGTATTTTCAGTTGAGCCATTTCATCTCAAGTCTTCGAGTACATGATGGAGAATGTACAATTTCATCTTATATTTTGTACTTCTTGTCTTTCTATGAGCAACATATTGTACCAAGAAGGATTATTCCTTCTTTCATATTGTATCATTATGTATTTGAAGCCATTTGTAGCATTGGGATTGGCTATCTCATTGGTGGTTTGTGGGAGAGGCCACATGATTCTTGGTGTGCACCATTGGCACCAAATTGTACTTTCATGTTTATGTTTTGTAAAATGATTGTGGTAGCATACAAGTGGCTGGGAGAGCACTTGTTTTCATTTGATTTGATGTAGACAAGGGATGCACTATGCTGGTTCCTTGTGTGGGACCTTGATCCACTTTCCAGTTTTCATATGACAACTTTTTTCTATTGGTTTTTGCTTCCATGTATTGCTGATATGTATATATTCATGGGAAGCTTTTATTGGAGAGTGGGCTTGAGATTGAGGATGCCCATTGGGAGCATGATTCTCCCTACTATACATGCTGTACATTTCATGAGGAACCATGGGCCAACCATGATTTCCATATTACATTTCTTTCCTTCTTGTGGGAGAAACCACTTGGAGAACTTGAGGAGGCATTCCATGGATCATGAGGAGATGGAGGAGTTGGCACAACCAACTCTTTTCCCTTTGAGGATGAGGGGAAATTCAGTTATGAGCCACTCCATTCATATGAGCAAAACATATGGTGAGATTATTGTTGATTTTCATGATGATTTGTCTATATATATGCATCTCTTAACCATATATGTGTAGGGATTTGCTCAAAGAAGGATTATTCTTCCTTCTAGATTTGATGGTCTACATGAGGCGATTATGGATGATCACTCCCTAAGTGAATATGGGGAGGATATTTCTTGTGGAGAACATACTCACATTGCACATGACACCATTCACTTTCTACAGGAGATTGGGGCAACAAGAAAATAGTGGGGAGGCCACCCATCATTTTATTTTCTATGGCAATGGAGAGTCAAACTGTGTTGGCTTCATTTGATGGACCATTGTCCTTCTCCTTTACTACACATGGCAGCCAACATGATTCTCCTTATGGTTCCCTTGGTTGATATTGCTGGAACCTTCCTTGGGAGCATGATTGGAGGAGAGACACATTGGGTGGATGTGTCCTTGGAGGGAGAAAACTCCCACACACTTTGCACTACATGTTCCAAAGGGAGCATGGGAGATAGTAAGGCCACTACATCAGCTAATTTGTTTCATTATGAGGTGAGCCACATGAGGAATGAGATGCCATATGATGATGACTTCCAACTCATCATATATGGAGAGACTTGGGCCAGCATGATTTGCAGCGTTGAAGGAGAGGTCCTTGGGGATCTAGTCTTCATCTTGCCACTGGAGGGAAAGTATTTTGTAGCCCAAGATCAGCACTTTCTCTACACTTATCATGAGTGGAGAGAAGGACAGTATGGGGTAGGCTACATTGTCTACCATGAGCATATTTTCATCCCACCTAGTTTTCCGGAGCCAAAGGTGGAGGACAGTTTCCAAGAGTTGCCTAGTTGGAAGGTAACTCATTTTGCATGGATGATTGCTTGGGGGATGGAGGATCCACATGAGGATGATGTTCCTCAAAAAATTCATAGACTCCATGCCTTGATAGGAGGCTTTCCAGTTCTGTCCTTGCAGTTGCTTGAGGACAAGAAACATTTGGGAGGGGGAGGACTGTAATGTTCCAAAATTTTCCGAAAATAATTTGGAACATTAATTTTTGCTGATTTCACTTAGGAGGAGAATAAATGGGTAAGGAGGCCCATGCATAATTATATTCTCAATAAAATCCATCATAGAATGAAAGGGGATCATCTTTGGAGTTGGTTTGCACACCCTCATGT
Organism: Pinus albicaulis; assembly: GCA_034641835.2. Lineage (NCBI taxonomy): Eukaryota > Viridiplantae > Streptophyta > Pinopsida > Pinales > Pinaceae > Pinus > Pinus albicaulis. The sequence continues at coordinate 991,388,696 of CM076573.1, read as the reverse complement.
GTGAACAGGGTTATTTGCAAAGAGGCTTGGTTAGGTTTGACCAAGTCAACAACGCTGGGCCAAGAGGTGGAGCACACTTAGAGAAGCAGTGCAGTATGAATGAGGAAAGAGTTATTTGGTGGAGGAAACCATAATAGGAGTGGGACCCATGGAGAGGGGCTTTCACTTGTTTAAAAGGAGGACAAGGCAACCATTGTTTCTCATGCTTATGTTTATTCATCTCAATTGTCCATTAGACAATTGTGCATTCTTTGCTACTTAGCAAGAATTGCCGGAGGAATTCCTGTTTAGGATTCCTTCTCCTTCTTAAGAGGTCTCTTGAGGGATTTCTCTTCATTTTCCTCACATCCAAGCTTGAGGCCAAGCATATTCCCTCAAGATAGCATTATTTCTGCAGCAGAGTAATGTTGTGTTGCTGGGTGTTGTAGTAAGGGTTCACTACACCATCTCCTTCAGCTATTTTCAGAGGAGGAGTCTCTCTTCTCTTTGAGATATCAGATTGGAGGTATCTCGGAGCTCATTGCAGACTTTGGCATCAAGGCCAACTCATTCCATTTCCCTACAACGCAGTTTCATCTAGTGACTGCGTTATTCTAGAGGAGCATTTGCAGTAGGGCTCTGTAGATACTTTTGGAGGGGAAGATCTTTGGTGAAGGGATTAGCCTTTCACTTGAAAGATCCATTGGAGGAGGCATATTCAGTTTGAGCATCAGATTCAGCCATCTCCATCCAGTTCTATTTTTTGAGTTGCCGCTGCTACCTAGCAACTTCGACATTTTGCAGATTTTTTATTTTATTGCCAATCCTTCCAGGATTGACAAGAGGTAGTCTTTGAGAGCTGATATATTCACTCTCATTGTTGTATTAGGCCATACATTTGTTTATCTATGTATTTGACATATTTAGCATGCAGTTTCTCTATAAAACTGCGTTGTCATAGCTTGAGATCACATGTATAGCAGTATTTCATCATGGGTTATGTACTTGTTCTTTGAGGCTGAGCATTGTCTATCTTGAGCATCATTTCTCCTCAAGATCTTGTATTCATTTGTAGCTGCTATTATTTAATAAAATGTCTATGGATTTATCTCATGTTTTTATGAGTTGAGTGTTGCTGCTGCACCATTATTGTGTTTGCTTATTGCTGGAGCTCCAACTTTAGACTATCTCGAGATATTCTCATTGTTGTAGCAATTTTCTGAAAAAGGAACATTACATGCTGGAATCAACACTTGGATTGTGACAAGTGCCTGATCAGACACATCTTAAGCTCAAGGGATTTTCTTACAGTTGGATTAGATTTTTTTGGAAATTGGTTGGAACTTACACACAATGAAAGGGATTTTGAGCAAATAACAATCTCTCACACATATGAGGGCACTGGTGCATGATGTGGTAGCAAGTTTGAGTTTGTAGCCTGATGGTTAGAAGAAAGGAAGTTAAAGAGTGGATATGTAAAACAGAAGCCCACTGCTAAGAGGAAAGGGTGACACAAATTTTAGATATGAAATGTATAGTGAAAGAATTCTTTTAAAAGACTTACAAGAATCTCACTCTACATTTAAGGATCCCATTACAAGGAATGATTCCAACTAACATGACCTCATGAATCATGAATGCTTGATAAATCAAGACCAACAAAAATAGATTAATCATGCATGCTAGATCAAAATACTTATAATAACATGAAACAATATTTTATTTAACCTCAAAGAATTCTTATGAACAATCTTCAATTCATATTGAATCAGGAAAGCTTGAAAAAAGACTTACAAAAATAGATCAATATCTTGGAGGTTCACAAGACTGATAAAAGCATGAGATAAAACTTTTATGATAAATCTACAAAGATAGAAAAGCTATGTAAAAATAGTAGGGAGAATCGTACACACATCATACAATTTGTGATCTTCAAGAGTTCATCTAGATATATTATATACTCAAAAATATACAACACAGTATATCATAAGATGAACAACAAAAAAACCCTTTTCTTCCTTTCTTTACATAGTATATATAGAAAAAAGAATTTCTGTTAAAGCCTCCAAAAATAATGTAATTTCATTTTAGAGACTTTATTACAATCCTCTACGTATAGTAGAGCTTATCTTAAACATAATAGAAAAGTAGGCTGAAATAAAAATGAAGACAGAACATGATAGTATGGATCTCTAAGTGGCCGAGTTGAGGTGGCTGGGTGCTCGTGATTTCCTGGAAAAACTTCCTCCACAAAAAGTGCAATCTGCCAACTAAAAAGAGCACTTAGACCCTTATATGCAAAAATGTAGGAGTAACCAATTGAAATGACATTTGGAAGAAAGCTTGATTGGATGACACTTGGAAAGGACCATTACCATTGAGGCTGCATTCACTTTATCATCATTTAGTGTCATTCTTTCAATACCAGAACCAAAAAGCAACCTTTTCACCTTCTTATACAAATTCTGAAAATAATAGCTACTTACTAGGTTATTTGTAAAAACTAGATTTTCTGAAAAAGGTAGCTATTATTTGAAAACACTGTGTATAAGCCAAAAATGACATGATTCTTTAGATTTTCATGGTTTTGTACATTCAATCATCAAAGCTCTAGTATAGAAGAAAAGATCCTAATAGATTATACCTTGGTGACCTTTTTGTTTGGCTTTCTCTTCTGTACTTGCTTTTTCCTCTGAGTCTTCTTCTTCAATGGTTCATTTTCTGGGCTTTCATCTATGTTAATTATATGAATCATCCTTGTCTGATATTATTCTTTGGTCTGGTGTGAGGCCTTTTAAGGTATGGATTTGGAATGTATGAAGGCCTCCTTCTTCAAACTTTGATTCACTAAATTTTGTTTCACTACTATCTTCTTCAAACGATGAGTATGCGTGGATTATGGACTTTTTCTTCCCTTTGGATGGAGAATTGATAGATTAATAAAGCTGGGCTATAGTTGGTTCTACTGCTGTAGTGGTCCTTGAAAATTTTCTAAACAAGGAAAAACAAACCTCCACGAAGCCCTAACTGTTGGCACAAGGTAACAAATTAGTTTTCTGGAGAATAAAAAACTGTTTGATGTATCTTTCATCAGGGTAAATGGAAATAGAGCTCTTCATGCCCTAAATCATGATGAGAGTGAGTGACACGAAACCAAAATGATTTAAATTCTGCTACCAACTCATTCCACCAAACATTTCACTCCATCAGATTATTAAATAATAGCTTACTTGTACCTCATCCTTGATATATTTCACTTTAATGAGTAATATTAGATTTGACTAGCCTTAGCAAATAAAATAGCCAACTCCTTTTAATAAATAATCCAATTAGAAATAAATACCTTTCATCAAGGTAATAATTCTTGTTTTAGCAGACCTTTAGTATTCAAAGAGGAGTATATTTTCACCTGAGTAATGCCTCTTTAATCTCCTTGAAATAACTACTTACTGGGTTTGCTTGTAAAACCAGATTTTCTGAAGAAAATAATTGCCTTTCTAGGAAAAGTACCTATTCCTGTGTTATTCCTAAAACAACTGATGACTCTGACATTTTTTTCTTTAACCTTGGATAGAAATATCATGGTGAATGAATAAGACTTCTCAAGCTAAACCCATGACCTTAAATACTCAAAGCAGTTAAAAGACTTATTAAAAGATAATTTACCCTAATAAATCTATGACACAAACAAACTATTGGACTCAAAATTCCTTTGGATTTTGGTTAAAAAATGATAAAAAATAATATATTTATCCCCTCCAGGGCCTTCAACCATATGTTAGGAGACAAGAGAGGATCAAAGACATAACTTTAAATGATGACCAAACCTTGAGTTTTTTTTGAAAAATTGGAGTGCTAACAGTGGCCCCTATTGGGTATGAAGTCCTCCCTGTGAGGCTTCAACGACCGTAGTTCTAGTGCCTTGTCCATCCCTTATGTTGGACCAAAAATTCTGCTCATTAAATCTAAACTAACATCATGCCTAGCCATTGGGTAATGGAGTCACAAGCTAGATTTCAATCTTCTGCAACTTATTTCAACATGACCAAAATACGGAAATCAAACTGCAATCTAAAACTGAAAAGAAATGCTCAAGTGGAGAGCTTATTCATCCTCCTACTTCTAATAAGTTGAAATATTGCCTAATCAATTATAACTTTATTTCCAATGCAACCATAAAATAATTTGACTAGTAAAGAGAAACTCTTGCATGCAACTGTTTGAAAAGACCCACAAGGGATATAATATATGTAGCAAAACGAATTGGAAACTTGCACTTATTGCTATAAACTGTGTATGTCATTTCAACTCCTGCTATATTGGAGACCCCTGGTGAAAATGAATCCATCCAATCAACAACCAGATCATGAAACATATGAGGAATGTCTAGTTGATCTAAAAGACCAAGCTGCTTTTGTTTAAAATCTGTTATGTCAATAAAACTGGGCTGCTCTTGTCCTCCTTTTAACAACTCATTAACTGCATATGTTTTATTACATTTAAGGGAAAAAAAACCTTCTTTAAGCTGTTGATTAATTTCTTGGACAACAAAATCGTTAGAGGCACTTAAACCAGCAAAAATAAATGGCAACAATGTATCAGGTTCCAAAGGACGAACATCATGCTCATCAGATTCTTCATCCTAAGTACTAGGAAGAATTGGATTCGTATGAATATGATCTGGATCCATATATTTTTCAAACTCTTCATAAAATTTTTCCATAACATTGCTAGAAGAATCTACTTTATCATTCTGAACATAACACTCAAATTATTTGCAACAGTTATCAAGCAACAACTCAAATGAATATATTCCTTTACAATAATGATGAAGAATATCATGAAATTCTCTTAAAGAAGAAATAGTACCAACATGTAAGGACTGAAAACATTTGCGCACATCTCAATCAAGGGAAAACGCAAATATTTTCATGAGGACATCTTCATGAAACACATCCAACAAGTGCATAAGCTCGTGAAATGCAATCAGGTACTTAGCAGGATGTTCATCTTCATCTCCTCAAAATCTTAAAAGACGATGTTGCCATTCATTTGTAGAAGGAAATAGATTAGGAAAACCATGAATTGCCGAAAAATTTAAAGGATCAAAACTTTGAGCTAAGATGGCAACAAAGGCTTTTGACATTTTGAAACTATGGAGCCGCCACTGGATTCTTTGTCATGGAGTTGCCAGGTGAAAGATCACAATCTTCTTCAAGTCACCAATTCTTGTTCACCATCAAGAATTGATCATCAACAATAAAACAAAAGACGTGGGAGAATACTTTGTTGCAAGGCCTTCTTCTCCCGGCAGACACACCTAAATATGTTAGCATTGGTATTAGCACTAGGATTGTGACAAGCTTTTGACCAAGCACATCTTAAGCTCAAGGGATTTTCTTATAGTTGGATTAGATTTTTTTGGAAAATGGTTGAAACTTACACACACTGAAAGGGATTTTGAACAAATAAGAATCCGTCACACATATGATGGCATTGGTGCATGATGTGGTAGCAAGTTTGAGTTTGTAGCATGATGGTTAGAAGAAAGGAAGATAAACAGTAGATATGTAAAACATAAGCCCACTGCTAAGAGGAAAGGGTGAAAAAAATTCTAGATCTGAAATGTATAGTGAAAGGATGCTTTTAAAAGACTTACATGAATCTCACTGTACATTTAAGAATCCCATTACAAGGATTACTTCCAACTAACATGACCTCATGAATCAAGAATGCTTGATAAATCAAGACTGACAAAAACATATTAATCATGCATGCTAGATCAAAAGACTTATAAGAACATGAAACAAGATTTAATTCAACCTCATGGAATGCTTATGAACAATATTCAATTCACATTGAATCAGGAAAGCTTGAAACACGACTTACAAAAATAGATCAATATGTCTTGGAGGTTCACAAGACTGATAAAAGCATGAGATAGAAATTTTATGATAAATCTGGAAAGATAGAAAAGCTATGTAAAAACAATTGGGAGAACAATACACACATCATACATTTTGTGAGTCTTCAAGAGTGCATCTGGATATATTATATACTCAAAAATATACAACACAGATGAAAACCAACGAACCCTTTTCTTCCCTGCTTTACATAGTATATATACAAAAAAGGAGTTCTGTTAAAGCCTAAAAAAAATGTAATTATGTTTTAGAGACTTTATTATTTTTTTCTACGTATAGTAGAGCTTATCTTAAACATAATAGAAAAGTAGGCTGAAATACAAATGAAGACAAAACATGACAATATGGAGCTCAAAGTGGTTGAGTTGAGGTGGCTGGGTGCTCCTCGTTTCTTGGAAAAACTGCCTCCACAAAATGTGGAATCTGTCAACTGAAAAGAATGCCTGGACCCTTATCTGCAAAAATGTAGGAGTAACCAACTGAAATGACATCTGGAAGAAAGTTTGATTGGATAAAACTTGGAAAAATACCATTACCATTGAGGATGCATTCACTTTATCATCATTTAGTGTCATTCTTTAGAAACCATAACCAAAAAGAAACATTTTCACCTTCTTATACAAATTTCAAAAATAATAGCTACTTACTGGGTTATTTGTAAAAACCATATTTTTTGAAAAATGTAGCTATTATTTGAAAATACTGTGTATAAGCCAAAAATGACATGATTCTTCAGATTTTCATGGTTTTGTACTACAATCATCAAAGATCTACTATAGAAGAAAAAATCCTAATAGCTTCTGCCTTGGTGACCCTTTTGTTTGGATTTCTCTTCTGTAATTTCTTTTTCCTCTTGAGTCTTCTTCTTCAATGGTTCATTTTTTGGGCTTTCATCTATGTTTATTATTTCATCCCTGAGAGCAGGGTTGGCTATGAGTTTTCTTGCTAGTCTGAGCTTTTTCTTTGGTCTGGTGTGAGACCTTTGAAGGTATGGATTTGGAATGTATGAAGGCCTCCTTATTCAAACTCTGATTCACTAAACTCTGTTTCACTTCTGTCTTCTTCAAAAGATGAGTATGAGTGGATTATGGCTTTCTTCTTCCCTTTGACTAGAGAACTGATGGATGAATAAAGCTAGGCTATAGTTGGTTCTTCTGCTGTAGTGGTCCCTGAAAATTTTCTAAACAAGGAACAACAACCCTCCACAAAGCCCTAACTGCTGGCGCAAGGTAACAAACTATTTTGCTAGAGGATAAGAAACTATTTGCTGTAGCTTTCATGAGGCTAAACGGAAATAGAGCTCTGCATGCCCTAAATCAGGATGAGAGGGAGTGACAAGAAACCAAAATGATTTAAAATTCTGCTGCCAACTCATTCCACTGAACATTTCACCCATAATATTATTAAATAATAGCTTACTCGTACCTCATCCTTGATATATTTCACTTTAATGAGTAATATTAGATTTGACTAGCCTTAGCAAATAAAATAGCCAACTCCTTTTAATAAATCCACCAATTATAAATAGAAACCTTTCATCAAGGTAATACCTCTTGTTTTAGCAGACCTTCAATATTCAAAGAGTAGTATCTTTTCACCTGAGTAATGCCTCATTTATCTCCTTGTACGAATTTTGTACGAAATAGCTACTTACTAGGGTTTCTTGTAAAACTAGGTTTTATGAAGAAAATAGCCACCTTTCTAGGAAAAGTACCTATTCTTGTGTTATTCCTAAAATAACTGATGACTCTGACATTTTTTTCTTTAACCTTGGATAGAAATATCATGGTAAATGAATAAGACTTCTCAAGCCAAACCAATGACCTTAACTACTCAAAGCAGTTAAAAGACTTATTAAAAGAGAATTTACCCTAATAAATCTATGACACAAAAAAACTATTAGACTAAAAAGTCTTTTGGATTTTGGTTAAAAAATGACAAAAACTAATACATTTTAACCCTTGAGGGCCTTCAACCATAGGTTAGGAGACAAGAGAGGATCAAAGACACAACTTAAAATGATGACCAAACCTTGAATTTTTTTTGAAAAATTGCAATGCTAACAACAACGAAACATAAAGGGACAATAGAAGAAAAGAATTCACACATAGAGACACAAGGATTGGTCAAAGACCAGGGAAAAAACCATTATGGGGAAAACCCTTTCAATTATTATTCTTATTATATTGTCATCGAATGATTTTGTAAAATAGAATAAAATAATCCATTTATTCATCTATGTAAATATCCAACAAAACAACTACAACATCCATGAAATTAACTCAACAATGCATATACTCAAAACCCTGATTATGAAGACTGTAATGAAATGTCACTGTTTGCAGTCAGCTTCCGAACTCTAGGTTCAATGAGAGAAAAATTAGGAAGACTGAGATTTCATATTTTAGGTCTCATTCGCATGGAGGAGGAGTCATCTAAGTGACTGGAAGAGCCCAATCTCTCCCTTGAGCCTGGTATGCGAGCGACTTGGGTCAGATTTGGATTGTGGGAAGCGAGCGACTGAGATTCTAAAACCCTAATTCCAGTTGCATGGATGGATGTTTTTCCGTGTGACTGGAAGGCTTCAACCACACTATATTAATATATGAAGGTATCTTATTGGGATTCTATGCCAATCGTATCCCACTCTTTGTCATTGTAATGTATCCATGTCATATTCATAATTTTCTCAAAAATCTTTCTAAAAATATTTTTCCTTATAGTTAGTCATGCTAGCAACCTTATACTCTACCTTGGACTTGGGTAAATCTATGTACCTCTCATCAAAAAATATCATGGCATATCTCATACTAAGGCAACACCCCAATGTGCTAATAAAAAACATCATCAGTACATCCATGTAGTCACATATGATAGAAGAATGTCTTAGTCAAAAAATTATTCATTCCATGAAAATATCTCGAAGGCTAATTGGTGGAAACTCTATGTGTATGAATTGGCTCAATCATTAATTGAATCAAGTTCTAATATATGCATACAAATGGGTGTTCAATCAGAACATCAATACTTCAATCAACTGTCGGTTGCCAAGTTGAGTTTAACAATATCTCTTGAAAACTTCTTGAAATTCAATTAGAGTGTCCAAGTATTTGCATTTCCACTTTCCAACACTTCTTCAATATATTCACAATATATATTTTATTTTCCCAACTTCGAAAACCGATTCATCATGCCATGATTCATTATTTCGAGCTTCAAAATCCATATCCATCTTTCTTTGATCATCAGAGGCTCATTACCTGTCAATAGTAGACCGTCAACATGTAACACCAAAATAAAAATCAAAATCATACCGTGGAATATTTCTGAAGTAGGGGTTTGGATTAACACATCATTTAGTATTCACCAGATAAATTTCAATGCGGAAAAATCAAGATCGAGGAACTTGCTTCATATGATTCTTTCTGCAAATATAACACTTTACTAAACCAGTATGTTCAATATTGTACAGTCAAATGAAATAAGCTAGCTTATCAAAGTTTAGATGCTAGATCAGAACTAATGTCAAAATTATCAATATTACAATATCAATTATTTAGACCAGGTGACGAGTAGAGCTCTCATCAAGTCATGAAATCATCTATTGTCAAGCCAACTAGTTGTCATTTTTCTAAGCAATACCAAACCAAACTTTATAAATTAATCCTCATGATCATAATATAAGTGACTAGATTAAAATGCATACACCAAGAATAAGTCATGCAAGTTCCATCTATTTATTGTGATATTACTTCATACTGAATCACAACTGTCAATACTTCAACCATTGTGCTAAGAACAATGAGGCCATTACAAAATAATTATTGACTACCAATATTTGTCACTGCAGGTCATTATGCCCATATAGCATTTTTATCGAGGAAAATCATTATTCTTCAAATCAAATCATTAGTCATCAGGTCAAAGCTCAAGTAAGTTCAATTAGTACATAAGATATCTCAGCAACAAGTCAAAGTTCTAGATCATTATCATGTATCATGTCAAAATTTCAAACACTATTGATCTATATCAATCAACCAAATATAGTCAAACTCTTGTGACACAAGCTTCAATGGTTAAATCATAATTTCATATCCAGTCACCTGCAAACACAAGTTCAGTATACATATTCATATTATAGCAAACACCCAAACTCCTTGATCATAAAACTTTCTGTTGTCTGCTTCATGTTTATAGGATTGACATTCTTCAGGTGAAATTGTGATTTCATGCACAAGGCCTCACTTTTGTGTCATGTAGGTGTAGTCACACCCATAGGCCTTCTTTTGTGTGAACAAGGCTTAGAGTAAGGGAAAAATTTCTCTTCTCAGATCAGAACTTTGTTGTAGATCAACAATGTCAGATATTTGTTTATTTGTGTCCATAAAACTCATTTGAAGTAAAGAATATATATATATATATATATATATATATATATATATAATTCCAATGGTAATAGGAGTAAGGATCTTATGGAGCGATTCTCCCTCTCAATGGGGAGCCACTTCAGTCATCTTTATTCAAGTCAATAATCCATCTATCATAATACCGTCATGCATAATCATAACTATATCAGGTTCTAATGCATATATTCATCATGGAAATAATATGTTAGTATCAACTACTTGTGCATCAAACCTTAATGAAGAGTTAGATTCATATGATAAGGGAAACTAACAGGTGTGACATCATAATTCAAAGATCATGAACATAATATCACTTAAATATATTAATCCACTGAATAAAGTAATCTAGATTTAACATAGGACATAATTACTAACTTACCAATTTCAACAAGAAAACCATGAAAATCAAACTCATTTTTACGCTTCTATCATCATGGTTACCATGTTTATCATTATCAATAGAATCAAGTCAGGTCATTCAATTTTACCATATGTAATAGCGATAATAATATTGTTATACTTCTATCATCAAGTCAAGGCATTTAAAAAATATTTACCAAAACAACAAGAGCATCAACCCCTTTTTTCCACACTTTCATCATGCTCATCGCAAGCATCACCAGTCGTATCATATATAAGAATCAATGAGCTTACTGTCTATATGATTTCCATCATGTCTTATAACGAAATATGCAAGACAAGTATCAAGTATACCAATATATAAAAGGTCAATATTAAGTAGCATAAAAGGATTAAGAATTTAATCATAGATAAAAGGTAAGATATTTTTCCACAATTGAGGAAACCACCTCATCAAGAGTATCATGAATCAAACTTTCATATGCAAGATCTATTTGCAAAGGTGACATTCATCATACATTATAACTTATCTTTCCATTCAATATTGGAGTTTAAAAATAACATAGAAACAATATATCATACATACCTTGTAGTATTTAGATACATGTGCACCTTCTCATTTTTACATAAGAAATTGTATCACTTTGTCAACTTCTCATAAAGAGCCTTCTTCCCTTTTCCAATGCTAGTTCTTCACTTCCTGCACTAACCATGATCCTCAAAATGGACTTACTAATCAAAACTCATGAGGAGGTTAGAAGCATCCAAATATTTAAATATACATGTAGGAAGTATCATAATCAAAACAATAATCAAATCACTAAGTCTAAACAAAAGTAAAGACATAAAGGTGCATTATGAACCAAAAGAATACTTATCTTAAACGAGAGGTGATCATCTCCCACTTAAATCAACCTTCAAGAGCCATCACTATCCATTGTCCACATGATAGTGTTTCCTCCATCAATCTTCATCAAAAAAAGCCTAATAGATACAATCCCATCTAGAACTTCAAAAAAATTGTCACAAGTGCTTGAGCATATTGATATTGACCTTGCTAGGGTTTCTAGAATGAAAATCTCAAATATTTTCCATATACCAGGGTTTCTCTCAAACCCTAACCTCATAATTTCCATGAAACCCTAATACACGTATTGTATAAGGTTTCCTTCAAACCCTAGAATTATTTTAGGTCTCCTCCATCCTCTCTTTCTTCCATCTATGGTGTCATCATAGGGGTGATCTACATGACTTTTCTTCAGCCCAACTCTGATAACATGTCATTTTTTTCTTTGGGATTTATTGCTCTTTTATTTGATAATTTCATTTCAACATTAGCACATTAAATTCACCCCATAACATCATAACATTATTCATATTTACATCATTATTTAGTAGCATATGCATTTACATAGAAAGAACAATATCATCATCAATGAAACATAACATAAAGGAAAAATATACGAAAAGCATTCACACATAGAGACACCAGGATTGGTCGGAAAACCCTTTCAATTATTATTCTTATTATATTTTCATCTAATGATTCACAAAAAGAGAGTACAATAATTCATATCTTCATCTATGTAACTATCCAAAAAAACAACTACAACATCCAAGAAAGAACCCAACAATTATTATACTCGAAACCTTGATTCTGAAGACTATAATGAACTGCCATTATCTGTGGTCAACTACAAAACTCTGTATTCAATGAGACAAAACTTCAGAAGACTGAGATTTCATATTTTAGGTCTCAGTTTCAGGGAGGAGGAGTCATCTGCGCGACTGGAAGAGCCCAGTCACTCCGTTAAGTCTGGTACGTGAGCGACTGAGATTGTAAAACCCTAACTCCCAGTATCATGGATGGAGAGATGTACGTGCGGTTATAAGGCTCCATTTGCATGGATGATATTATGTGTGAGTTCCTACGATCAACCTCTACTTGTGTTGTGCCAGCGAATATGGCCTAAAACCCTAAAACTGATATGTGAGCTTCATACCCTGCAATTTCACCTCAGAGAAAACTTGTTCCTCCGCAGATGAGCCTCAGACCTGTGCAAGCCAAAAACCAAGGTAGAAGAGTGTCTCATGATGATTTCCAAATGAGGTAGAGGTCACTTTTATTTATACCCTTCCAATGGGGTTCACTTTACATTAGGGACGAACTTATCAAATGTGCACATATGGGCTTTTATTCATAAGTACACTTTAGCTTATATGATTTGAGTGATATTTAGGTTGATTTTGGTCCTATCGGAAAGAGGAATTCAATGTAATCATAATATCCATAAAATGATATATCCAAGGTGGAATTTAACCACAATTACATATTTTAAAAATCAGTATGGTTTATGTCATATTTTGGTTATGGCTCTCATCATGATTTGATTAGTATATGAAATGTGAATGATTATATGACCTAATAGATGCTAATGCAGCTACTGTGATAAGGCATCAATGCTTCTTGATGATTCTCAGTTAAGTATGAGACCCCTATGTTGAGATGTGTTGTTATGACATGTAGATTACATATTTGTGACATCTTTGACGAAATTTCTGTCATGGGTAGTAGGGGTCAAATCAAGTACTTATACCAATGATTGGATTAGTAGCCTTAGTCCATTGTTGTTTATCATTTCTGAAAATTTCAACAAGTTATTGGTAGTGGCCTAAGTCCTGGCCCTGAAAAAGTGGCATAGAATCTGAGGCCTCTGGCTCATAATTTCCTCAAAAAGGCCACAATTGTTGGCATGCCTTGCTGCGGGAGCGACTGTAAGGCCATAGTTGTATGCGTGTCTTGTCATTGGTGTGGTTGAGGGTCCATATTAGCAAAATGACAATTTGTCTTGGGGGTTAATCACCTGGAAGGGTTGGTTGCTTCTTGAAGGGTCTGTAGCTCCCGAGGAAGGTACAATTGGTTTTGTTTTTTCAGTTCCACTTCCTTAACTGTACATGGGGATTTGAATCACATCATAATAGCATATTGTCACATATTTACCCCAATGGATGGGTTATATTGGGTAAATGTGGGAGGATGGTGTTAAAATACCCCCATGCCTCATTGGAAGGGGACTTTAGCACTTGAGCTAGGGCTAAGATTAGATAGTTGATTTACGCTTGAGATGATAGAGGTATTAAGCTCTTGGCAGTTGGTAGGGCAAGTTGTGGTGAGGCTCAGATTTTGCATTGGATCATGGTATGAGCGACCCTTGTTACACTATTGGGATTTAATGGATTATAGGACATGTACTTGTATTTGCAGTAGAATTTATAAGAAGTTATTTTATTTAGTATGGATTCCCATGCATTTTTATGATGGTTCTACTGAACTTCTTGTATTTCCATCATGTTTTTATGTGTGCTTTCATGTGGGAATATGTTAATGAAATCATTCTTAGCTTATGGATTTAATTTCCACTTTGAATCTATGATTAGTTATTCCATGCCATGATGATAACTTATTGTGAACTAATTTGCAATTAACCTCTGGCATGTTCCTATTCATGTATGTTTGATATGGTTTTAAATCACTGATCTCCTCATGGAATACTTGTTGTTGTTGTTGTTATTGTTGTTACTTTCTTATATATAGTTCTACAATTTTTCAATCCTAGGTTGACCTTGTATCCATTTTTTGGGCATTTCATTCTTGTTTGTGCTCCAACATCTCGTTAGCCAAGAGAAAAATATACATGATGGTTTTTGGGCCTACATACTAGATGGGGCTTCTATCACAAAAAATGTGAGGTATAATTGGGATACTTCACACCAAGGAGACCCCTATTGAGTGTATGTTATATTATTTCCATGACTAGCTCCATCTATTGTATGTTGTGCAGGGCGCAACAAGGGGATCACAGGGGGGTGGAAGCCCCCCCTATTAGGGAGTCTGCAGGGGGTGGTAGCCACTCTACACAGGATCCAGGGTAGTTCCTTGAGATTTTTTTTTTTTTATGTAGACCCAATAATAGCTGGGCAGACCCAAGGATGGGGGGAAAACCCAAATATGGAGTGAAGACATACCCGTGTTTTTGTGCATAGGTTTTTCACATGGTTTTGGGCATGATGGTTTTATTCACATGGTATTTTGTAGATCCGGTCAAGGGAACTACAGTTATGTTCTAATTTAGGGTTATGAATTGGGGTTTATGAATGCTTCCACATGTATATATATGTATTGTAACATTGAAATGTATATAATGAAAAATCAATTTGGTAGTCTCGATTTTTGGATACTGGAGAAAATCTTTGTGTATATTTGTTTTTTATTCTCACCATTGTATTTTTTTTCCAATTTAATAATTCGTTTTCTGATAATTTTTGTACAGTGTTAAAACCTACAACCCCCTAATTGTTGGTGGTACATTCCAACCCCTCAATAGATTCATGGTGCTAGAAGGAGGGCCATATGACAAGTTGAGCCCATGGAGCCTTTATTATAATATCATATCTTGAAATGACTCACTTCCAAAATATCTATTCTGGTTTTATTTTCTAAAGGTCTTAATCTTTTAGTTTCCATGGAAATGGTTTATTATTTGCCGAATTTTAAATATGATGGTGAGGGTCAAACAACTGTATTTGGGCATATGTGTCAAGTTATTCAATTTTTTCATTCTAATGGAATACATTACAAAGAAGTTATTGGCAGATTGTTCACCCTCACACTCAAAGGTCGTGTCAATAAATAGTGCCACACGTTACTAGTGCTTTGATTCATTCATTCGAGCAACTCATCAATGAGCTCCATCAAGCTTTTGATAGGTACAATTATCCATATTTGATTAAAAGGATAAACCTACTTAGAATGAAACTTGAAGAACCATTAGAGGATTTTGATGATAGGTATTTTCATATTTGCTATGAATTTTCCAAAAGGGACATGGATTGGACATATTTGAGTGAGAATTTTGATGATTATTTTATGATTCTCTGCAACAATTTCAATTTGAATGAACCTTGATTATGATGTTCATCATTATAATCTTCAAGTCATAAATAGATTGAATCTCGTCCCTAATTTGGTCTTTCCAATTTCCATAAGTTGACAAAAGCATCAATCCTCTAGGGAGGAGTTACCACCTGTGAAATTCCTCATCCTCCTCCTACTTCATTACCTAATGAAGTTGTACTAATTAGTTAGTCATCTGATGAAAAGAGTTTGCATGATAATGAGCCTAGTTTTATTTCTCCCAAAGCTCTTGTTAGCACTGGTTTTGATTCCTTCCAAAGCTTCCCTCTCTGTCATTCTATTTGGCCTCTAGCCCCTTATGCTTCAATTTTTCTCGCTACTCTTTACTACATCCTCACCATTCTCCTCGATCCTTTCCTTATTTTCCAAAACTGTTCAAATTCATCCTAATTTGGCTATTTGCATTCAAATGATAAAAACGCCCTAAACTATTTCTAATTAGCCATTTGCATGTATAAAAGCTACCTAAACTATTCCTAATTAGCCATTTGCATGTATAAAAGCTACCTAATGATACGCTGTCCTATCTATTCCCTATCCTAGTTAAATATTAAAAAAAAGGGCTTCATCGAGCTTCCTAGCCCTCAACTCAAATCCTTTCATATAATCGAGAGCTAAGTCCAAGTCCAAGTCACGAAAGGAGAACACATTGCATCAAGTCCCAAGCAAATTCCACAACATGTATAGCCTCGGCTCATCGTTGTTGAATATTAAACTTGACACCTACTTTAAAAAAAAAATTCATTTCCTTCCTGGAAAATGTGGGATTTAGTCTCTAAATGGAACATGAAGAAGGCACAGGAATGCATAGCTTTCTGAGGAAAATGGTAGCTGTTTCTAGGAGTTGAATTCACTGATCAGTCTCCTGTATGGGATTACATCACCATGGGCCATGCTATTTTTTTTAGACATGGAACAACAACCTCCATGGGTATATGTAGCAACCTGTAAGCCACATATACCAGAAACTCATGACTTTCGAAAGGACCGAGGTGTCCATCATTGGGGGTGTCTATCCCTCTAGCTTGGTCATGACATGCAATAGAAAACCCTACCCCCTGCCATGCTCTTAGCTGGGGACTTGCAAAATTGCGTAGGGTATGCCATGATGTAGCTCTTCATTACTGGAATAATTTTCTGCCCGGAGTTGTGGCAGAAGTGCCTTTACATGTTTCTTGTTGCCCATGCTTAGATTTTGTTTTTAAACACAACTGTGTTGGTCATGAGTGTCATTAATTTCCCCACTAATAGAGTGCACATGCGATTCTTTAGGAACCCGCTCCATTCAGGATTTACCTCACAGGGACGATTTTGAACCACCGTTGTGACTCTTTTAAAACAGGGAGAAGACCTGGTGATGGGTAACGTAGGAGACTCGCGAGCAGTTCCGGGCACGAGAGATGATGATAATTTCCTGATAGCAGTGCAGTTGACTGTGGATTTGAAGCCCAATCTACCAAAGGAAGCTTAGAGGATTAAACAATTCAAAGGATTGGTTTTTGCACTGTAAGATGAGCCTGACGTGGCACAGGTGTGGCTACCCCATGACGACTCTCCTGGTCTGGAAATGGCAAGAGAATTTGGAGATTTATATCTGAAGGATTTTAGTCTCATTGTTGTGCCTGATATCTCGTACCGTCGTCTCAAAGAAAGGGACGAGTTCATTGTGTTGGCCACTGATGGGGTATGGGATGTCCTGTCTAACAAAGAAGTGGTAGATATTGTGGCATCTGCTCCTACTCAAGTGACTGCAACCAGATCTTTAATTGAATTTGTTGTTTGAGCATGGAGACTGAAATACCCGACTTCCAAAGTAGATGATTATGTTGTAGTATGCATTTTTCTTATTGTTCTTCCTTCAATTTCTAAGGCAAAAGCAAATAAGGATATGATGAAGTCAAAAGAACCACATTGCCCTAAAGAGGCCATTCCAGCGCCAGTCACTACACTGTCATAAGGAACAATAAAAACAGATTAGTGCCCTGCAGACGGAGAGGAAAATATCCTTATATTAGGCCATTTAAATATTGTAAGAAATAATGTGAATGATGTTATTAAAAGTCGATCAGAAGCAATTTCAGAAATAATTGAAATATCCACCACAGATTTACTGAAGCACCCAGAGAGGTATCAATCCCGTAGAAGCCTTGCTAAATGTCTCTCTATGGATAATGAAGATGAATGGTCTGTGCTAGAAGGTGTTAGTAGAGTGAACTCGCTTCTGAATCTTCCAAAGTTTTTGATGGGAGAAATAATGTCTGGAGGTTTGAGGAAGCAGAATTGATTGATTAGTAAAGTCATCCAACTTCAAGAGTTGCAACAATTTGTTATATTACATTACTTCAAGCTCCAGCCTCCTGTCAGATATAGCAAAATACCTGGGAGGGTAATTCTGTAATAATATCTGTTCGTTTGCTGAAGGTATTTTGAAACCATACAAATTCATAACACGTGATGTCTAAACTTGGGTTTCAAGGTTCTATTTATTTAATGATGAAGGAAGGAATTGGATATGGATTCCTATTATGTTTCCACTCTCGTACATAAAAGCAAATGCAAAGGGACGAGTTAAGAAGAAGACCTCTAAGGGCAGGACAATCAGATTTGTCTTCATTGACTTACAAAAACTGGCATGTCTATGGAAGATTCAGTAAAATATATCCTGGGATAATTTTTGGACTAAGCCTATTGTGGTAGTATAGAGAAAGCCCACAATTTCTTTGATAAACTGCATCAAAAGGCTAACCAGAAGCTCGATTAGGTAAACTGCGAATCTTATTCCTATACCAGCAATTCATCGAGTACAATAAGGACTCTTCCATTCAAAAAAATGTCTTAATAAATGAAGAAATTCCTTAGACATGTTAACATTGCGAGATTCCAGTGTTGGTTTCTTTGCATCATACTCTTCGGCATTGTATTGGAATTGTATACACTGCTTTTATTTTATGTGGCCTGCAAAGATCTGCTTCGGCCATTCAATCCAGTTCTAAATTTTATAATCATAAAACCTGTTGTCTTCCTGACATACTGGAAAGGAATGCTAGTTTTTCTTGTAGCAAATTTTGGAATGATTAAAAATGTAGAATATGTTGTTGATATTCAAAGACTGCAAAGAAGAAGAGAAGCTACAACAGGAAAAGCCTAAAGGGTTTTTTTTTTATGTGTCCTTTAATCTCATGTTTTGATTTTAACTTTTGAAGACCATGCTGCCAACAACATTTTATCATGCTTATTTTTGCTGTAGAGATTGAGCCTCACAAGATTACTATGTCGAGAGAATTTTATCCATTTCTAGGAAATAACTGCCTTTTACAGGGAATCTGGTTTTTTACAGAAGACCCAACATGTAGTTATTTTCCTAGAAATTTGAATGCAACAAATTTAGGGGTTGTTTAGGTGGAAAAATTGATCCAGATTACAAGGAAGAGAATAAGCAGTAGCTCATAGAATACTTTCCATATTTAAAGGGAATAAATGGTGCAGGTGGCAGGCAGTTCCACATTTCTTGCAACAGTGAATACAATTAAGGTAAAAGGTAGAGGATTAATTAGGTGTCAAAAAATTCCACATTTCAAGGCAACATTTGAGGATAGTCAATAGAAGTGGTAAAGGGTTTAAGGGAGGTGGAAATCATCATCAACAACTCTCAACAGTTGCACTTTTGGAGGAATATTTTCCACAAATTCTAGGACAACCTTCCACATCATTAGCTCGATCTTCATCAAAATAAAAATTTCATGTAGTGTTTTGTAAATATACTATTGTACATCGAATGTTTTTGTTTTAGATAAGCTTTATTATCTTTAGTAAATTGTAATAAATTTCCAATTAACAACTTACCCAAAGTTGTTGATCTTAGAAGATCTGTTAGTTTTGTATAAATATAGGAAAAAGAAATCTGATTAAAAGGGGAGAGGGGGTTTGATGGCACAGTGGTCGAGTGCCCTGTTGCTGATCCTCATGTCATTCTTGAATAGTGTACTGTTGAACAAATAATACATTCCAGTTACACTCTTGAGGATTCACAAATAATATGGTGTGTATTTTCTTTCTGTGTTTCCATATCTCAGATCTTCATTTTCAGATTGTAATATATATGTTGTCTCATGTTTTTGTTAGCCTTATGATATAACGATACATGATTATAAATTTTTATCAGTCTTTTTCTACAAGATTTCTTGATAAATGTGTATGGAAAGTCTGTTCATAAGCATTCCCTGTGACAGAAATCTTTTAGATGTATAATGAGATACTTGTAAGTCTTGTGAAAGCCTTCTTTCATTAATTCTTTTCAGGTCTGGAATCCTTTGTTATCCCTTTCATCTATGCAATGGACTTCTATCTTATATACCCACTGTCTTTCTCCTATTCTTCTGACTATTTGAATACAAACTCAACCTTGCTATCACATCATATATCAGTGCCCTCATATGTGTAAGAGATTTTTAGCCATTCAACATCCCTTTCAGAGTGCTTGAGATCCAACCACTTTCCAAAAACCCAATCGAATCATACAAATATTTTCCCTAAAGCTTAGGATGTGTCTGGTTAGGCACTTGTTGCAGTCCAAGTGCTGATTCTAGCACCAACTTCTTTTGGTGCGTCTGCCGTGAGACGAAGGCCTTGAAACGAAGTATTATCCCGAGTCTCTTGTTTTAATCGCTGAAGACCGATTCTTGAAGGTGAATAGGAATTGATAACTTAAAGAGGACTGTAGTTTTTCACCTGGAAAATCCATTGTTCCGGATCTAGTGGCGACTTCACGGGATTCAGAGATCATATTTCCAATGGAATTTTTGGATAAACAGCTACACCTTTCGGAATTCTGAAATGGACATCATTGCAGAGGTAGAATTTAATGTTTTTCCTCATTCAATAGTTGATGATTTGGAGTCTTCTTATATTGCAGACATTCAATGCTTTATGAGTATCCCACGTTGTGATTATTTTCATCATGAGTTGCACTATGTTATGATATGGATTCTTTCAGTTTTACTCCTAAGATTTCTAATCCATATGAGGTTTTTTCAGCTATTTGAATGTTTATACGACAAAGTTCCGTATTGCATGAATATCGCCATTCAAATCAGATTAGAAGTAGAAGAATGAATAAGCTCGTTGTTTTGAGAAATTTTTGAGAAAGTTAGATTTCAGTTTTCAGTTTGAATCTAGCTTCAATTTGGATAAATAAGTTGCAGAATTGAAATGATGCTTTTTGACTCCATTACCCAATGGCTAGGCATACTGGTTTTGAGTTAATGAGCAAGATTGCTGGTTGAAGAGACAAGGCACTAGAACTACGGTTCTTGATAGCCCACAAGGGGCATATCATCCCTAATTAGAGCCACTATTAGCACTGGTTTTGATTCCTTTCAAAGCTTCCCTCTCCATCATTATATATGGCCTCTAGCCCCTTATGCTTCAATTTTTCTCGCTACTTTTTACTACATCCTTGTTGTTACACTATTTTTTGGTCATCTAACCTGTTACTATTAGATGGACCGAAGTACACCATGTAAGACCAATTTTACCCTAAGTAAAATTGCTTTCACTATGAAAAATAACTTAGTAAACCACCTTTATTAAGTTGTTTATGGTCTAAACAGGAAACCCCATGACGAAATATGAAATAAATCCACATTTGTTTGATTTTCCTCAAGGAATAATTAGTTAAACAACAGTTTAAGTAATATTCCTGGTCATATTTTACCCAAAACAGAAAAATTAATTAGATAAATTATTATTTATATTATTATTTTCTAGGAATAATTATTTAAACCTTATTTAAATAATATTCCTTGTTAAATTTGACTAAATAATTCATTAATAATTAAATAGATAATTATTTATTTGATTATTACTTAACCATATCCTTAAAATAATAAATAAATCATTTATTTATTTATTATTTACAAATAAAGGGGTTTGACTCAAGTCAAATTCTTTTTCCCTCCAACTAATATAATAAAATATTCCATAAAAGTTGGATCTAGAATGGGTTAATAATATTTTAATTATGCACCAATATCTAGACTAACTCAATATTTTGTTATAAATAGAAGGGTTTTTCCATTCATTCACTACCTTTTGTTGCCTAAAGATCACTCTGGATCTATACTTTTGGTCTAACTTTGATCCACCATCATTGTCATATTTTGCTATCTTTTTTCTTGTGAGCTCCATTTGAGTTCCATTTTTGTCTGGGTTTTCTACACCATCATGAGAGAGGGATTTTAGATCTAAAGTGCTAAGGACTTACAAGAACCCATCCCATTGAGGAGGATTGGTAACATCCTTCTATGTTCTCCTCCCAGGTGCCATTAATACAAAATTCTTTAAACATATTCTTGTCTTGTCCATTGGATGCATGGAGCAAATCTTGTTTTCATTTACTGCTTAATGTCTTTTAATGCATAGATATAGATTTTTGCAGCATTTATCTTGGTCATCTAATTGCAAATCTAAAGATATTGGAAACTATCTTTGCTGTTAGGGCTGTTTGTTATGCACGACTAACGTGAGATTTTTTCGTACACTGGCGATTAAGATTCATACTAACACTTGCCATTCTCCTCGATCCTTTCCTTATTTGCCAAAAATGTTCAAATTCATCCTAATTTGGCTATTTGCATTCAAATGCTAAAAACACCCTAAACTATTCCTAATTAGCCATTTGCATGTCTAAAAGCTACCTAATGATATTCTATCCTATCTATTCCCTACTCTAGTCAAATATTTTCCAAAAGGGCAAATAAAATTATATTAATTTTATATTTTTATATATGAAATTATTATAATTTTTAGCAAAATAAAAAAAGGGCTTCATGGAGATCCCTAGTCCTTAGCTCAAATCCTCATCACACAACCAAGTGTCATATAACAAAGAGCTAATTCCAAGAGCGAAGTCCAAGTCCAAGTCACGATAGGAGGACACATCGTGCCAAGTCCCAAGGAAATACCACAACGTGTATAGCCTCGGGCTCATCGTTGCTGAATATTAAACATGACACCTAATTTAAACAAAAAATTCATTTCCTTCCTGGAAAATTTTGGATTAGTATCTGAATGGAACATGAAGAAGGCACGGGAATGTGGAGCTATCCGAGGAAAATTGTAGCTGTTTCCAGGTGTTGAATTCAATGATCAGTATCCTATATGGGATTACATCGCCATGGGTCGTGCTCTTAGCTGGGGCCTTGTATAATTACGTAGGGTATGCCATGATGTAGCTCTTCATCATTGGATGAATTTCCCACCCAGTGTTGTGGTAGAAGTGCCTTTACATGTTTCTTGCTGCCCATGCTCATATTTTGTTTTTAAACACAACTGTGGTGGTCACGAGTGTCATTAATTTCCCCACCAATAGAGTGCACATGTGATTCTTCAGGCACCTGCTCCATTCAGGATTTACCTCGTAGGGACGTTTTTGAACCACCGCTGTGACTCTTTTAAAACATGGAGAAGACCTGGTGATGGGTAACGTAGGAGACTCATGAGCAGTTCTGGGCATGAGAGATGATGATAATTTCCTGATAGCAATGCAGTTGAATATGGAATTGAAGCCCAATCTACCAAAGGAAGCTGAGAGGATTAAACAATTCAAAGGATGGGTTTTTTAACTGCAAGATGAGCCTAACGTGGCATAGGTGAGGTTACCCCATGACGACTCTCCTGGTCTGGAAATGCCAAGAGCATTTGGAGACTTTTTTCTCAAGGATTTCGGTCTCATTGTTGTGCCTGATATCTCATACCATCATCTCACAGAAAGGGACAAGTTCATTGTGCTGGCCACTGATGGGGTATGGGATGTCCTATCTAACAAGGAAGTGGTAGATATTGTGGCATCTGATCCTAGTCAATCGACTGTAGCTAGATCTTTACTTGAGTTCACTATTCAAGCACGAAGACTGAAATACCCGACTTCCAAAGTAGATGATTGTGCTGCAATATGCCTTTTTCTCAGTGGTCTTGCTTCATTTTCTGAGGCAAAAGATAATAAGGATACGACGAAGTCAAAATAACCACATTGCCTTGAAGAGGCCATTCCAACGCCAGTCACTACACTGTCAGAAGGAACAGTAAAAACAGATAAGTGCCCTACAGATGGAGAGGAAAATATCCCTAGATTAAGCCGTCTAAATATTGTAAGAAATAATGTGAATGATGTTATTAAAAGTCAATCAAAAGCAGTTTCAGAAATAATTGAAATATCCACCACAGATTTACTGAAGCACCCAGAGAGGTCTCAATTCCAGAGAAGCCTTGTTTAATGTCTCTCTGTGGCCGACGAAGATGAATGGTCTGCACTAGAAGGTGTTAGTAGAGTGAACTCGCTTCTAATTCTTCCAAGGTTTTTGATGGGAGAAAGAATGTCTGGAGGTTTGAGGAAGTGACATTTATTGATTAGTAAAGTCATTCAGCTTCAAGTGTTGCAACAAATTGTTATATTACATTAATTCAAGCTCCAGCCTCCCGCCGGATATAACGGAATACCTAGGAGGGTAATTCTGTAACAATATCTATTTATTTGCTGAAGGTATTTTGAAACCATACAAATTCATAACACGTGATGTCTAAACTCGGATTTCAAGGTTCTATTTCTTTAATGATGAAGGAAGGAACTGGATATGGATTCCTGTTATGTTGTCACTCTCGTACATAAAAGAAAATGCAAAGGGACGAGTTAAGAAGAAGACCTCTGAGGGAAGGACAATAAGATTTGTCTTCATTGACTTACAGAAACTAGCATGCATAGAGTTGTGGCAGATTCAGTAAAATATATCTTGGGAAAATTTTTGGACTAAGCCTATTATGGTAGTATAGAGAAAGCCCACAATTTATTTGATAAAATGCATCAAAATGCCAACCAGAAGCTCGATTAGGAAAACTGCAAATCCTATGCCTATACCAGCAATTCACTGAGTACAATAAGGATTCTTCCATTCAAAAAAATGTCTTAATAAATGAAGAAATTCCTTAGACATGTTAACATTGCGATATTCTAGTGTTGGTTTCTTTGCATCATACTCTTTGGCATTGTATTGGCATTGAATACACTGCTTTTATTTTATGTGGCTTACAGAGATCTGCTTCGACCATTCAATCCAGTTCCAAAGTTTATAATCATAAAACCTGTTGTATTCCTGACATACTAGCAGGGAATGCTAGTTTTTCTTGCAACAAAGTCTGGCATGAATAAAAATGCAGAATATTTTGATGATATTCAAAGACTGCAAAGAAGAAGAGAAGCTACAGCAGGAAAAACCTAAAGGGTTTTTTTATTATTTTTATGTGTCCTTTAATCTCATGTTTTGATTTTAACTTCGAAAGACCATGCTGCCAACAACATTTTATCATGCTTAGTTTTGTTGTAGAGATTGAGCCTCACAATATTACTATGTCAAGATAATTTTATCCATTTCCAGGAAATAAATGCCTTTTACAGGAAATTTGATTTTTTACAAAAGACCCAGCAGGTAGCTATTTTCCCAGAAATTTGAATTCAACAAATTTAGGGGTTGTTTAGGTGGAAAAATTGACCCAGATTACAAGGAAGAGCATAAGTAGCATCTTATAGAATACTTTCGAGATTTAAAGGGAATAAATGGTGCAGGTGGCATGCAGTTCCACATTTATTGCAGCAATGAAGACGGCTAAGGTAAAAGGCAGAGGATTGATTAGGTGTCAAACAATTCCACATTTCAAGACAACAGTTGAGGATAGTCAAGACATGTGGTAAAGGGTTTAAGGCAGGTGGAAATCATCATCAACAACTCTCACCAGTTGCACTTTTGGCGGAATATTTTCCACATATCCTGGGACATCCTTCCACATCATCAACTCGTTCTCATCAACAATTAAAATTTAATGTAGCATTTTTTAAATACACTATTGTACATCGAATATTTTTCTTTTAGATAAGATTTACTATATTTTTTAAATTGTAATAAATTTCCAATTAAAAACTTACCCAAAGTTGTGGATCTTAGAAGATCTGTTAGTTTTGTATAAATATAGGAAAAATCAATCATATTGAAAGGGTAGAGGGCGGTTGATGGCACAGTGGCCGAGTGCCCTGTTGCTGATCCTCATCTCATTCTTGAACAGTGTACTGTTGAACAAATGATACATTCCAGTTACACTCTTGAGGATTCACAAATAATATGGTGTGTGTATTTTCTTTCTATGTTTCCATATCTCAAATCTTCATTTCCAGATTGTAATATATATGCTGTCTCATGTTTTTGTTAGCCTTATGATACAACGTTACATGATTATCAATTTTTATTAGTATTGTTCTACAAGATTTCTTGATAAATGTGTATGGAAAACATGTTCATAAGCATTCCCTGTGACATGAATATTTTAGATGTATGATGAGATTCTTGTAAGTCTTGTGAAAGCCTTCTTTCATTAATGCATTTCAGATATGGAATCCTTTGTTATCCCTTTCATCTACGCAATGGACTTCTATCTTATAGACCCACTATCTTTCTCCTATTCTTATGACTATTTGAATACAAACTGAACCTTGCTACCACATCATGTATCAGTGCCCTCATATCTGTCAGAGACTTTTAGCTATTCAACAATCCTTTCAAAGTGCTTGAGATCCAACCACTTTCCAAAAACCCAATCGAATCATAATTTTTTTTTTTCCTTAGAGCTTAGGATGTGTCTGGTCAGGCACTTGTTGTAGTCTAAGTGCTGATTCTAGTGCCAACATCTCTCATACATGCTATTAAAATTGGAAAACCTAAAAATCAAGTCAATAAAACTACTCTCCCTATTGATAAGACCTAAATTGAGCTCATGTGACATCTTCCAGAATCTATTCCTGAATCTCTTCATGACATGATACCCCATACATTTATTTGCAATGATATAGGTCATCTCTGAGATTATACTAAAACTGCAATCAACTCCACAAAACATAACATGAGTGCTCATTCATTGATTTCTTGAATTAATACTGATGTGAAAAGTTTGAGTCCTAAACCAGAATTTGTTGGAAGTGATGTATCTTGACCTAGTTTTTTCAATCCATTGAACCTTAATTTGTTTCATGAGTATACTACACTAGTAGTTTCTCCAAATCATTTATATTTTTATGATATTGGTTTTGATTGCTATCAAGTACATGATGGTGATGTCTCATAATTAGAGGATGAGGATATTAAATCCTTAGCTCATGATCTATTGAATAAAAAATCCTTAATAGGTGAAGAGGAATATTATACATCTCCAAAGGTTTGAAAAAATCCTCCAATCAATTCATCCTCATTATTAAACCAGCTTCAAGAGTCTTAGGTATTGGATACCAAATCCAATCAAATTAGTAGCTTTGACAACTATCATCCTATTGAAAATGTATTCACTGATATCATATTTGAGATTTGTTCATACTCACTTCTTGATATCACAAAGCTTTTTTGGTTTGATGATCCATCTTATAAAGGTTCAGGGACCTGTTAGGAAGTAGAGACACTTCAACTTCCTCTAATGGTTATGTCAAGTTCTCACGAGCTTCATGAGATCCTTGAACTAGTTCATGTTGTGGTTTCCTCATAGGAATCTTCATTCAACACCATCTTGTTAGATAAAAATTGTTTGTTGAAATATTCTGACCCAAGTGATGTTTCTTCTAGATAATATTTATCTCTCCTTGTACCTTGATTTGTTTTTTGAAGAAAGTACATTGGCGATTTATACAAATTTTTTTGTTTCCCACCCAACTAGTTTAGATTGTGATAAATTACAATGTAATGTTATTTTACATTCCACCATGTGCGAGGGAACTCATAAAATTCATCTCTTTCATGAATCTCATCCACTACATTAATCTACATTCTCAAGACTCGAAGAATATTACTTGTTGAACAACCAATCTATCCATAGTATAACATCTGGGAAAACCAACGCCATATTTAATGATGATTCTGCTATCATAGTTAATGATGACCATGTTCATTCATATGTTTCTCAAGATGGTGAGGTAGTTCAACTTTCGCTTATGGGTATGTCAGGTCCTCACATCCTTGAAAAAATCCATGAGCATGCGCAATTTTTGGTTTCCAGAATTAGGGTTTTGAATGAATTTTGATTCTTGAAATAGTTACAAGATTTTCAAGCTGATTATGTTTAATATCACGATAGGATTTAAAACTGGGTTGAAGGGTATTTTTTGGCGATTTCCTCTGTTAGAAAGACTTTTATCATCTCCTTTGTGCATCATTTAGGGTTAAACATAAATGAATGCATACAATGGACACATGCTCAATGTTTTCAAGTTTATCATTTTATGTATCTGGATAGAGTTGTAACTTGATTGGAACAATATTTTGTGCCATGATTTCCTTCAAGTAGGCATGAACTTCTTGATTTTGTGTATGATTTATAGGTAGGTATATTTGTTCTGATTGTTGACATCTTTGTGTTTGTAGGTCTGTAATTGCTACACTGGCTGCAATAGAAATTTTATTTCACATGACCCATTATCCTTTCTGGTTAAATTAGGGTTTTAGGTTTAGTCTAGTTTAGATTTTTCTAATTATGGTTTTCTTATCAAAGTTTTATAATTATGGTTTTATTATCAAAGTATTCTAATTAGGTTTTACATGTCAAATTTTTCTTATTAGGATTTTCTTTTTATAGTGTTAGGATTTAGATATGCTTTTTTCATGTTTTCCTTATTGCAAGTAGTTGGTTTTCTGCATGACATTATGATTTTAACATGCATTCATATTTTTTCATTGTATTTATGAAATGACTGCATTAGCATTGCATATGTCGTTTTTTAGTTAGTTGATTCTGCATTGTTTTCCTGTATTTCACATTTCATTGCAACACACATTCATTGCATTGCATCATGCATTCATTTTTTGCTTAGCACTTTCTCCTCCTTGCATTGCATTCCTTATTACCTAGCATTACAATTTATCTCTATATTGAATGAAGCTGAATGAGCTCTCACAAGCATTGTTTTATGCATGCTCCCTGCAAACCTTTCTTGCCACAAGGAGCTTTCACACTTTCGTTTAGGCCTTGTTCCTTGCATGTTCTTCGTAAGCATTTGATGTCTCAAAGAATTTCCTTTGTGCCTCCTTACACTTTCCAGAACCCTAGAATATCTTCTCTCGTCACTTTTCATTAATTCTAAAACCCTAACTCCAATGGTTTCCTATGGCTATGGTTGTTCCAAGATGTAGAATCTCATAGAACCATTAATAAAAATTGTGTCCAGAACATACCTCTTATGGGTTTGACTCATTAACAAGGAAAATACAAGCACGTGCTCACAGGGAACCTTAAGTACTTCATATGACCTATATCAGTAACCTTAACTCTATGTTCGACATTGTCCTTTATATTTCATGGTATGTTTTTAGTACACACCTGTAAGTCGGGAATGAGATGTAGAAGCATGACACGAGGGTAAACCTAATAAAAAAATATTTATGTTTCTATCAAATAAGGAACAACCTCCCTTGCATATAAAATAAGTCGATATCCTTCATCTTTCTTGGTGCAATGAATTCCTAATAAATGATGTTATTGTGCAAGTAATAGAAAATTAATTAAGGATTGGGAAAGGTTGCTTATGAAAAGAGGTGATGTAAGTGACTTTTCCAAGGTACCGAACATGCTTGTTGGAAGCAAAGAAACATTCGTGATTTCTTAAATGAATCTGTTGGGGTACTGAATAGGCTTGTTGGTAGTAGATCAACACCATAAAATCTCTTTAAAATTATAAATGCAATAATTTCTTTGTCATGCTCCCTATACCATAAAAAAATAATTACATGTGTGGGCTCTTGTTTTAACATGTAAATACTGACAGGAACTAGCTAGGGTATAGGGGGAGGGCATCTCTATAAAAGGTCATGTAACCAAGGGGTACCCACAGTGTATTTAATACTTCCTTTCATCATTCACAAGGCTCGATATGTTATAGGGGCATAGGAAAAGATGTTGGATTATTCCAGTGGTTGGCCAATTGTTGTAACTACTACAAAAGCACCCAAATTTTGGGAATATCCAAAATTTTAGGTCCCCCTATGATTTCCTAAGGTCATAAGGGTTATGGCCATGTTTTGAATTGCTTGATCTCCCCATGAGCCATTTTTCTCAAACCTTATTAGCACACCCACTCACGCAATGTATATTGCATTCATTCATCATGTTTCATCTTAGATGTTGATATTATGAGTACATTAGGGTTTTTGGGGGTATGTTTATTTAATGATGTATTAATATTCTAACATGAATTTGATGTTTATCCTTCTATAACAAGCATTGCAATTGGTGGAGGTCCCATGCATTGATGGACAAGACTTAACTTTGGCTGTTATTTTTTCAACTACATTATGGTTTGGAAGATGTCATTGTCCTTAACTACTACTGAAACCCTATATTGTAAAAATGGAAGTCCCCTTCAAATTTTAACATAACCCGTATTCCTATAGGGGCACATCCTCATTAACATTACATCACACTTGCATAGCATCATGATAATAATCATTTCATATCATATCACCTAGAATCATCAAGTTTGTTCACGTGCTTGAATGCCACATTTTTTTTGATGAAATACTAACCCTTCAAAATGCCACCAAGTGCATGAGAAATCACATTATCAAAATGAATTAGGCACATTTGCATGTTCTATTAGGATATATCTTGAATATTAGGTGCACTTTATTGATTAGTATTATGCACCCTAAGCCTTAGTATCTAACTTATAAAACATTATTATATGTAGCATTATTTGAATAACCTATTCTACATTTTGTTATGTATGGAAACTTGTTCAAACATGATGTTGGATGGTTACCAAGTATGAAATTGATAAAATTGGTTGCCTACATAATTATTCATTTGAAAGGTTGAATTAGAAATAATTCAGTAATGTGTTGGGACACATTTAAGAAAGTGTATGATCACTATCTTGAAAGAGCAACGTTTAAACTTGAGGCGCACAAGCAAATTATGGTGAAGGATAAACATAAAGTGCATTTGTTAAAGGAAAAATCAATGTAATCCATTAGTGGGAGGTGATGGTACAATATGCCCCACAATATGAAACAAAATTGAAGCCATACAAGAATACATTGGAAATAATACAAAGGTTGACTTGGAGATGATAGAGCAGTTGTGCTAAATAATAAGAAGGGAATTTCAAAGAATACACTTCCATAGGTGTTCACTAAAAGGAATAAATGACCATGCGTTGTGAAAGGATCCCAACTGTGTGTTTGAATGAAGATATATTTTGTATTATCACAAGGGTGAGAATGATTGTGATGATTCCATGAATGAGTAAGCTTTGAGGAACTTCAAATGATATGTTTTGTACAAAGAGGAACTTAGAAATGATAGTAAGTACAATTAACTTGCAAGGTGAAGTTCGCACAAATGTGCCACACCCACACATACCATTTGCAATTTTTATGTGGTACATTCGTGTGAAATCCACCTTGCAAGTTAATTGTAGTTACTTTCATTTATACATTGGTGTTGTTCTTTGTCGATATATAAATCACTCTAAACCTCATAATTTTAAAATTTTGTAGGAGACATCTCACAGTGGGGCTTACTTTAAAATCATGTTTGTGGGTAGTTTTGTTGGTCTTAAATCTCTTGTTATATCTTTTCAAAGCATTTTTTTTCCTTATGTTTATAGTTGTGGAAATGAAAGAATATCTCAGCTGGACGAGGAAGGAAACAAAGCAGACCATCCTCACCGACGATAAAGGAAAACTAGGCCAAGCGATCTTCATGCTGATATTTAAGGCTATGATTCTTGCTTATTATTAGTTTTTATATTTACTCCTTATTGATTAAAGTATATTAATATTGATGTCTAATTAATGGTTGTGTGTGTGTTTGTAGGTTTCCAATTGTGGAGGTGATTTTTCATCACTTATGACTAATTCTTAATGGATTCTCAATTTAATTGAGTGACTTAGACGATTCAAAGACATGGTGAAGACATCATCAAGTTTTTGGATTGGGCCATTAATGTCAGCTAGGAGTTCCCCAAAAATTATCTAAAGGCTGGACAACTAATGTTTTGACAAGCAAACAAACTAGTTCCAGGACCATATAACAATACTATACGCACAACATCTTATGTGAATGATCATTTCCATGCACATGAGATACACTGGCCATAAAAAGTCATTTAATACATCGTGAACTTGTGCCATGAATTGGAAACAACCTGGAAACAAGCATTATAGAACCCTTTGTACTCTCCTTGTGTCATCGATGTTATCATAGTGTAAAAATTTCTCATCATGATGCTAATATCTATGATGATATTGACTTGGGAATGCAATAGCCATTAGATATGAGAGAGAGTCATGAGGAAGTTCAAGAGTCATGAGGGTATACAAAATGTCACAATAGGTGAACAATCACCTCACCTCATAAATATACCATCATGCCTCACTATAAGAATACTTTAGCACTTGAGCTAGGGATCAAATTAGATAATTGATTTGTGCTTGAGAAGCTAGAGGCACAAAACTATTTGTAGCTTGTAGGGGGAGTTGTGGTGAGGCTAGGGTTTTTCATTGGATCATGGTATGAGAGACCCTTGTTCCACTATTGAGAATTAATGGATTGCAGGACATGTACATGTATTTGTAGTAACATTAATAATAATTTATTTTATTTTAGTATGGATTATTGTGCATCTTTATGATGGTTCTATTGTCTTTCTTATATTTCCATCATGTTTGTATATGTGCTTTCATGGGGGCGTATGTCAATGAAATCATTCTTAGCTTATGGCTTTCATTTATGCTTTGAATATGTGCTTACTTATTCCATGCGATGTCGATAACTTTTTGCAAATTGATTTGAAATTAACCCATGGCATGTTCTTGTTCATGTATGTATGAGATGGTTTTAGCTCACTAATCCCTCTCATAGAATTAAACTACAAATAGAAAACCAAACTTTGTTGATCACATACTCTCAAGGTGAATATTTGTAGGCATCAATTCTTGAATAAGTGAAATTGCTAGAAAAATTTATGGGTTAAGTCTATGATGAAATTATGACCCTACATCAAGTAATGGCTTCATTCTTTCCCATGATAGGTAAGTTAAAATGAAGAGGAACGTTAATTAAACTGACATCGTAAGTGTTGATATCATATATGAATGGAGTATGAAATAACTTGATGTGTCTAAATAATTACCCAGGATAGATTGGATAATTGTAGATAAATATAAGGTAGATATTAGGATCAAATGAAATCCCATGAGAATTTGAGTAGGGGACATGGAAAAGATAATGGCCACTTATTAGACCTTTCACAATGGGCTTGAATCTCTTGTCAAAGTGCATAATGTAATTTCCATTGGTGCACCAAGAGAATTAATATCACATGAATAATTCAAGCAAGAGATCCAAGGAATGTGGAATATAATAAAGAAAGTTGTTGAAAGAGGTGATCTAGAGGCTACGAAGGAGGTAATCATGTAGTATGCTATAGAGTCTGTGAATTTGCACACAAATCTCATCTTACATTTTAATCGAGTACAAGATGAAAATTGAACATTGCTACCTGATGAATTTGAATGTCTCCCGAGGTATGAAGATGAGCTACGATATAAGATCCAAGTGATATCCTCTGAATATTAAGCATATTTAGTCAAAGATCTACAGGAAAATTCTCTTGATCTATCCACCATCCACTTGGCTAAATGAGAATGTTTTGTTTCTTTAATTTAATTTCATTTAAAGTAAAATATAATTTAGATTAGAAAGTCATGAGGAAGGTTAAGAGTCATAGGGAAGTTGAAGAGTAATGAGGGTAGGTGAAAGGTCACCTCCCTTTGTATAAATATACCCTCATTGCTAGATGTAAAGGACCTGAATTTTGGAATTCATTTGAGCACATTGTTTGAGAGCTTATATATATTTTTGAGAATTTAAGTGGCAACTTTACATCTCCACTAATTCATTTCATGGGTAATTCATGTGATGGTGTTATTTTCATTTCAACTTAATTTTGAGAAACTCTTTGAGTCCCAACAATAAATTCCATACATGTGTTGTTGAGCATAGCGATACTATTTTCTTTGCGATTCAATGGTATATGTTTACGCTTCCGTGTGTTTAGTTAATGAACTACCTTGTTTATTTAAGCACATATTATACTTGGGATTGTACTCTTTTCATGCTTTCATGTTTTTTTTATTAGGAACTAATTCATGACCGATAAAAAAATATTTCTTTTATACATGTGTTTTAATGGAAGTTTGATAACTTTTCTTCTTTAATATTCATGTCACGTTATTTGGTTTTCATTATGTCTGTAACATCTTATATGTAAAGTTTCCATAAAGTTGATTTAACTTGTATTGATAAGAATTTTTGTTGTTTTTATAACACTTAATATTCATTCCATTCAAAAGGAATCATAAATTAATATGGTGGTTTTCAATCCCACATATCGGATATGACTCCTATCTGAAACGGTGTAGAGTCTATTTGGTATTTTTCACCAGGGAGATCCCCTAACTGTTGGCAGTTAAATTGGGCCCGTTAACAGGGTATTAAGCCCTAAATGGAAGTCTTCTAAATATTTATCACAATCGTTAAGGGGAAAAGGGTTGATCTTTAGTGCCTAGACACCACTTCTTAAGCTCAATTTACATAAATAATGTGTCTAATAACACAACACAAACCCACTTTAAGGGGCATTTTCCATTAGGAGCTTTTGCATGCCAAAGTTGGGTTGTAGGTATTTGAACATGGTTAAAAAAGGAAAACACGTGTGATGGGCCTCCAAAATAGGTAAATAATAAGGCCCATCAGTCCACTCCTACGTAGATAGATAAATTTTTGATCCCACCTTTTTCACTCAGTGGTATATTTTATTAGCTTAATGAATTTCTAAAGGATTCAAGGCGACTTTCATGCTCTATGTTCCATAATGTTTATTATTCATGCTTTATAAATATATTGAGTAGATTCTAAGGAATTTAACATTGGAGAGATCCTAGGGACTTCCTCCCTGCAACAAGAAGACTAAAATTTGGTTGGCTTAAGGCATTTAATTCCTCCTCCTATTGTTACGAGTTGGATTTGAAACAAGATCCATTCCTTTTAGGATATTTGGAGGGAAATGTATCCCTCTACTCAAGGAGGCTACTCTCCCACCTCATGTATAAATAAGAGATTAAAATTAGCCCTATATGTAGTAGTAATACATAAAGAATATATTAAGTTTTTGAGTATTTTTTAGAAAAATTTGTAGCATTGTAATTTATGATGTAAGATATATTTTTAGTTAATGGAAGTTGTTCCTCATTTGAATCCTTAACTTGGTTCTTCTTCAAGGACTTTGAGAATCCTTGGGCTGGGCCCACCCTAGGAGCTTCAGATCCCTCTTGTACTTTAGTGGATATTATTTTAATGCTTTGCATTTCTCTTTCTTAGATTTTGAATCAACATTTCTAGAAATTATAGTTTAATAACTTTGTGCAAGGTTAAGTAGGTAGTTTTATGAGCTAATATTATTAGCAAGTAATTTATACAATCTTCCTATTTTTTAGATAAGTCATATCACTTATCATTGCATATTTAAGCCTATCTCCATTTCATTTCATTTGCATTTACAATTTTTGCAATTTTTTGTTTTATTATGCAAATGAAATTATGGTTATAAAAGGTATATAAAGCTTGATCTCTTGATGATGAATCTTGGATTTAATTTTCCCGTGCCTTTACTAGCTGAATAAAAGCATTCAAAATAATTCCTACCCCCTTCCTCACCTTTGGATCACATTTCAACTATTTTCTTGGCTTGTTGGTCTCTGTTATAAAATTATATATTACAGAGCAATGCGACCAACAAAATATACGGAAAACACAAGCACACAAAACACATAAAACCAGAGAGACACATATATACATGGTTCACCTAGTTTGGGCTACGTCCACCCTGAACAGCCAGTCCTTCCTTTCTATTATCCAGAAAAATGAAGAGACACAACCTATCGCAGATCCATTGTAATATCCTTTGTTCTCTCTCACAGTCTCCCTATCTGTTTCTTGCTCTGAGAATACACATACAATACACAGACGCAATAAAAATACCCTCATACAAGCAAGGGGTTTCCTTCTAAGGAAAAAAACCCTAAACTAAACATAACTTCTACCGTCAGATCATCCACCTAATGAACGGCCCAGATTGACTAGAAATTACTATACTTTTACAAGGCAATTTTACATCTATTTTTAGCTTCGGGGGCGTTGCCCTCGAAACCCCCCGCCAGTGGGGGGGGGGGGGGGCTCCATAAAGTCATAGCCGCCCCCTGGACCCCCCAGGAAACATTTAATTACAAGTGGCGTTGCTGCCTCATTAAGGTATAGGGGTCCAACGCTCTGATACAAAATAAACAAGATAATCAGGCTCCACACCCAATAGTCTCTTCATGTAGCAAAAGGGAATCCTGTAGCTGTATGCAAACATTTTGTCTTCTTCACCCAGTTCAATAGTAAAATATTTTTTTAGTGTCCTTAATGTATTGGAACATGCCGATGATGTTGATGACAGAGTTTAAAAGCATATAAATCTCATGAAGTTTCATTTAGATGCTCATATTATATGATTTTTGATTGTTCCCTTTACTTTTTACAACATAGGTTCTAGGTTTTCCTCCTAGGTCCTTTATTCCTAAGAAAAGCATGCTTTCCATTCCTTACAATCAGTGTAAGTTTGTTCCAATATATTTCAATAAGTTAAATCTGCAATTTCACTTTCCTATAACATATTTAGTCCAACAAATTCATTAGGTTTATGTTCATCTAGCCTACACTCCAACACCTCTCACTTGTATTGGGATTAGAAATAGGAAGAAGATAGTTCCTCTCACACATACAATGCCAAACTATTAAGTTTTTACAAAACTTAGGTTGATAATTAAATCTAAGACTCTTGGAATTATAACATTGTTACTGCAGAATTGGGGGCCATCACTTTTTGGCATCATTATAGAGAAGGTGTCAAAGTATGCACTTCCTTTTCCTTTGATTGATTCACTCATTTTCATAATTTTGCTTCTACAAAGTTAAAATTAGAAAAAAATTGTAATCCTTTCAGAAAATATGAAATCATATTTCTTTTTTCTTTTTGTAATTTTCTTCTTTTATTCCTCACAAAATTAGGGACAAGATATGATTTTTTTATTATTGAAAGTGTGCACTTCTACAAGCAACCAACCCTTTTCAATTGATTATGAGTATCTTTCCCTGTCCATAGGGACCTTTTAGGCCCTTTTGAGTGAGCAAACAAGGATCTTTCAGGAGCTTTCAAGAGGAGACCATCCTTCAACCCCCACTAATACTATGGTTGAAGAAAGACAACTTGAAGTGTTTGCATTCCCCATTAGAGAGATAGATGGAGAATAGAAAACGAAAACTATTAACCCATATGTAATTATACACCTCTATGATTTAATCATAGAAGATCTTGATACCTTTATATTTGAGTTCGTTGTTATGCACAAAACTTATGACTACACCAAAAATTAGAAAAAACTCAATCTTTTTCCTTCCACCTTGAAGGATGCAACTCTACAGTGGTTCATGAGCCTTGAAGCTAATAGTATCACCACATGGGATTAATTGTAGTAATTTTTTAACAATAAGTATTGAGATTATTTTAGAGAAAGGGATACAAGAGATACTATTTTCATAATGTATCCAGGGGTAATGAGCCTTTAAAGGATTTTAGGTAAAGGTTCCAGCTAAGTTACAAAAGGGAATTCAATTACACACTAAAAATAGATTCCTTAAATCTTGTACTATTGGGGGATTTATGAAATATCTCATGGAAACTCTCAACTTATAGGCTAATGGAGATATATATCACCTCACCTATGATGATATTAAGCATTTTTTTAAAACTCATTTGGGAGCCACTAGAACAAAAAAGGTATAATGGGTAAGAGTTTGTTAAGTCATTATTTTTCCTTTATGCTAACTAAAAATTAAATGTGAGGAATTTTATATGACACAAAAAAACAAAATATTATACGCATTTTCCATGAAGATGGATGCTTTGAAAATTAGGAGACAATATGAAGAAGCAAAAAAAGCATTGGTTGTGTTTTGTACCTTGTGCACTAAGAGACACCCTAGGAATGAATGTCCTTATAATTTTATATATTTTTTTTCTATATGTGAATAAAATCAATCTACTAATAAGTATTCATATTTTCCAGGTTTGAAGGTTGTTTACCAAGAAACAGAAGGGAACATGGAACGATTATGCTTCATCAATCAGAAGAGACCCCAAGCCCCAAGAAAATTCAACAAGGTATAAATTTCCCTTCTTATTTAAATAATATTTAAAATTATTAATATCATCCTTTCTAACTTCTTTATCCTTCACCTTGGTCCATTCCCACTCCTTGGTTCCTCAACTAGTTGTTCCTCCCTTCTAGCCATATTTCAACAAACCTCCTCAATGGGGTAATCCATCACAAGGGTGGAGGCCTCAGGTGGCCTAACCACCTACTTTGATGCCTCCTCCTAAGAAACAAAAATAACCCAAAAACTTTCCTCCAAAACAAGCTCGGATGCATGCTTAAACAAATCTAAATCCTAATAATAAGAAGCCTCAACCTATTTACAATGTAGAGAATGCTTATCAAACCTATTTTGTATAGTTCAAAGAAATTAACCTTAGTTCAGGCGAGGTTATTATGAATTTCCATACAACTTATCCTAATGAATATATTGAGAGATCGAAGGAGGATCATGTACCTCAAATTATCCACAAAAATCATCCCTACTGTGAAATGTTGGTAGCACACAAAACATACATCCCAAAAGAAGTTGAACTTTTGGGAGAAAAAAAAATATATGCGTAAAAATATCTCTGCTACATTCCATCAATTATGATGCTCCCATTTATAATAAATTAACCAAAGAACAATGTCTTAGAAGACCTGGAAGGAACAAAAAGGATGCCCCTACCATTAATGTTATTGGGAAGCTAGTTGACCATATTCTTGGGTGACTAATCATCCCTAAATATTTATATATTGGAACTATAGTGGTAGATGTGCACATAAATTATAATGGAGTTCCAAACATTATCATTAATTTGAGATTTGTAATCATTTTCATGACCAGAGAAACTATGTTTAAGATTAGCATCCAAGAGTCCTTGAGAAACACCACTATAATGCTATAGTTTGCTGACATATCCATAGTAGAGTTAGAAGGCATAATAAAATATGTAATGGTATCGATAGACTCCTAGGAATATCCTACAAATTTCATTTTCATCTAGCCTAAAAAAAAGTTCAAATTTTATCCACTCATCCTATGGATACCTTGGTTGGCTACTAGTGATGGATATATCATTTGTAGGGATGTAAACATGACAATTACTAATAGGCATCCCCGAAAAAAAATTGTGCTATATCCCTTAGATAAACCTCTCATTAAAGTTTATTTTCCTACATTGGTATAAAAAAAATAAGAGGATTCTAACCTCTCATAACCTTATCCTATGTTCACCATAGAAACCAACCTTATCAATTAGGACAATGAAGATGAGTTAATTGAAAATTTTCTACAAAATCAATATCTTGTTACTATGAACATTGATGAGTTGAAAGAGAAGTTATCCCTAGGAAAGCTCAAATTTTCCAAGGATAGTCAATGGGGAGAATTATTGGCAACATAAACCCCTCAAAGCAACATAAAAATGGTATATTTAAACCCCTCCAGACTATTTAAGATAAGCTCCTTTGTTTCAATTGATCAAGAGGATCACTTGCTAATTGTCCTGAGGCAACACATTAGTGAATTTCCATGTGATTATAATGGTATGAAAAGTATACATCCTTTTGTATGCACTCATCACATATACATAAAATAAGATCACAGGATAATTCACCAACATTAAAGGTGAATGAATCTTTATTTAAAGGATATTGTGAAATAAGAACTGCAAAAATTA
Organism: Pinus albicaulis; assembly: GCA_034641835.2. Taxonomy (NCBI): domain Eukaryota; kingdom Viridiplantae; phylum Streptophyta; class Pinopsida; order Pinales; family Pinaceae; genus Pinus; species Pinus albicaulis. The sequence goes on along the minus strand of CM076573.1, from coordinate 991,349,051 downwards.
CTTGATGCAAGATTCATCTATATAATTTTAGATAGTGAATGGGCATTTCCTTTGGTTATTGTTCCCAAAAATAATTACAAATGCTGATTTTATTTATTTATTTTTATTATTATTATTATTATTATTATAGGGAACTTAATAATGCCAAAAGGAAAGATAATTTTCCCTTTCCCTTTAATTACCGAGTCATTGATGTTCATTCTAGGAAACAAATATTTTTCTACTTGTATGGATTTAGTGGGCACAGTAAAATCCAAATCAGTACCAATGATTAGGATAAGACCACTTTCACTTGTCCTTGGGAGAATTTTTTCTTATAAGGTCTTCCCATTTGGCTTATGTAATTCCCCTGCCACTTTCCAAAGGGTTTTTCTTATCATATTTTATGATCTTGTATATAATTCAATATAAATTTATATAGATGAATTCACTCCCTATGGGAATGAATTTAAATAATATCTCTCCAATATTATAAAGGGCTTGCAATGATGTGGAGAGATGAAAATCTCCTTCAGACATGAAAAATGTTTGTTCCTCAAGAATGAGGGAGGTGTTCTAGGATTTTTCCTCTCATCTAAAGAGATTTAAATAGATCCTAGTAAGGTGGCCATCATCAAACACCTTTTTGTACCTCAAAGAAAAAGAGATGCCAGAAGATTCTTAGGCCTTATAGGATACTATCAAATGTTTAAAAAGGATTTCAGTAAAACCACCTCTCCTTTGTTTTCATTGATGACCAAATATGTTGAGTTTAGTTGGAAAAATCCATGCCAAAAATCAATTGAGAGAATAAAGGAAAATTTAATGTCGACACATGTTCTTAGAAATCCTAAGTGGACCTTTCCATTTCACATTCACATAGATTCACTAGACATGGTAATTGGATAAGATTTAGGTCAAATTGAAGGTAAAATTCCTTATTCCATCTACTTCATTAGTAAGAATCTATATAAGTGTAAATTGAATTACATTGTAACTGAAAAATAATTCTTCATTATTGTGCACTCTTTGAATAAGTTTAGACACTTTATTATTGGTTACCAAGTCTTTGTACATATTGAACATGCAGAAATTAAGTATTTGATGAAAAAACTAGATGTAATGAAGTGGATATTGATTTTACAACATTTTTATTTAACCATTGTTGATAAACCATAGAAATAAATTTTTTTTGCATATTTATTTTCAAGATTAATATTTTCTGTAAATGAAGGGTTGGTTGATGATTAGCTACTAAATGGGCATATTTTTTCCATGTCACTTCTATCTCCAAGGTTTTCTAACATTAGCAACTATATAGCCATTGGAAAACTCCCTCCTCACTTGTCTTTGAGGGAGAAATGAAACATCATTAGACAAAGTGCCTCTTATACTTGGATTGCGGGAAGCCTCTTCAAGTTGGGACCAAATCAAGTTTTAAGAAGATGTGTGAGGGAGGATGAAGTCTCTGATATCCTCTCAAATTTTCATGATGGAATATTTGGATATAATTTTTTTGCAAGAATGATAGCCTTGGAAAGATTCCACAAGCAAGATACTTTTGGAAAACTCTTCATAAATATGCCCAAAAATACACTGCACAATGTGATGAGTGCCAGAGAATGGGAAAGCCTACAAGTAAGGATGAAATGCCCCTTCAACCTCAAGTGTCTTTTGAGACATTTGAGAAATGGGGCATGGAATCCATTGGTCCCATTGATCCTCCATATAGATAGGAAAAACACGTCATTGTACACATTGATTACCTAACTAAATGTGTTGAAAAATGCAACAAAAAATTCTCAATTTGATTTTAACTTGATTGAATTGGGAAAATTCGAATTTCCACATCAATAAACAACTTGGGTGATGTTAAATTATGTGACATGGCTTGCGTCACCCAGTTTACTCAATAAATTCAAGATGGAGGAGTTATAGTTTTGTTACAAATGTGTGATTTCTAATTTTTAGAAATCAAGGTAAGATATCTAAGGTTGTTTTCAATTAAACTAGTTCCAACTGTTGGAGGAAATAGTGGAGGGTCAAGTTGTGCAGTGGGACTTCAGTAAAACTTGGTGATCATCGAGTTAACTAATCAATCAACCTAAAATAGCTAGTGCATGAAAATAATTCAAGTTCCCTAGGCTTGGTGGAGATTCCAAGGAAATGTAACATCAATTGTAGACTAGTCTTGAGTGTACAAGTGTTGCATGCAATTAGATGATTAGCCTAAAGGAATTGTGCAATCAATTTGAGGAATTTCCTAGATAATAGGGACTTAATTCCTTTAGGAACAACGTAAGGAAATAATGTCTCAAGCAGAGGAAGAAATTGACTAAGCATGGGTCAGAGCCTCTCAGTGAGTAGAGAGATAGGTTATGCACTTGTAGGTTATGGTTAGTTGAGTAAAGCAATTGTAATACATCTCTATTCTTTTGATTTGACAAAAGCATGCATTTATTTTTTTAGAAATAAAGGAGAACTTGAGTAGAAAAGTGGATCCTTTCTCGTGATGTGGAATTACAATTTTATTCTAATTTAATTCAAGGGAAAATTAAATTAGAATATTTCTTGGTGCCATTTTCAACACTCCTCTTAGAAAGGAATGGATTATCTGATACCCTAATCCTACCTCTATGGAACTCGAACTTGCCTCTTGACAATGCCTTCATCAACATGTTTGCATCATGTTCCTCTATAGGAATATACATTAGCATCATGATTTCCCTCTGTACACAATCTCTGAGATGGTGGTATCAGATGTTGATATGCTTGGACCTATCATGAAAAACTGGATTAACTGAGAGTTTGATCCAAATCTGGTTGTCATAGTAAATCACTGCCATATCCATATTTTGACCAAAAAACCCTACAAGGATATATCTCATGCGGAGAGACTTACATGATGCTTAACTAGTAGTCATGTACTATACTTCTGCTGAACTGAGTGCAAATAATATCTGCTTCCTGTTGTACCAGGAAAATGTTGTTTACCCAATACTGAAGATTTTGTTTGATGTGGTTTTCCTGTCAGATGGACTCCCTTCCCAATTTACATTTGTGAACCCTCAAAGCTTCACTCCCTCCCGTCTGTCTGTACCAAAGATCAAACTAAGTGGTGCCTATGAGGTATCCCAACATATGTTTAGTTTCCTTCCAATAGAGTTTGGTTGGCTTACCATTGCTTGAATAAGATGGTTAACCACATAAAACATGTCTAGTCGTGTTTTCACCATGTACATAAGTGAACCCACATGTTGCCTATAAATGGTAGCTTCTATCACTTCTCCTGAATTAGCATCTTCCTTCCCCCAATTCCCTGCTATAGGAGTCTCCATGGGGTTTTTTCTCTCCATGTGAGACTTCTTTAGTATCTTGTTGGCATACTTTCCCAAAGAGATAAAACGTTCCCCATCTCTTTGCCAAATTTCCAAACCAAGGAAAAATGCAAGAGCACCATGTATTTTGTTTCAAATTCTCTTACCAAATATCCTTTGCGAGAATTTATCAACTTCTCATCACCTGTTAGAATTAAATCATTGAAATATAATACTATAAAAAATAATTTACCTTCAACCACAATATGGTAAAGGTTCTCAATTGCTTCAATTTTGCTGAATCCCACCCCGATTAAATAGTTGTTGATCTTGGTGTACCAAGCACAAGGTGCTTGTTTCATTCCATACAACACTTTCTTGATTCTGCACACATGTGGATTTTTGTTGAAGGTCTCAAATCCTTCTGGCTGCTCTATGTAAAACTCTTCCTCAATCACTTCGTTGAGGAAGGTTGTATTTACATCCATATGATGTATTTTACATCCCATATGTATTGAAAGTGCCATAATATATCTGATTGAAGATTACCTTGCTACTAGAGCAAAGGCCTCATTGTAATATATTCCCTCCACCTAAGAGAACCCCTTGGCCACAAATATAGCCTTATGTTTCTCGACACTCTCATATGTTGCTTGCTTCACCTTGTAGATTTATCTAGATCCTACAACTGTCTTATCCTCTAGTCTTGGGGAAACTTACCACACATTGTTCTTGATAAAGGAGTCATACTCCTCTACCATGGCATCAACCCATATTGTTTTTTGCACTGCTTCCTTGAATGAGGGTGGCTTAGTATCTACACTCTCGCTCATAAGATCCATGTAGCTAGTGTACCGATATGGGGACCTTATCTTCCTACGATGTGATGTGGGTTCTCCAACATCGTTTCTAGCATCACACGTCAACCTGTCAACCTCTCTAGTGTGCTTTCTTCCATCTCTATTGTATTTGCATGAGTGGGTGCTTCCACTCTTTGGTCCTCTGCTTGTGGCTGCTCCACATCTTGAGGTTCTTATTTTAGAGCTAAGAGCTCCTCATCTGCATGCATCTGAAGCTCCCTCTCAAGGGAAATTCACATGGAATTTCCTTCATATAAATTCACATATCTACAAACCATTTTCATCCTGTGAGATGGCAGGTACACCCAATAGTTGTGAGGTTTATCAGTGTAGCCCAAAAATATTACCAACTCAACTGTTGGTTATATATTTTTACGTGCATCCTTGGTAACATGACAATAGATTGATGAACCAAAAATTCTAAAGTGCACCACATCTAGCTTCTTACCAGAAAAGGCTTCCTCTAGTGTACTCATCCTGAGGATCTGATGAGGGCTCCTATTATGAACATATAAAAATGTGATGCATGCTTCTGCCCACAAGTGAAACGGTAGGCCCTGATCATGTAACATTGTCCATGCAGCTCCCAAAATTCTTATGTTATTCCTTTATGCAACCCCATTCTGTTGTGGGTTATGAGGAGCTATCAACTCTCACAAAATTCCTTATGTTTCACATAAGTTCATGACTTTGTTCGACACATATTATCCACCGTTGTTTCTACTGAGAGCCTTCACTTTCTTTCTTGTGTATTTTTCAACAAGTGCTTTGAAATCACAAAATTTTTAGAACATGTGGTCTTTCTTTTGCATGAAGAATATCCAACACTTGCATGAAAAATCATCTACAAAAATCACATAATACCCGTGATTGGTCATGGAGACTGTCGAGAACAATCCATACACATCTAAGTGGACTATTTCAAGGATCACTTGCGCTCAAATTCCCTTATCATGAAAGGTGACTTTGGTGTACTTCCCCAATGTACACCCTTTTCATGTACCATGTTGCTCAAGTGCACCCTTGGGAAGTCCTCTAGAAATATGCTGCATGATCTTCATGTCTCTGTGGTGTAGAGGCCCAATATTTAATGCCATAACTCACCGATGTCTCGGCTCTCCTCCTTCTATTCTTTTGTGCTAAAGGTAATACAATATTATACAACCAATTTGTAGAGGTTATTTACCCGAACCCTGATATTATTCACCAATCCCATGTCTATGTGATGAAGGAATTCCTTCCCTTTACTAAATATCACATCATAACCACAATATTACAACATAGAAACTAAAACTAAGTTCTTCTTCAAACCATGAACATACATGATATATTTCAATGCGAGAGGAGAACTAGAATCCCTTTGAAAGGTAACATCACCGATGTCGGTCGCTTGATAACTCCCATAATCTCCCATATCGATGTGCAATTGGAATTCCTTCTCCTCCAAGTCACTAAAGAACTCTTTTTTGTCAGTTATATGGAATGAGGCTCCACTATCTAGGTACCACACACTACCCTCATCGATGACACCATGCATGCGATGAGGGTAAAATCCAACTCGAATTGTGAATTAAGTGATTCACCTGCCACTCCTCCTGAGGGCTTCTTGTCGACCTTATATTATATAATGATTCTTTCTCTAATACCATATATAAAATCCCCGTAGATTCAAACTGATAATTGTAATATGACAAAACAATAGACTTGAATCTACTCTACCAATTGTGGAAACCAATTACGATTGCGAAATCACAAATCATAAAATAGAAATAATTTCAATCACACATTACACAATGATTTCCTGGGGAAATCCACAACTAAAACCCCCACTATATTTATATTGCATTAGTGAGAAAATATGAGAAGATTACAATGCTTTTCTCCAACTAGAGAAACTTATGCACTATCTCTATCTGTCTCACTGCTTCCTAGACAAGCCTGGACAATACTTAACAAATTTTATGCATGCCTGGATCCCTATTTCCTTGCAATGTTTCCTTGGGTAATTAGCCCAAGTTAATTAGGGAATTTTCCAATATGAATTGTGCAATACATCTAGGGACTTCCTTTGACGCCCTAAAACTAATAGTACACTACCCTTAAACTCCAATATCAACTGGGTCATTCTCATAACTGAAATTATCATAGTTATTTATGAGTGAATCATCAATTATCTGATTGATCACTAGATGTGGTTCAAGTCCAAGTTGCACTATTTGACCTCTCACTAGTTCCTCCATCAGTTAGAACTAGTTAAACCGATTTTAATTCAGATAAACTGAGTTAATTAATTACAACTCAAAATAAACTCAACCAAGGTTCCTATAATGTAGGATACAGTCTACATGACTCAAGTTAGACCCTCAACTCGAATTAACTGAACCAACTAATTCATACTAACTTAGTTAACTTGTACAAGTTGTCTTGTGATGTGGAATTACAATTTTTTTCTAATTTAATTCAAGGGAAAATTACATTATAATATTTCTTGATGCCATTTTCAAGACTTCATGTTCACTATAATTGTGAGAGAAAAACAACAATAATATTCCCATTGACAAAGTGAACAGAATAGATATAAATTGTATTTTTGCTACAAGAGTTATTGCACACTATTATAGGAATTGTTGCAAACAGCGATAGGTCTGTAGGGGTTTGCTACATGATCACAAAAACATTTCCATATTTCCATCCCTAAGCTCTTGTGTCTGTTAAAAAGGTCAGTGCCAAAAAAAAGCCCTGAATTTCTTATCGAGTCCTCTTTCCAAGAAATAATTTATTCTACATAACTTGTTTTGTGTTAAACTAGGAACACAGTTTAAAAAATTAAATTTTATGTTTTTATGTCAAATTGAGTAGAAGAAAACGGGGTCAACCATTTTATCTTTTTATAATTGATGCATAATTTCTTGGAAGTATAGAATGAAGTCTACGTTGATATTTTGAATTTATTCCCATCTTAAAAGGCACTTATAGGTGTTGCAACAAGAAACCTTGTTTCCTGTAGCAACACATCCACACCATCTCCTCTCAAAAATTTTAGAACCACAAAGCAAACAATTTAGTTCAATTAAGATTTTTGGAGCTACAATGAAGGTTTTAACCCTACATAGAAATTACCTACAAACAAATTCTTAAAACAAAAAAATATACAATGGTGAGAACATAAAACACATATACACAAAGAATTTCTCCTAGATCCAAAAACTAGGAATACCAGATTGATTTTTAATTATATTCCTTTTAATGTTACAATACATATGTATAGATGCCAAAGCATTCATAAACCCCAATCCACTAACCGTGGATTAGAACATAGTTGTAGTTCCCTTGAATAGATCTACAAATACCATGGGAAAATATAATTATGCCCAAGAACCATGGGTGAAAACCATGCAAAAAACCATGGAAGGGTCAACCCAACATATTTGGGTCCCCCCAACTATTATTAGGTTCGCACAAAACAAAATAAAATAAAAATCTAGGGTGCTGCCTCGAACCCCATGACGTGTGGAAAAAATGTAACACACACCCAACATTCTCCCACTTTTTTTCTTACCACATTGGGGGTAACAAGAGAGCTTAGTAATTGGTCCAGGGCTACAATTCCCATTGTTTCTCTTCACCAAAAAAAAATCTTCATGCTCACAGACTTTGTTAATGCATCTGCAACATTTTTTAGAGTGTCAACCTTTACTAGCAACACCTTTTTATCTTCAACCATATCCCTCACAAAGTGATACTGAACATCAATGTGCTATGTATTTGAATGATAAGCATGGTTATTTGACAATAAAATCACACTTTGTCTGTCATAATCAATCCTTATAACTTGTTGTACCAACTCGATACTTGAACACAATCTATGCAACCAAAATGCTTCCTTGCTTGCATGAATGGTTAAAATGTATTAAACCTCTATAGTTGAAAGTTCCACAACATATTGTCTCTTGTTCATCCAACTGTCTGCTCCTCCAAATAGGTTAAACACATAACCAATTGTATATCTTCTCCGATCCAAATCTGTAACCCAGTCTACATCAACAAAGCCATGAATGTCCATAATTCTATCCAATCTTAGTATTCCTTAGTAGCATAGACCATAATCACTAGTGCCACATAAATATCTGAAAAATTGCTTCACTATTGTCTAATGTTCCTTCCCTAGTTTTGACATAAACCTGATCAATACTCCCATTGTATGTGTTATCACCCAAAAAAATTTCAAAACATTGTATGTCAACATTGTTTTTGATCATAGTTTCAAGTAAGGTCTAAAGTCACTTTTGTCTTGATAAAGGGTAGGTCATAGTTTATTCAATTTCAAAGGTCATTTTTCAAGTTCAAATAAAATTCTTTACATTCATTCCATGATAAAAAGGTCATATCATTCATCTAGAGCTCATGTCATTAGTTTTCAGTTCGAAATTTTGTGATTAGCCACAAATCTGCAGTTTCGTAGTGCGGTCAGTTCAAAAAAGGGGTTTCGCACTACGAAAATGCTGCTACTTTCGTAGCGCAAATTGCAAAAAATAAACTATGTGCGCTACGAAAGCGCGGATTCTTAGATGTCATGTCAAAAAATCTAGGATTTGTCAGAAATCCAGGATTTGTTAGAAATCCGTTAAGAAATGATAAGGTAACTTTATGGTGAGTCAGTGAGAGGTCATATCCAAAGTACTTACCCATTTCATATACATCATCATCATGATAGGGGTTTCATTCAGTTGTAAAAAGGGATTTCAAATTCGAAAAATTTGTCTAGTTCAATTATTTTGGTTTTTTGCCACCACTCAACTGTTAAAGCTCTAAACATTAGAGTTAAGCTTGTGGTTGTTCTATACCAAGGTTATCATCATACTCAATCAATCGAGGCTGTTGATACAGATTCAAGTGAGGCTGTTCTATTTTCTCAAGAGAGGCAATTCTACAAGTTCAAAAAAAAAGCATGGATGAAGAGAAAAAGAATCACAGAGGAGGACATTGTTTGAGATTTGAACCTGAAAGTATGAGGGTTTTAGCTGAAGATTCAATAGTAATGGATGCTTTTAGGAAAACACGTTGTTTGAAGTTCTGTGAAAAGTTACAAGGTGGGCATATTCAGGTGTCAAAAGAATTTGCACTTCATTTCAGTGGAACAAGCACAAAGGTCAGAATGTTAAACATTGCAGTCACACCTAAGATCATAGATATGGTAACAGAAATACCAAGAGGTTAGGAACCTTGGTTTAAGGGCTTCAGGTTTGATATGGAAGCATGCAAGATATTTATGAAACAGAATATGCAAACATGGACCTGAACAATGCAATTCCCAGAAATTGTATCAAAGATAACTATGCCAAAATGCTGTTCAATATCCAAAGATACTTCACATGCAAAGGCAGGTACCACAAAGTCTACACTTATCACTTCAAATTGTTGTTACATTTCATAGGTATGATGTCATTGGATTTACCATTTTTCTTATATAGAAATCTTTCCAAAATGGCTGACAAAGTTTAGATGAAATCTGATGGCTGTGAAACATCCCCGTTTCACCATGGGTTGATTAAATTGTTAGTTTTGAATGAGCTTCAGAAAATAAATAGGGGCTGGTCTTCCTTTTTGTTTATGAGTGGTTTTGATATGGAAGCTCTAACCTCAATTAAAAACACTAAGACAAAGGGAAATCTCTCACCACTAGCACAATCAAGTCAACCAGTGGCTACAAAGGCAAAGATGTTTATGAAATTGAAACCTAGAAAACAAGTGAAGAACCAGGCAGAGAAAACACTAAAAACTCCCTCACCTACAAAAAAAGGTTACATGGTAGAAAAGAAACTAAACAAAAACAAGCAGCATATAAGCAAGAAGTTCAGAGAATAACAAGGAGCCAAGCTACAACAACAAAGGGAAAATTAGCAGTTTCAGGGTCAAGTGACAGCCTAAGGTTGAAAGGAAACTTGGATGATATATTGCATGCAATAGACATAGAAGAATCAACCATAGAACAAGCTGATTTCATAGGAATAAATGAAAGCAAATAGAAAAAGATAAAATTAGCAAAGAAGCTGGAGTTTAAAGGTGAAAATGCAACATTTGTTTTCCAAGCCAGGAAGCTTGTGACTAGACATTCAAAAAGGCTCAAGGAACTTAACACAGAAGTTGAAGAAACCTATGAAACAACTAAAGTTCCTGAAGAGGTAATTGATCTCTCCTTGCCAGTAGCATTGCAAGCAGAAAACAGAGTAGTCACAACACAAGAAGAAATGACAAAGCATCAAAACCTGGAGGAGAAGTTGATATCAAAAAACCATGAGATTGATAGGTTGAAGAGAAGAACCAGAAAACATATCATTGAGAAAGAAAAATTCAAAATAATGAAAGCTGTTTGGGAAGGTCAAATAGCCTCTAGATCAGAAATCCCAAGTAGTGAAGAACAATTCTTCACATGGACAGTCCCAGCTATTAAGGAAGCAAATTTTATGAGAGTGATCAACACTCATTTAAGAACTAGCAACAGAAATATAAAGAGCCAGGTGGAAGATCTGCAGATATAGTTGAAAGAGTGTCGAGAAGAATTGAAAAAGCAGTGAAACAGAGTAACAAATATATAAGACAAACTCAAATGAAAACTGAAGTTTAAATTTGATGAAGAATATATTTTCAGGGTTATTTTGCTGTAGGCTTTGAAACAATATCACTGTCCTTAAGTTTGAGTATCCCCTTATCACAAATTTAAAAAAATAAAATTCAACAAAACTGCTTACACAACAGTTTTGTAGTGCAGATAGTGAAAATTTGATGAAATGCGCTACGAAACTGTTGAAGCAGTCATTTCATCATTTTTCATAGCAAATTTTGAAGGAATTTTTGTGAGATTGGTTTTGAAACTTCTTGTTGGAATGTGTCAATTGAAGATAAAGGCTATCATGAAAGAAAAATATTGAAAATTGTTGAAGAAAGGAGCTAAAACCCCGCGCTACGAAACTATGTTGCTTTCGTAGCGCAGGTCTGTTTTTAGTTTTTTACACAATTCAAAACTAAAGTTTTGAACAACTGGCACAGGAAGAGGATATATGCACATGCTCTAATTTTAGACAACATATAACATTCAAATTATGGTGTATAAAGGGTTTGAATGTATCAGACAGTCAAAGTGTATCAAAAGCCTAAAAGGAAGGAGACAATTTCTTAGAACATAGGAGAACAACATCATCGACATCATGTTCACATCAAGATTGGGAATCATCATCCAAATTCGACTTCATGGAAAGAAAGTGGCATAAGATGTAATGAAGAATAGATAAGGTTGTTAAGGAAATTAAAGAGTTTTAGTCCTATTTGGAATAGGACTGCTCGTTAGGGTTCTAGTTGTCAATTTGTAATAAATATCATGTTTCATGATTAGGAAAGGTGTAAAACACTATGAATTCGATGTCTTTAGTGGAGGATAAAAGAATCCTATATTGTAAATGATATATAAAGAGTATGAGGTCGAAATACACAGGGTTGGACATTTTGTTAGCAAAAAGATTGTGTTTTGTAATTGACTGTTTACAGCTTAATACAGAGTTTCTACTTAGACAACTCAATATTCATGAGGAGTTCTTGTATGTTCTTGTTTTGATGGCATCTTCTAAATATTCCATTGCATTGGTGTTTACTTATGATACTCAGAATTCATCAATGATGCTCTAACTTCCTTCATAGATAAAATGACTGTGTGTTTCACTGTTCTACATTTTTATTCCTTGACTTGAACTTTGAATGCCTTGACTTCCATGCTAGGTAGACTGTTTTGGTTTCGCTGAAATTATCATGACTCCATAAGCCCAATGAATCCTTGATAATGTGATTTACAACCAGCTATATCATTTATCTGTTCTTACCTCATATAGAGTTAGCCATCTACTTATTTATCAAAAATCATAAACCATTGAGAGAGCCCTCTCAGGTTGAGGAGGCTAAGCCTCAGCTAAAAGATTGGTCTGAAATAGTTACACAAGGTTTACTTGATGAGCAGCCCATCAGGCCTGATTTTGTGATAAAAGTATGTGCAATGTATGGTTTGGTACAAACCATTGCATACATCAGGCTACCTACTACATTCGCATATGGAACATGGGACATGTCCTCTTCCTCTTAATTTGTCTTGGGACACTGTTCAACATATAAATTTACACCTATAAGAATAGGAACCTTCACTAGTTTTTTATCCTTTATATAATATCTGCAATATTGTCTCAACGTACTTCCTCTAGTTTAAGCAGAGCTTCCTCTTTTCCCGATTTCATTTAATTTCCATGCCCAAAAAATAGTTTGCAACACCAAGATCCTTCATGTAGAATTTAGAGGACAACTAGGTCCTCAAATCATGGATAATTTCTTTGTCAATTCCAATCAACAACATATCATCCACATACAAGACTAAATAAATAATATGGTCAACAATTAATTTAAAATACACATGGTGATATGCTTTTCTCCTTGTGAAGCCAAGTCCCCATATATATATGTATCAAATTTTTTTATACCACATCCTTGGTGATTGCTTTAACATATACATAGAATTTTTTAACCTATATACCAGTTCTTTTTTACCCTTCACTGCAAAGCCTTCTAGTTGCTTCATGTAGATCGCTTCTTCCACATCCTCATGAAGAAATGTTGTCTTCACAACCATTTTTAATACCTCAAAACAAAAATATGCAACAATATATAAAAGTAATCTAATAGAAGCTAACTTGGAAACATGAGAAAAAATATCACCAAAATCAATTCCTGACACATGGGAATAACCTTTTTCTACTAGTCGAGATTTTTATTTCTCCACCTTGCCTTCTGCATTCATATTCTTATTCAAAACCCATTTTATTCAAATTTGTTTCCTTCCAGTTGGCAACTCCACCAGATCCGAAGCCTCATTTTTGTCCAAATATTAAATTTCATCAACCATGGCCTCCTTCCAAAGTTTTCTATTTTATGAATATAATTCCTCCCTAACAGTTCTGGGATCATCATTAGTAATAGATAAAAATAAATTTCAACAAAAAGAAGATGGAATATACCTCTCTGGTTGCCTTCTCTCTTGAACTGATCTTCTCAAAACTAGAGTGTGTGGCTTTTCCTCTTATGATTCTTGTTCTGTTGTAGAGTCTGATTCTTCCTCCTTCAGCTAAAAATCTATCTTCTCAAGTTCCTTTGGTAGGAATTCAAATTTAATAACATATTTCACCTCTCTATAAACCACATATTAGCTATACACAACATTCCTTGTTTCTAGGTTCCAAATCTTCTAACCTTTTAAACAATCCTTATACCCAATAAAGACACACCTTTTAGATTTACTATTCAACTTGGTTCTTTTCTCCTTTGGAACATGTATATATGCATCACGACCAAATGCCCTCAGATGTGAAAGAGAGGGTTTCTTACCAGTCCATACCTCATGTGGAGTCTTATCCTCCAACACTGATGAAGGTGATCTATTAAACATGTAACATGTAGTATCCACTTCCTCTTCCCATACTTCCTTCCCTAATCCAGTGCCACTGAGCATGCTTCTTTCCTTTTCCATAAATGTCACGTTCATTGTTTCTGAAACTCCATTTTTGTGAGGTGTGTATGAAGTAGTATTCTTCCATGCTATACCACACTTCTTACATAACTCTTCAAATTACTTCTTTCAGAACTCTCCACCATTATCTGTCCCCAACACCACCATCTTCTTCTCTGTCTGATTTTCCACCAGAGCCTTAAATTATTTAAACTTATCAAATAATTTAGATTTCTTCCTAATGAAATATATCCATGTATTCCTCGAGAAGTCATCTATAAATGAGACATAATACACAAACTTACCTAGTGATATAACTGACACAGGTCCAAACACATCATTGTGCACAAGCTATAATATCCCTTTCATCATTTTAGCACCATAGGGGAAGCTCACTCGATTATGCTTCCCATATAAAAATGTTCATAGAAATCAAAATATAAAGAGAAATTATACATACATTCTACCATTAAACTACCATGTAGTATTTGAATACCCTTCTCTCCAGTATGTCCTAGTCTTTAACGCCATAACATAGTCTTTTCTCCAGAGACCACTAGATTTTCTGCTCCACCTTTAGAAACCACAAATTTTTTGTATCCAACAATAACAATGTTACCCAGAAGCTTGTACAGAGTTCCAATCCAAACTCCCTACATCAATACCATTGCTCCCCAAACTATCTTGAAAGTATATTTCTTGAACATTGTTTTTACACCTGCATCATCCATCTTGCATACTGAAATAGATTTTTGGCCAATGAAAGAATGTGCAGAACACCAGGAATTGTTATTATCCTTCCATCTTGCAACTTCAACTTGAATTTTCTATGTCCTACGATTCTAGCCTTCCTAACATCCCCTAAGAAGACATCACCAATGTTGTGGTGGATTAGTCGCACGGGTGTACAAAATCACACCAGCTTAAAGAGTGTGGTCTACTCTTTAAACTATTGGTAACAAGAAGAAAGTGGGGGAGCTCAAAAGCATACAATTTAATAAAAAACAGTATGCTAAAGTATTCTATGGTTAAACTAAAACTAAAACAAAAATATACAGAATCTATAAAGAGATTCAAAAGGATAATAATGCAAACGATGGTTCGATGGCCTCTTCTTATTAAAAGTTTGAAATGGAGAAGAAATTTTACCCACTTGCCAAAGGGACCCTAGGTAATGGCTCTAGGTCCCGATGCAAGGATGTTGCCTTCCAAGCTCTGCCTCTGATGCAGTCTCCCTATCTCCCTTTGCTGTTGTGGACTAAGATTTTGGGTGGCCAATGATTGAGTCCTCTTTAGCTCCAGGTCCGGGTCACACACTGCTGGTGTTGCTTGGGAAAATTTTGCCAACATAACAATGTGATCACCCTTTCTTCATCTCTTGGTGGCTTTGTATAGGTGAGTTTAAAATCCTCCTTCCCTCCCTTGGTACATGATGGATAGTGACCCAAGGGAGAGTATGATTCCATTGTGTGCTCAAATATTCTTGTGTGCTCACATAGTGTTTAAGGAGGCGCTGGTGGCTGTCCTTAGGCGGCTTTCACATAAGGAGTAATTGTCCTTTGCTTGGTGTGGTCCCGGAAAGCGACTTTTTGCCATTTCCAGGAATGCACAGTTATCGTGCAAAAAGGCACACATAAGGCGCTCTTCTCGAAGGATAAAGCACACAATTCAACATTTATGACTAGTTCAAATATGATTTTCTCAAAACCTTAGAGATTTTAAATACTTCTTGATTCCATAATGTGTTCCTACCCTGTAAATCCTTAGGCTTGACATTAATTGATGTTGTCTTCTGCTGTACGATTTTCCAGTGTTAACAATTTCCCCCTAATGTGTGAGGTCTAGGAAGAACTGTATAGCTGAAATACATTATAGTTTCTTTTCTGTATCATACGCAAAGCGAGAGAGAGAGAGAGAGAGAGAGAGAGAGAGAGAGAGAGAGAGAGAGAGAGGCCTGCGTGGATTTTGGAATTGACAACACCTTGCATCGTTCCGGAGATAACCATAGCCTAAGGGACCCCCTGAAAGCAGACAAAGTATACAACATATTTACAAAATTTCAATGAGGCAGGCATGTCCCATGCTCGTGATACTATGGCTAGTTAAACAAAATTGACAAATACATATGTTGTCTGTGCCACTACTGTGGTAGTGACGTTGGTGGTTGTTGACAATGACTGCTAACGCCCTCAGGGGCGTTTTTTTTTTGACGATAGGTGGAAAGTGGTACCCATATGCGTAACCTTGGTATGGCATATCACTACGCAATTTACGCATATGTATTGGTTGGGACCTTCCCGTGTAAGCATTGTTGTCAGAGACGCTTACGGAGGCACGAGTCTTCGAAGGATCTGATCAAAGTGAAATGGTTGTAAGGTACGATACCATTGTGACATGAAGCTTTTGTTGTAGTCGAATGTTAGGAGGATTGATGACATCTGTGGATAATGATGTCTCCCATAGTGCCACCCAAGGATACCCCTTTACATGGGGAGGGATAATACAAGGTACCGCTTCCTTTTTGGAAAAGAGGTGTCAAGGTCGACAAAAAAGAAGCCTTTAAACAAACGAAGGGTTGCTGACCTGAGGGGTCAAGGACCTAGATGTGATGGGTTTAACATAGGCATGTTGGTGAGAGGTGACTGAAAACGGATGATGGGGATTCAGTGGCCCGAGGTTGAAGTATACTTTAGTAGCTTGGTGGGAGTCATAGTTATTTCTGAAGGGAAAATTCTTGGAGTCGGTAGGACTTCCAGGGCGGGTGTGGACCGGCTATGAATGTCGTGATGGTGCGTGCATGGGGGTGAAATACTCTGACCAAGGGGGATGAGGGACTGCTGCCATGGGGGAAAAGATGACATATGAGGGTGAAGAGGTGAAGGGCATCGTTGGCGGTCTTTGTACACTTACCAAAAGAATAATGAGGTTTGGTTTGTACAAAACATAGAGACGGGTACCCCAAAACATGAAAGGGTTCGCTCACTGAAGGTGTGAGGATGGTGTTTTGCTGGGGGTGGGGGCCCCATTGGTTGGTCTTCTGTGCAGGGTTGATGAAGCAGATGAAGAAGTGTCACAGATGGGATTATGCTAATGGAGGTATGGTGGGCCAAATGCGATGCACGGAGGTGCGCTTTCAATCTGCTTGTACAACCTGATCGTTCGGGAAGGGGACTTCTAGTTTGAATGGTAAACTTGACCTTATGCATGATGAATGGATGGGCACGAGGTGCTTCCCGGACTGAAATTGTATGGCCATGGCGTCACTTGAGATGTGATATATGGTCTACTTTGGGTGACGAGTGCCATGGAGGGGAGGCTCTACCAACCAACGCAGACGTTTATCATGTGCAGGGTGAGGTGATGATAAACGTGTTCAGGTATGAGGACCCTATGGTTTATTTCTGATGGAGAAATGATGTCAGGATATGCAAAGTTTTCTGGGACTCTATCATGCTGGGGGTAGGATGATACCTATTCCGGATCTTTCAGTATATGGTGTTGTGGATGGTTTGCGGGTTCTTCCTGCAAAAAAAACTACCTCAAGTGAAAGCATCTTATTTTCATCAAATATTATTGAAAAACATGAACTTTAGAAAGGAATATGGGAGGATGCATACCTGCTGGCACTGATTTTTTTTTTTGGAAGGCGAATGTGTGGCATTGCCTTCGTTTGTCATGGCATACTTATGATGGTGCAACTTATGGTTTGCGGAATGGACCTTCTAATCTCCTGTTATGGACTTCTAAAGTTCTAGAAAAAGGCGATAAATATGGGGTGATGGCCCTAATCCTATTCATTTGTACTTGCTGAGTTTTGGGAGATCAGAGGTGATTGCAAATCCTTTCTTGCCATTGCAGTCATCCTGTGTACCAAGGATTAGCGATATTATGCCGAGGTAACTTTCATGACATCCTGCATTTCAAAAATTTTAGTTTGATAGTGTCGAGGGCCGTACAAATTGGGTTTGTACGGCCTCATAGGGAATTTTTGCCCTAGATCGCGCAGGCGATATAGGAAAAGCGGCACCATCCTTGTGCGCATTTCTGAGGGATAGGCGCATGAGGGCATGCTGTTCCCTCTTTTTTGCACTCAAGGGCGCGCCTGTGAAGAAAACAGGAGCATAACGCGCCTGTCTCGCGCAAAGGGCAGGGTGACAGAAAAACTTGGGTTTTTTGTCTGTTTTTATGTTTCTCTCTATACTGATGGGTGCCTGTATTACATGGCCGGTTGGTGTGGAGAGAGCGATATTGGCCCGAGATCCGGAGCGCGTCATCAGTTGGCCGCATGGGGCCTTTTGAAGTTTGTTGAGAACGAGTTCCTTCGGTCTTAGGACTGATTGTTATGTTATATTATACAACATTGGCGCAGGAGGCGCAATATGTTTGTATTGAGGGGGATGAACTTGATTATCTGTCCGGAGACAAATATATACTTCGTGACCGGGTTACTGCCGCAGGATGATGCTCTGAGGTATCCACCCCCTGCTGGGAGAGTGAACCTAGACAGATTTCAACGACGACATTGTGGTGGTGCGCCTCTGACAGAGGGGTGAATCAATATTGCATCAGTGAAAAATGTGGCCGAGCAGTGTGATCTGGCTATTATTGTGCGACTGATGGGGTCATTTTCTCCACATCGGGCATTGGGCCTGCAGGTGGGAGTTTTACGCCGCTTGAGGGGCGGGCATTTTTTGATTTCGCCCGCTTTTATTTTGATGGTATGGTGTCGCAACTAAATAGGGTCCAACGTGGATCCAAATAATTTGCATATGCTAACATCCTGTGCAGCATTGTGTATGAGAGGGTGGTGCTGTTGAGGCCCATTGTGGCGGTGCCTATTGGGGGGCCGCAAGGGCCACGCATGAGGAGGTGGGCTCCGGTGATGCCGTGCAGTGGTGGTGGCATGGTGGGTCATTATTGGAATGACACGACAGAGGCCTGGTTTGAGGCTAAACCATAGATGTTCTTGCCATACCATGTGGGGATGGAATTTTAGGGTGATACAGATATTGGTCTCCCTTTTGTTTATGTTTGGGGGCCTGCAGGTATGTGTTATATTTTTCTGCATTTTCAAGTTTTTATGTACTTGTGTGTTTTGTTATTGACATTGAAATTATTTTGGTTACTCTTGCAAATGTTGGCGAGGTAGGTCATCCAGTGGCCCGTTTGGTGGGTCACGATCCTCTACTACGACCTCGTGGTGGTCAGGGGGGAGGTGGCACAGGTGGACTGGGTGGTGGTGCCGGTGGACCTGGCAGGGATGGTGCTGGCCCCTCTGGTGAGGGCAGCAGCTCGGCGACAGCTGAGGTTGCGGCTGAGAGAGCTTGTGCATATGCGGCTAAGGCATGCATTGCAGTACTTACGGCTCAGGTGGCTACTTTAGAGGACTTCCGAGGTTGAGTTGACTGCTTGACCCAGGGGATTCCTGCTCGAGTTTTCATGGACAACTTTGAGGAGGTGTGGCTAGAGACGGTGATGGCCCGCAAGAGGGATTATCGGTCCACTTTACGATGGGTAGCTATTGCACTGGCGACAACAACTCCAGTGGTGGCAATAGGAGCAGTGGTGGGTCTAGGTGCTCCTCTTGAGGGGGCACCCCCCTAGAGTAGTTTTGTACACAAGGAAAGCACCCGTTATGAGAATGCTTCCCTTATTTTTGACGACCTATGTATCTTTGGGCTGGCCAGTGGGCTAGCGACCCTATTTTTGTACTCAGATACACATATTTTTTGATATATATATGAGAGATCTTTTTTGCGGCTCTACATGGTGTGCTATCTATTTCGGTTTATACATGCTGATGGATATCTATGTTTTTGGTTTTTTATGTATGATGGTTTATTCACGATGCATTCTAGTCTAGGATATTGTTAGCTATGTGATCAATTGCTTGATTTTGATTCCTTGATACATGTGAAAATGTAATGTAATCAAATTGTCTGCTTAACTTTTGGCACGCTAATATTTTCTAAACAGGTGTATGTTTCTAGTCTCAAATGTTTGGTTCAACTGCGATACTACTAACTGGGAATCGAGGTAGAAATGCATATGGTGGATGCCCTGATGGAGGGCCTCGCACATAAGTCTGATGACGGCATCGTATTCTGCCTAATTGTTTGTTGCTGATCCGATGCACATGCTGTTTGAACACAGTGGTGATCGGTCAGGGTGGTAGATGACCCAGGCAGCTGCAACTAAGTTTTGAGACCATCGTGATGCTCCATCAACAAATCTGAAATAGGGTTCGAGTTGGTGATCCATGGTGGCACTTCGAGTGCACTTTTTACATAAGTCCTCGGGTTAAAAATATTTTCATGAATGGGGATTTTGTGTACTCTAACTCTAGGGGACAAAGGCTGTTGGGGTCCTTATGGGTAGAAATTATTGAGGTAAAGGTCATTGACAGGGTTAGCGAGGTAGGTCCCGTCTGGTTCTGTCAAGATGTATGCCTCCTGTCGGAGGCAATGTTTGATGATATAGGGTCCTTTCCACAAGGTTTCAAATTTTCCTAGCTGTTACACAGCAATTTGTCACCATCCCTGCAATCCCTCGCCCCGCATATTGGAGGGTCTTTCCTGTGACCTGTGAGTAGTGTCATACTCTACAAACACCTTCTTTGCATCCTTCTGCATAAGGACATCATTTCTCCTGTTGAAAATTTCCTCAAAAATCCCATAAAAACCCATGTTTTGGCATTGGCACGGGTAGCCAGTTCACCCCTCGCGCCAATGTGGAGGATGTACACTAAAGGCCGCGCCATCTGGCGCTATGTCTTTTTGTTGTGCCCACGCCAACCATTTTGGGAATATTTTTTAACAAATTAGAGGCAGAAGTTTCCTTTAACCACCTCAGGGATGAGTCATAGCAAGTGGTTAAACTTGATAAGCCACGGATCTCTTCCTTTAGGTAGTGGTTTTTAGAACATTCTTGAAGATAGGACTCCCCTCCATGATTATAGGGATCCTAACCTCTCCTCCTTCCTCTATATAAACAGGCCTTCTCCCTTTACAAAAGCTAGAGGAACATATAGCCAGGAAGCTGAACTTGGAGAAGAGATACTATAGCTGAGTAATCACCATCGAGAAGGTATAACCAAGGAGAATTCTGTAGAGAGAGCCCCCGTCCGAATTCCCGATGAGCTTTGTGAGATGCACTCCGCTGGAACCCTGTTGGAGGAGACCGCAATGTCGAAGCTTGGTTGTACTCTTCATTCATTTCATTAATATACTCGACTATGGTATTGGTTCCATCTTTTTGTTGTGTTTATTGATGCATTGATTTAGTCTTCTTCGACTGATTGATAGTTACGGATGCAAAATATTATGTTGTAGATTGTCTTTGTTTCTTGTGTATGTGCAGGTATCCGAGCGTGGGAACGAGTGGATCGTGATCTTTCAGACAAGGAGCAAGAGGTAGCCACTCTTTCGATGATGACAACAATGCAGGATATACGGTAAGTTATCTATCTAATCTCCGTCCATTCGTTAACTAGGAATTGATGTCATAGCATGTATTGTTTGTGGCTAGACCCACTCTAGGGCTAGTGGGATTGCCTTTGTCCGCAGAGGGGATTTACCTCACCAAAAAATTGGCGACTCCACTAGGGATCAGTGCAAGTTTTTCTTTCATCCATTAGTTCTTCTTCTTGGTCTTTGCTTGCTTAGCTTTCCTTTTCTGGTTGTTTTGCTGAGTCTTAAGACCCCTGTTCAGCTCTAGAGGATCAAATCTGACCTCTGTTTTTCCAAAATTTTCATTTTTCTAAGGTTAGCTTGATTGGCGCGGTTTCCAGTCTAACAGTCGTGCCAACTGGCACTTGTTTCCAGTTTATCACCCGTGCCATCCCTTGTCTGGCACAGATTACAGCCGGACAGTTGCGCCACTTCATGTAGGTGCTAGGGTTTTCCCTGTTTTGGAGTTTTTGGTCCATATTGGTGTCTCTGGGTGTTTTCTTGACTTGATTTGAGTGCTTTGGGATTGTTTGTGACTGTGAAAAGCCTCCTTCCTTCGGTTGTTTGTCCATTTCTTTTAGCATCATGGCCTCAGGGTTTTCTAGTGCTTTGGTATGCTGAGCATCCTATAGGAGTTTGGATCTCCCTGTTTCTTGATCCTTCATGTGCTCTGAATTGCATTCGACTCCTCGATCTGTTTTGAGTGATTTCATTTGCAGTGAATAGGTCTTGATGAGTCTTGCCTCTTTCATTCGGTTTTGGTCACTCCAAGCATAGCTCACATTGCTTGTATGGGTCTGTTTCAATATCGTTCTTTTATTTGAGAGATTGCAACATTGGTTTGAGTTTGTGTTTTGTTTGCTTTTGAGTTGATCGAATTGTTTCATTTCGACTCTCACTTTGATATTCTCGAACTAGTGTGAAGGTTTATTTTTCATGTCATGTAGTGCATTGTTTGCTCTATTACATTGAAAAATCGAAAAATATTTTTTCTTGCATTCTTGTCTGCATTGTGGAATTGAAAAATCTTTACATTCAACTGGCATTTGGCATTGATGAGGTTCTAGTTTCTGGTTGCACCGGGTTACGCTGGTGGAAGCTGTGTGTTCTCAGGTAGAAATGCATATGGTGGATGCCCTGATGGAGGGCCTCGCACATAAGTCTGATGACGGCATCGTATTCTGCCTAATTGTTTGTTGCTGATCCGATGCACATGCTGTTTGAACACAGTGGTGATCGGTCAGGGTGGTAGATGACCCAGGCAGCTGCAACTAAGTTTTGAGACCATCGTGATGCTCCATCAACAAATCTGAAATAGGGTTCGAGTTGGTGATCCATGGTGGCACTTCGAGTGCACTTTTTACATAAGTCCTCGGGTTAAAAATATTTTCATGAATGGGGATTTTGTGTACTCTAACTCTAGGGGACAAAGGCTGTTGGGGTCCTTATGGGTAGAAATTATTGAGGTAAAGGTCATTGACAGGGTTAGCGAGGTAGGTCCCGTCTGGTTCTGTCAAGATGTATGCCTCCTGTCGGAGGCAATGTTTGATGATATAGGGTCCTTTCCACAAGGTTTCAAATTTTCCTAGCTGTTACACAGCAATTTGTCACCATCCCTGCAATCCCTCGCCCCGCATATTGGAGGGTCTTTCCTGTGACCTATGAGTAGTGTCATACTCTACAAACACCTTCTTTGCATCCTTCTGCATAAGGACATCATTTCTCCTGTTGAAAATTTCCTCAAAAATCCCATAAAAACCCATGTTTTGGCATTGTACAGTGCGCAGTTCACCCTCGCGCTGTGGAGGATGTACTAGAGGCCAGCGCCATGCAGCTTTATGTCTTTTGTTGTGCCACATGTCTTTGGGAATATTTTTTAACAAATTAGAGGCAGAAGTTTCCTTTAACCACCTCAGGGATGAGTCGTAGCAAGTGGTTAAACTTGATAAGCCACGGATCTCTTCCTTTAGGTAGTGGTTTTTAGAACATTCTTGAAGATAGGACTCCCCTCCATGATTATAGGGATCCTAACCTCTCCTCCTTCCTCTATATAAACAGGCCTTCTCCCTTTACAAAAGCTAGAGGAACATATAGCCAGGAAGCTGAACTTGGAGAAGAGATACTATAGCTGAGTAATCACCATCGAGAAGGTATAACCAAGGAGAATTTTGTAGAGAGAGCCCCCGTCCGAATTCCCGATGAGCTTTGTGAGATGCACTCCGCTGGAACCCTGTTGGAGGAGACCGCAATGTCGAAGCTTGGTTGTACTCTTCATTCCTTTCATTAATATACTCGACTATGGTATTGGTTCCATCTTTTTGTTGTGTTTATTGATGCATTGATTTAGTCTTCTTCGACTGATTGATAGTTACGGATGCAAAATAGTATGTTGTAGATTGTCTTTGTTTCTTGTGTATGTGCAGGTATCCGAGCGTGGGAACGAGTGGATCGTGATCTTTCAGACAAGGAGCAAGAGGTAGCCACTCTTTCGATGATGACAACAATGCAGGATATACGGTAAGTTATCTATCTAATCTCCGTCCATTCGTTAACTAGGAATTGATGTCATAGCATGTATTGTTTGTGGCTAGACCCACTCTAGGGCTAGTGGGATTGCCTTTGTCCGCAGAGGGGATTTACCTCACCAAAAAATTGGCGACTCCACTAGGGATCAGTGCAAGTTTGTCTTTCATCCATTAGTTCTTCTTCTTGGTCTTTGCTTGCTTAGCTTGCCTTTTCTGGTTGTTTTGCTGAGTCTTAAGACCCCTGTTCAGCTCTAGAGGATCAAATCTGACCTCTGTTTTTCCAAAATTTTCATTTTTCTAAGGTTAGCTTGATTGGCGCGGTTTCCAGTCTAACAGTCGTGCCAACTGGCACTTGTTTCCAGTTTATCACCCGTGCCATCCCTTGTCTGGCACAGATTACAGCCGGACAATTGCGCCACTTCATGTAGGTGCTAGGGTTTTCCCTGTTTTGGAGTTTTTGGTCCATATTGGTGTCTCTGGGTGTTTTCTTGACTTGATTTGAGTGCTTTGGGATTGTTTGTGACTGTGAAAAGCCTCCTTCCTTCGGTTGTTTGTCCATTTCTTTTAGCATCATGGCCTCAGGGTTTTCTAGTGCTTTGGTATGCTGAGCATCCTATAGGAGTTTGGATCTTTTGTTTCGCAGTCACCTTCATTATTTTCTTGATTGCATTCAGCTCCCCGGATCTGTTTTGAGTGATTTCATTTAGTGGAATGAGTCTTGAGTGAGTCTTGCCTCTTTCATTCAGTTTTGTTTCTTGTCACTCCAAGCATAGCTCAAATTTCTTGTATGGGTCTGTTTCGACATCTTTCTTCGATTTGAGAGATTGTGAAATTGGTTTGAGTCTTTGTTTTGTTTGGTTGTGAGTTGATCGAATTGTTCCGCTTTGACTCTTGCATTGGCATACTCGAACTAGTGTGAAGATTCGTTTTTCATGTCATTTAGTGCATTGTTTGCTCTATTACATTGAAAAAATAAAAAAATATGTTTTGTGCTTGCATTCTTGTTTGCATTGTGGAATTGAAAAATCTTTAGCATAACTAGCATTTGGCATTCTAGGAAAGTTTTCTCGTTTTCATTAGTTTGCACCAGGTTCTGTAGTGGAAGCTTCTGTGTGTTCTCATTATTTGCTATCACTTGAAAACTCCTAAATTTCTCATAGATAGCTTTTCATTGAACAAAATGGTGTTTTATGGCATGTAGCTTGCATTCAGGGATTTGTGAGATCCAACATTCTGTAGGACCTTGGAATTGAAACATAAATACAATATCAACTTAAAATTTATTCAATTAACCTAAGGCAACATTGAAAATTAACGAAACATTTAGTGGTATAAGTTAGAGACGTGTTCCGACATCTTTAAACCTAGCAGCTGTCACTCACCATCTAGCTTCAGACATCACTAGTACAGACTTGTGCTCCCCGTATCGTCGAGTATATAAAGGGATACCCCTCTAGGTTGAAATCCTTTTCTCCGTAGGAAGTTGAGTCTATTTCCTTGTAACCATGATACACCGAACACAGCATTCGGGGAGACTACCAGCACGTACGTCAAGTCCTTGGTTCATTCTTCTTTCATTTTATAACCAAGGTGTATATGGCAGTTCACGAGAACCTGGTACACCTTTTTACCTAGACTACCTAAGCAGTCATTTTCGATCTTTACTGACTCTATAAATTTGAAAAGATCATCGAGCACTTGTCCTTTCGCGCTCGCTTAAAACTGAAATAGACTAGAGTCATATTTGACTATTTCTTGACTCTTAAAACATGAAACAATAAATTTTTGGTTTCAATGTGGTAAAATAAACTACCTACGATTACACACCCATTAAAGTTTGATTACTTGGCCTGTCTTTGTTTGCCTTGGTTTTGATCCAAGAGTCTTCATTTTCTATCTTTTTCCCTTTTTTGGTGTGCTATAGTCACAGTGGCGGAACCATCGATTTTGTTTACTGGCAATCCTTTCTCGGACGATTCATCTGAAACTTCTCAGACCTCTAGGTATGCTGAGATTCAACAGCCTGTCATCCCGTCAGAGTACCCTTTTAGAGAACCGGTTGAGTTCCATTGGCCTCTTTCAAACACTTGGTTTGGGTTTGGGGTTGGGGAACATTTTCCCCCTCTTACATCGGGATCACCGTTTTTGGCTGCTATCATACCTCCTAGCCCTCGTAGTCTCTTGCAAGATCTCACGGTGAATCCAGACATGGGTTCATCTGGTCCTAATGGCAGTGAGGGTATTCCAGTTTCTGATGAAGAATACCAACTTTTCCTAGAAGACATCCATCAAGAGCCTGCTCAATCTTCACCATCGGTGTCACTTCCAGCCAGATATAGGTCTTTGGGTCAGATTATAGCCGGTATTGCCTCCATGGCAACATCAACTCTGTCAAGGGGTCCGGTTCTCCTGTCATTAGGAATGTCGCCGAAGACACCTGTCTCGTCATCGATGCCTTTTGTTACATCAGTTCCCACTAGGCCTACTGTCTGTGTGGCTGCTTCGGCATTGGTTTTCACTGCTCAGTCGTCGAGAGTTTCCACTTCGATAGAGACTTTGATTGCCATGGAGATCCCTGATGACCTTTCTTTTGAGGAGTATCGGCTGGTTATTCAGCAGCAGATCTCCCAGACTTATCAGTCCCCTCAGGATCCTAATCGTCCTTATTTTTCTCATTATGGAGCGGATGGTACCCTGATTTATTCACTTTCATTTCAATATGATGAGCACGAAAACCCCATCTATTTTCCTGCTTTTGAGGCTTATCAGTTCATTAACAGTTTTATACCTACCTTTCTTGTGCAACCTTCTAACCAAAAAGGGCAACCCTTCTAGGGACAACCCGCGGTTCAAAAAGGGTATGCTTTCGGCCCACAAGGACAACTCATTCAGGGATAACCTTCGGCTCAGCAAGGGTATGCGTATGACCCACAAGGAAAACCCTTACAGGGACAACCTTCGGTCCAGCAGGGATTTTTTTACGGCCCGCAAGGGCAGCCTTACAATCCTCAAGGTCAAGCTTTACAAGCTCAGCCTATGATCCAACCAGGGCAACCTCAAGGACCAGCTGGGAAAATGGTATGTCAACCCGGACCTTCATATGGTCCTGGGGGGCAGATCCATCCCTCTCAAGCTTTGGTGCAACCTCAACAGCCATATCCTCCAAATGGTCCAAATGTTGCACAACCAGGACCATCTTATGGTCCTCCTCTAGGTCAACCTAGTTATCAGGAACAACCTGGCCCACCGTAGCCATCAGGCCAACCTGCTCAGCAGGGGCAACCTGGTGGCCCTCATCAGTCAGGTCAACCCGCTCAGTTGGGCCAACCTGCACAGCTTATTCACCCTGCTCAGCCACTGACCTACTCTATGCTGCAGCCGAATCAACCTCTGTGTCTGACTTATCCAGCTCAGCAGGGCCCCACTTATCAACAACCCGTTCGACCCCAAGGCGGTTATTACCCTCAAGGTCAATATTGACTGGTATACAACCCGTCTCAAGGTCCTTCTTATTACCCTCAACCGCCAGGCTATACTTATACTCCGTAGCAGAATCCTTATGCTGCTCAATCGGGACCCTCATATACTCAGTATCAGTATCCTGGTCTTCAACCCCCGTATCCTGGTCCTTAGCCACCATATCAACCGAATTATCCGGCTTATACCCCTTATGGTATGAATCCTTCAAGACAGAACCAATGGGGGCTGAGTTATACTCAACCAGGATGGAGTATGAGTACAGGTCCTTATCAAGGACCTGCTATGCCTTTTAACCCTCAATTACCTTTTCTCGCCACATTGGAGCTACCGGATGTGTCAAATTGACAAATGATCCCATTCTTCATAATCCTTTTTGGCCTCCGGCTCCAACGAAGGTTCCTGGTGATTGTCCCAAGTTTGAGGGAAAGTCTGGAGAAGACCCCCAAGGTCACGTCATGACATACCATTTATGGTGTTCTTCGAATTCTTGGGTGGATGACTTTGTTCGACTTCGTCTTTTCCAGCGCACTCTTATCGGAGCTACTAGTAAGTGGTATATAGAACTTCCTCGTGGCATCTTTCAAGATTTCAACACTCTTGCTATGGCGTTCCTTACTCATTTCCAGTTGCCAGTTTGGTATGAAGCTGGGACGCATCTCCTAACATCCTTGAAATAGGACCGGGCTACCCATATCTTGGACCACATTCATGAATGGAGACGACATCGTTGCCTGATCAAGTTTGAAATTCCTGATCAAATTCTTACTCATTGGTTCACTACCTCTTTTTTCAATCATATTGCGAAATACATCACCATGGGGGCATGTGTAACTAAGGAACAAGCCATCACTCGTGCCCAATACCTTGATTTAGTGTACTCTCAATCAGGAATTTTGTATGACATCTTGACTGAGGCCCCTCGACCTGGGACCTCTAAAGCGCCGGCTACCCCATCAGTTGACGATGTTATTGGTTCCGTGTCTCAAACTTCACACAAGTCTTCCAATGGGAAGAAAATTCTTCCAATAATTATGCTCCTCAAACCACCCCAAATTTTGGTAAAACCTTGGAGGTCAACGCCGTTCAGGCCAATCCTACGTACAAGACTTCCAAGTGGAAAAATAAGGGTAAAGGCAAGGCCAAAGCCGATGCCCAAAAACTGGAATCATCTAAACCTGGTGCTGATGATGGTTCATAGCGAAAGCTGAAGTATCCCTGTCTGATTTGTGATGAGGACCACTATACTAAGGATTTTCCTAGATGATCCAAGGTTAGTAAACTACTCAAAGGTGCTAAGGGAACTCCAGCAGTCCTTAAAGAACCTTTCCCATCTCATAAAACCCATATGGTCGAACAACGTCCGCCATCTACGTCGTTTGGCTCTCAAGTTTTCATGATGAGCAGTTCTTCACCCATTTGCATCGCTACTCGGTCGAAATATTATGCTGGATCACGCCAGGCAGCCAGGAAAGAGGTCGTTGATGGTCCTCCTCCCCCACCTGCCTCTGGTCCTCTTGAAATTGAAAGGCCCAATGCTGAACCCGTTGTATGACCACCTTCTAAAGGTGTTCTCCGAAAATCTTCTTATAATCCTAACGCCTGTGCTGCTCAGCATTACAGTATTGTTGAGGACTTAGCACAAGCGCCTTCTGCGATGTCTGCATTA
The DNA here is from genome assembly GCA_034641835.2 of Pinus albicaulis. NCBI lineage: Eukaryota > Viridiplantae > Streptophyta > Pinopsida > Pinales > Pinaceae > Pinus > Pinus albicaulis. The sequence goes on along the minus strand of CM076573.1, from coordinate 991,320,238 downwards.
GAAGTGCTTCAGAGTTTTCCATCTCAATGGAAAGTGTTATTATCTGCGATCGACGAGATTGACCCTGCTGATTCTAGCCTTCTCTCTTTCGACTTAGATAATTTCGTCCCTTGAATTCCGCACCATATCACGCTTGTTATACAAGTCTGCATTAATGGTCTCAACATCCATAGAGCTGTATTGGATGAAGGTGCATCTACCTATGTCATGTCATCTGCTTTCTGGAAGGCTATTGGCTCTCCAGCCCTGACTTTGTCACCCAATGCCCTTGAGGTATTCGATGGAAGGGAATCAAAACCCTTGGATGTTCTTGCTAGCTTGCTGATCATGTTGCAAGGAAAGACGGTCAACGTTGAAGTAGAATTCATTGATGCCAAACTCAATTACAATATTCTACTCGGTCACAGTTGGACTCACGCTATGCTGTGTGTTCCGTCCACCCTCTTTCGACTTCTAAAGTTTCCACATGAGGGAAAAATCATTAATGTTGATCTGTTGTCATTCTTTACCTCGTCTTCCGAGAACAACGTGCCATACGTGGATCAAATTCCTTCTCCCCCTGACAGTGTAGGACCGGGTCTTTTCAAAGATCCCGCCCTCATGGGTATCTTTCCCCTTCCACCACCAAATACCATTCAAGTCAATATGGTCTCTCGGTCAGATGACCCATGGATCGTCCCTTTACCTGAACAGGTTAATTCATTTGGAGATTCAATGCCGTTAGTCTAATCGAAATCAATTATTGTGAGCTTACAACTGCATCTGATTCTCCCCCTCCTATAGCTTCTCCTTTGAGCATGTCTCTTGACGTTTATTCTCAGTCCCCCTGGCTCAGAGATGTGGATTCGCCTGATCCTTTAAAAGAAGTGTTTCCATCCAACGAGGCTATCATGGAAACCATGTCTCTCGAAGATCTACCATGGAGCGACGAGCATCATTCCGAGGATCATATTCCAGACAAAACTCTTTTCTTGATTAGCACCCTCGATCTGTGGTATGGTGATATCATTGTGTATCTCCAAACGTCTACTTTCAGGTCTAAGTTAATTAAAGATGCCTGACGCTGCATTCGGCATCAATCGCAACCTTATCATATTTTCGGAGATACCCTCTATCGTGTTGGAGTCGATTCTGTACTCTGTCGATGTCTGACCCTCGAGGAAGCTGAGAAAGTTTTAAATGACTACCACAGTGGCGCCTATGGTGGTGACATGTCTGGTTATGCCACCGCATAGAATATCCTTCGTGCTGGCTAGTTCTGGTCGTCCATTTTTAAAGACTGCATTGTTGCAGTACGAAAATGCCATGCGTGCTAGATTTATCAACGCAAGATGCGTGCATCGCCTGTTCCTCTACACCCTGTCATTACCGTTGGTCCTTTTTCCAAATGGGGCATATATTTTATAGTGTGTAACCCTCGTTCGGCCGAGGGGGCATGCCTATATTATCGTCGCCGTCGATTATTTTAGGAAATGGGCCGAAGCAATGCCTACACTGGCTGCAGATGGTAAGACAACGACACAGTTCATATTCAATCATGTTATTGCTCGGTTTGGTGTCCCTCAAGCCATCGTTACCAAACATGGTTCTCATTTTCGGAATTATATGATGGCAAAGCTAATGTCTAAGTTGGGTCTGTGTCACAACAGCTCAACGCCTTATTATCCTCAATCTAACTACCAAGTTGAAGCCGTAAAAAAAGTCCTTGTTACAATGCCTCAACAAACAATTGAGATCCATAAATCAAACTGGTATATCATGTTGTTTTCAGCTCTATGGGCTTATCGAACGTCGATTAATAATGCAACTGGATTTACCCCGTTTCAGTTGGTATACGATCTAGAAGCCATGCTTCTGATTGAATGTGAAATCCGTTCACTTAAATTAGCTGTGGAATTACTTCCTAATACTTCGCCTGAAGAAGAACGTCTCCTCTACTTAGAGAGATTAGACGAAACTCGTCGCTTAACTACCTTGGTCATCGAAGCACAGAAGAAGCGAGTCAAAGCCCATTTTGACCAAACAGTTTCCCCTCGTTCTTTTATCGAAGGTGATCTCGTTCTCCTGTATGACCAAGCTGATGACAAGCTGGGGGCAGGAAAATTCCAACCCATGTGGCATGGGCCCTAAATCGTCAAACGTGTGTTACAGAATGGGGCTTATGAGCTTATTGACTATGAAGGTTATCCCTTATCACAGCCCAGAAATGGGTTGTACCTGAAAAAGTATTATGCTTGAGTCATTCATGCATGGTATGTGTACATAGGTGATTTTTTCATTTTGTGTGCATGTTTTGGTTTGATGTTCTTTATGAGATTTTTTCTGCTTATTGGGTCTTGTTTGCTATGTAGATGTATATTTCCCCTTATGTTGGTTTCGCGGATGGTGCTTCCCGCACTACCAAGAACTTGTCTTCGGCAGCCTGGGTAATTTATGATCCTATTAGTGAGTTGATTAAATTACAAGGTATTTGTCTAGGACCAGCTACAAACAATGTCGTTGAATATAGTGCTATTTTGGACAATTAACTGAGGCAGTTAACCTCGGAATATGCGCCTTGCTTGTGAATTTGGATTCACAACTTGTTGTTCTTCAACTTAATGGTCATTATTCAGTTCGAAACCCATGCATTTTGAGATTGTATTTGTGTATTTGTTTACTTTAAAGACATCTTGATTTCATTGCATATCAACATATACCAAGATGAATGAATATATTAACAGATGCAATAGCTAACATTGTGCTAGATAGACATTTGCGCAATTTATAAAAACATCATCATATGTCAATAGACCCATGTAGAAAATAGATGTATGTATATATATATATATATATATATATATATATATATATATATATATATATATATATATATATATATATATATATATATATATATATCATTTTTTTGCAACATTTGCATCGTAAAACCCAAAAATAATATATGTCTTTTTTAGTTACATTGTGAGACAACATGTCTCTAAAAAACGTGCAGAAATAAATCATAAGTGCCTAATCAGCATGGTGCTCATGATAGCACGTCATCGCCCGTACCAACCGCCTCAGCAAGCGGTGGATACGACTCAGCATCCCTACAGTGTGTCTCTGATAGGCTCGAGGCACATCATCCAAGCGAGCATAGTCTGGGACCCTACAGGCGATCCCCTCCAGGTTCTGTACTAGCTCCTCCTCGCCACCCTCACCATGAGGATCGAAATCCTGAGGAACTCACCTTGCTATCGGTGACATGCTTGCAGGTCGCTCTGGGACAACATCTGCATACATATAATAATAACTTTTAGAACATGCATATATATCAAAAAATTATAAACTCATGAAAATAAAAATGAGTCTCACCTAGTTCTTCGTCCCAATCCTCTCCCTCCGGGAGTGGGAGGTCTAGGTCTCTGGTGAAGTCTGTGTCGGCGTAGGGCCAATCCTCCACGACAATCAGTTGTCGTCGGAGCCAATCAAAAAACTCTAGCATCCAAGACATCTTTTGGCCACCCACTGCTCTAGGCATTAGTGTCGCCCATCGGGCCATTCATGGCTCGCTGGGTGGTGGCATCGGGACTATAACCTCCTGATGTTGGAATATGGGAAATTGTTCCAAGAAGAATGATACCAGAATAGATCCATACTGAAACTGTTTTAGTTTGGTCTTCTTGCACTTAGTGAGTTGCCGTTTGATGTTGACAGTCACAGCCTCGTCCCAGTTGAAAAGAGTCGGGTTCATACACTCTGAAGCAAGAAGTAGTCGTGTCTTCATGGCCTCATGCGGTTCCTACGATCCCGCAGCCCACGTGATAGTGTGCATCACTACTCGTAGTGCTAGATCAGGGATGGTTTGGATATCCACTTTGCCACTCCTTGTTCCTTTTCGTGCCCCTCGGCACACCCTGTCAATTTCCATTGCCATGCTTTCCCTGGAAGGCCGGGTACCAGTCAAGATAGAGACTACACCCCTACGCAACAACCCAGTGATGAAATACACATCAGAAAATTTGAGTTCAAGCTCCTGATCCCGAAGTAAAAAATTTTCTTGATCTTCGTCCCTAAATATTGAAGCAATTCAGGCTGAGCCCAGAGACACGATGTCAGGAATAACTTCTTGAGCCCACAATTTCTGAGGGAATTCATGCATTTTTCATTTTCCATGGCCTATTCATCCTCCTCACTGTGTTATCTTTCTTTCCACTCAATTACCATATTTTCTTCTTTGTACCTGCATGAATTGTTCATATAAACATTATAAGTCCCCTTGGGTATTAAAATTTGTAATCAATTGCTTGCATTTTCTTGAAATTAAAGTGGATTTTGAGTTGCGCGGTTGAGGTGGCGTGACCCCTGTGTAAAAAAGGGTAAGTTGGCGCGGGTCCATGCCCGAAACTCGCGCCAACCGTGATGCCATAAATTTTACAAACCCTCCCCTAAGGGATCAAAAATGACAATTAAATGCAATAAAATATATCTCAAAAGATAGAAAATGGTGTCGGATCTTACCTGAAACGTGGAATCTGGATTGGTTCACTGGATTGCTCACAATCTTCACCTGAAGATCGCAAGGAAAACGGGTCACTGTTGCTCTGCAAAGAGGTAAAAGTGAAAAGTAAATATTATTTACCACTTATGGTCTTTTATAACTTTTAAAAATCTTAAAATAGGTTTTAAAACATATTTGTCTCTATATTTTCATATTATTTTCGAGAAATACGTTTTACACGCGTATTTTTGTAATGCGACAGGTTTTCACAGGGTCATGACGAAGAAACGAGTTGTATTTTATACTTTTTTCGGACTCGGTAAAAACACGAAAAAGTCACTACTGGAGTCACCTTTTAGCTCTTTTCTGACTCTATAATACTGAAAAGATCACCGAGTCGCTTGTCTGAACTCGTTAAATTGGCCATGAAATGATATCTACCCAGTATATGTTTACCCCTTTTTCGGGCTGGGATATATTATTTATGAAAAAGGTATACCTTAGCCGATCGTGACTAAGAGGTTCTCTCAGACACAGTTTTCTACCTTTTCGGATCTGTGAGACTACCTATGAAAAGGGACAGCTGGAGTTTTCTTTTCTACCTTCTTTCAAACTCTCTAAATATGAAAAGATGCTGAGTTCTCCCTTTGTCAGACTCGTTAAAACCTGATGACATCGGACTCCGTCGTCATGATGTTACAAGAGTTCCTCCTTCCTAGGGCTCGTAAAATGTACTAGGTTGGATTTGTCTGAAGGAAAAACTTACATTGCAAGAATATGCTATCCCCTTCAAGCTTGTTTTCAAAAATAATTGGGGTACTCGCTAGAAATGGTGGGGGAAAATGGAACCACATTATAGTCGTGTTGGCAGTATGTCGCTCTTGAACATGACACTTGTCTGCATTCGTGTCAGGTTGAGGACATGTCATCTCGTTATTTTTTTCCTCCATGGGTTTGGGTAATCTCTTTTGACTGCTCATCTGCTCTTTGCCACATCACCTCAAATCCCTTGATGTCAAATACTGCCAAATCGAGTGTCGTGTCGTCGATATGTTCAAGAGAAGTTTTCCTTTGAAATTTTCGACCTCCCTCTGATTCTCTATTCATCTTGATTCACAAAAAATCACATTCCTCTATCTTGTGTCGATGATGGGGGAAAAATTATGGCCCACTTTTGATTAGGTCACTTCCTGTCGACTCCAACTCATTATCCAGGAAGTTGATCTAGAGACTCCCTTCAGGTACCTTGGAGCCTGCACGCCTCAATGGCAGGTTCTTCACATTCGACGTAAGGCCCACATCATTGGCCTTCGTTCTACTGACTCTACGGGTGTTCAATGTCAGATCACTGTTCACATTCCGTGGATTGTACCTTTTGTACCTTGAGAGCCATTGTAATTATTGGTTGTTTCTCTCACGTCTGTTAATAGCTTTCATCATTGGCTGGTAATCAAACAATTTTATTGCATGTTCGACTTCAGCTTACATATTCGCATGCTTGAATTTGTACTTTGTTCGGGTCGAGATGGAGCAGAAGACCCTAGGTTTTGTCTGATGAATTCTAGGTTGCGGGTTCTTTGTGGATTACTATGACTTATTATATGACTCTTCTGATTGGATGGCTGCGACCATACCTGAGTCTATTTGTTGATCCCTATTGCTGGATGGCTGTGTCCATACCTCGTATCTCATTATTTATGTACTATATTATGGATGGCTGCGCCCATGCCACATGTCATGTATCAGATGTATCAGTTGTACTTGTACTTGTAGGTCTTCCGACAGCAGTGTTTGGGTCGAATGTGTTCTCATAAAGAATTTCACCCCTCCCTCTCTCTCGGACCTCATGCTTTAGGGGGCATATGTTACAAAGCATTTTGTCACCATCCCTGCAATCCCTCGCCCCGCATATTGGAGGGTCTTTCCCGTGACCTGTGAGTAGTGTCATACTTTGCAAAAACCTTCTTTGCATCCTTCTGCAGAAGGACATAATTTCTCCTGTTGAACATTTCCTCAAAAAGCCCATAAAAACCCATGTTTTGGCATTGGCGCGGGTAGCCAGTTCACCCCTCGAGCCAATGTGGAGGATTTACACTAGAGGCTGCGCCAGCTAGCGCTCTGTATCTTTGTATTTCCCACGCCAGCCTTTTTGGGAATGTGTTTTAACAAATTAGAGGTAGAAGTTTCCTTTAACCACCTCAGGGATGAGTCACAGCAAGTGGTTAAACTTGATAAGCCACAGATATCTTCCTTTAGGTAGTGGTTCTTAGAACATTCTTGAAGATAGGACTCCCCTCCATGATTATAGGGATCCTAACCTCTCCTCCTTCCTCTATATAAATAGGCCTTCTCCCTTTACAAAAGCTAGCAGAACATATAGCCAAGAAGCTGAACTTGGAGAAGAGATACTATAACTGAGTAATTGCCATCGAGAAGGTAGAACCAAGGAGAATTTTGTAGAGAGAGCCCCCGTCCGAATTCCCGACGATATTTGTGAGACGCGCTCCGATGGAACCCTATTGGAGGAGACCGCAACGTCGAAGCTTGGTTGTACTCTTCCTTCCTTTCATTAATATACTCGACTATGGTATTGGTTCCATCTTTGTGTTGTGTTTATTGATGCATTGATTTAGTCTTCTTCGACTGACTGATAGTTACCGATGCGAAATAGTATGTTGCAGATCGTCTTTGTTTCTTGTGTATGTGCAGGTATCCAAGTGTGGGAATGAGCAGATTGTGATCTATTAGACAAGGAGCGAGATGCAGCCACTCTTTCAACGATGGCAACAGCGTAGGATATACGGTAAGTTATCGATCGAATCTCCGTCCATTCGTTAACTAGGAATTGATTTCATAGCGTGTCTTGTTTGTGGCTAGACCCACTCTAGGGCTAGTGGGATCGCCTATATCCGCAGAGGGGATTTACCTCACCAATTTTTGAATTTTCCTAGCCCTAAGGTCTCTTTTGCGAAATCGTAGTGAAGGACTAACTCTCCCCCAGTAAATGAGCGAGGGGTGATGTGGTGGTCGAATGATGCTTTCACCCTTTTCTTAAGGGCCTCATTGTGTTGCAGCGATTGTCGCCAACTTTTGTCAACTAGCTCTAGTTGTATTAGGTGTTTTTCTAGAGGTTGGGTGTGATCAAGGAGTTCGATGGTGGAATGAAAGTTTGGAATGTCGTGAAAATCAATGCAAAATCGCAAGGTACCTTGGTCTTTTGCAACAGGAATAAAGTGGAAATCCTGGGACAAGGGGGCGGTGGGAATCCTATCTCGGCCGTGAAATGAGACAAGTAGTATGTGGTTAATTGTGTCACTGGCATGCAGAGGGAAAAGGATCTCGGTAATGGAGTCTTGTTTGATCATAAATTCAGGTCTCCCGCTAGGGTAGTCAATTTCAGGTAGGTGGAATTTGTTCTTAGCACAGAGGTGCCTGAATGCTTTCAGCAACGGGCATACCTCTGGCACGTGATCTTATCCAGTGCAAACGGTGAATGGTACCATGACGTTGACAGAGTAGATAGTGTGAGATTCTACGCTACTCGATTTCCCTCATGTGGACGCTTGGAAAGGGTCAGTCGTAGAAGAGGTCGTCTTCTTATTCCATTTCCATGTCGTTGGTTTAGACTTGTCTTCCTCTTTGGTGGATGGTAGGCTTAATGCCGCTCAAGCTGCTTTCAGCTTGAGGAGATGTGCACACTTAAACGTATGATGAAAGTGTAAGAAAATTTGGCAATAAGTGCGTGTGATCTTCTCTTGATTGGAGAGAAGTTTTTGAGGGAGTGAAGAGACTATGCAGAGACTATTTGCAAGGGGCTTGAGTTCTCTGCATTGGTTGACTCAGTGATCCTTTAGATCACATAGGCCACATGTTATCCTAGGCTTTTCCTGGGGTACACATGGTTGGTGTGTGGTCTTATTTGGCTTGACACACCATTGTGGTGGTGGGGAGGTTGAGCCAGCGATGTATCTTTTATGTCATTCCTAGAGATCGTCCTATATCTTTTCTATGGCATTAATCATGTCAATAGTGGGACGGATCCGCGAGAAATAAGTACAATGTCACTCATCATGATTACCCTGACATATCAGGAAAAATATCCGTGATATGGGGGTTCCATTGTGCTTGGTCTGAGGCCATGCGGGGAACCAACTTCGCAATGCTGCTAAGTCAGGGAAATGGATGACTATATGGTCTGTCTTTTTGCATAACGTGCATGCGGGTGTGTTTTGTGAAGCGCCGTTAGGGGTAACTAGGGGTTCCCTACTAGGTTGTTCTTCGGTTAACAAGAACATGATAGACCCGCTCATCTCCTCTGCTTGGGTCATGGAGCTGCCTGTGGACTTGGCATCCATATATTCTTCTTGGGAAAGCTGAACTATGGTTGAGCGGAGGCTAGCCAGGGCTAGCCGGAAGTGAGGTATGTAGTGAAAATCCTCTAAAAAGTGTTTGTCAGCTCATAACGAGCATGTGAATTGAGCTGCCCTTAGCCCCACGTAGTAAACCCTTTCGATCAGATACCATCTGTGAATGAGTTCCAATTCTGCACACTCTTCAAGGTAGTGGCCACGTTCATCGCATAGCATACAACGTATAATGGGAATTACTAGGGGCCACTCTACAAATCCATGTTCCTCTTGTAAATATAGGATGGTACGCGACTCTTCATTGATAGACTAGAGGGAGGGATCCTATTGATAGGATCGCTCAATTACATGTAAGGCATCCCCATACCATGGTATTTCTGGGAAATGGTGGGTATAGTGCCCATAGGTGTCATAGAGAGCGCATGCATGTTTGGTACGCAGCGGTTTGCCTGTATTTTTTGAGGCAGGTTCCCTTTTGCAGGAACGTGGTGTCAAGACATCTGTTTCAGAGCCAAGGAGTGGTTTTAACTTGTCCAACTCCGGACATATGTGGGTAGGGTGTCCTATGACATCAAATATAGCACAGGCCGATGAATCCCTTTGCATGGTGGGGGTCACCAATTTCTTTCCTCTTTTTGCGGTTTTCTTGGCCATGATAGCTGGTTTCATAATGGGAACTTCCCTTGCGGGGGCGATTGCGACTATTTCTTGGGTGGGTGGGGGCTCCTCTAAACTGAGGGGCTTTAAAAATATGGCAGTAACGTTGGTGGCTCTTGTTCTGGAAGGGGGAACGAGGTACCAAACTGGGAACGCGAACGATATGTTGGGTAACACCAGTGTTTCCAAAACCTGCTGGGAGACGAAGCCAACTGGAGGGTAGAGGAAAGGGGTTTGGGAGGTGGTGTAGGCTAGAGAGGCTGCTGTGGCTGATGACTCTGTGTCGTTACTGCTTGATTCCATGTCTTGACTAACCTCGGTGCTTGATGTGGGCATCATGCATACCGAGGCCCCTGTGGCATCGGGTGATACCTCAAGGATAATGGGAGGATCTCCCAGGAATGACCCGAGGATGGACAATGGTTTTAATTGGACATGGCCATATTATTGGTACCGTGAAAGACCGTCTGTGGATGTATCTACGTAGGGTAGAATTACATCTGTGTTGGTCAGGGGACGTTTTTTACTGTGCGTCAACTGGTCTACCATAATGATTTGATCCTCGTGGGGGAACATCATAATGCGGAAGACAGAGGATACTATGGCAGACATGGCGTATATGTAACTCCACCCGAGGAGTATGTTGTAATCCAAGTGAGCATCCAAGACTTTGATGTCTATGTGGACCGTCTTGATGGCTAAGCAGATCGATACATTTTGGTAGAGGCCGACGGGAGTTGAGGGATGACCGTCATATGCTCTGAGTGTGATGACGAAAGGTTTGAGTTCGGGGGATCCTAACTTCTGCCACACATTATTTGACATGATGCATGTCGATGCACCGTCGTCAATGACACATCGGTGAATAGTGATATTCTGTACCGATACTGGTATCTGGAAGGCGACCATGGAGGGAAGCTTAGGGGTGGCTTTGTCTAAGTCAAAATCCATCATTTGCGTATCAGTGGGGTTGACAGTGCTTAAAGCGGAAAGTAGGGATTTCCGTTGCTTAGGGCATGATTGCAGTACTTCCAACGCGGACATAGCAGCAGGTGATTGAGCTAAATCATCCATGATGCTATAATTATGGGCCGCTTTGGAGTAGTTTCCTATCGCCTATTAGGTCCCTTTGCCATCTTTGGAAATGGTTCTATAGGGATCTTTGGAATGGTCGAAGGTGCAGTCGATGCGCTAGTACTAGCCCCTGACATATTGGTGTCTGGTGGGGTGTCATAGCTGCAATTTTGAGTCTGGAAAAACATTTCTTCCCCAGTCACGTAAATTTCATGGTTTCTTTTCCTGGAATTGTCTGGGTTTTGCTGTTGAGTGCTAACTGTCCCTTGATGGGGGAAAGGTTCTTGCATCACCGCAGTTTGCTGGGAAGGCCCTCCTTGTCCTTGGTTACTCTGTAGCTTTTTAAGCTCAGGGAGTTCGGGACAATGGTGAGTATATTGCTCGTACTCACCACATATTGAACAAGAATGGTTTGTTCATAGAGGTGGCCTTTTGCCTTGCCTTGGGGTAGTGCTTGGTTCCTGGTTCTAATTCCAGTTGGAGTTACCTCCAGCCTGGGATTGCGGTGGGCACTGTTGGTTGTTTGCCCCCTATCCAAGGTTCCCTTTGGGCTTGTTTTTTGTCTTTTTCTTAAACATGATAGGAGGGTAGTTCTCCTGATCATATTGGTGTGGTTGATTTTTAGACTGCTACACAAAGTTCACCTGTGAATTGGTTTGTGTAGGTGGGTTGTGTGCTTGGGACTGAGCATAATGTTGTCCCGTGTTTGCACCTGGTCGTTGGGGGGGAGCTCTTGCATCAGTTTTTCTTTTTGCGTACTGGGTCCTCTTAGCCAGAGGATAAGGTCCTCCTTGGTGATACGCTTGCGACCTATTAGTCAAATGTTTCTGCTGCATATGATGACTTTTAAATCCAGGTTGAGAAATATTATGGGTAGAATTACGTGTGTAACCGGGATTTTGACTGCTGCTGCCTAGGTACCCTTGGGTCATTGACCCAATTAGTCCATCTGTAAAGTTAGATGCGCCTGGAAATTCTTGATAATATTGCAGGCGCAGGGCATTAGGCAGGATATTGTAGATGTATCTTGACTGCGTATAGATCAGTTAAATATTCTAGGCTTTACTGATGGCATCCTCTTTGGATGTGGGGTTACGTTGTGCCACATCCTTTGAAATATCCGCCATCAGAGTTTTCAAGAATAAATCTAAGAGGACCCGGTCATCAAGTTTAGCTTTGCATAAACTGTGACGCCGCCTCCATTCATGGAGATGGTCTAAGATATGGATGGAGGGGGATTGTCTGAAATGAGTCAGTAATTCCATTCCCGAATCGTGGTGAATGGGAAACTGAAAGTATGTGAGGAACGTGGTAGCGAGGATGCTAAAGGTTCCATGTGAAGTAGGCAGTTGCTCCACGTACCATTTCGCGGCCACTCCTGTAAGAGTGCATTGAAATAGCCTCAACCGAATAGTATCGTCAATGATGCTATTCGATGAGCACCAGAGGTGAAAGGTCATTACATGATTACCTGGGTATTTCGCTTTCTTACCTTTGAACCTTGGTATATTCGAAGGGATCTTCATGGGCATGGGAGGCCAATTGGGGTCGTGTGCGATGGGGTCATTTGTGAGCTTGGTTAAATAGGGTAGATTTAACACAGCTAAGAAGGGTGATTGAGAGGTTGACGCCATGAAAATGTGTGAAGACACAGGGTTCTGGTTAGAACAAGGGTTATTCTATGACGTACCCTGATGTGAATTCGACTGGCTTCCCATATGGGACGCGCTCCTCTGCCCCCTAGGGGACGAGGGGGGAGTGGTGTGAAGTGTGGTGTTGGGATACCGACTAGGGTTCCCAACTAAGGTTGCTCCAAGAAAGGATGAACCAACGACTGTGGCAATGTTCCGTCTTTGATGCCTAAATGACGAAAGACCTGGAACCCCTCCCGGTAATGGGGGGAGGTCCAAAAGACGTCTGGACCGACGAGGTTCCGTTGGGACCATTTGGGTGTTGACCAAGTTAGGTTTTGGAAAAATTTTAGGGGATCGAGTCTATGATCACGACAAATTTATGGCCACATACATAAAACAAAGCAAAAATGAAATAAACTTCCCCTTTAACTTAATCTATGTGATCAATCAAGCAAAAAAATGGTTTTGTTTTTTTGCGCATGATAATCAAAATCCTAGAAGAAATATTACATCCTCACACACTCCAAAGTAACTGGGCCTTGAGAATATTTCTTACGAGTGCTGGCACAACGTCCCGTAAGAGCTGGCTATGCCCCCAGTCAGCCGAAGAGAATCCACCAAGGTAAGGGTAGAGGGTCTGGCGCTTGCCTGCACCGTCACCTATAGGGTAAAGGATGCCCTAGTTTTTAGCCACTAAGAACCACTATCCCATGTGAGCATTTGAGTCTTGGGATTCTTGGTAGTCAGCTAACAGTACCAAGTACCAGCCAGGTTAGGTGCCTCAACGGATACCGCACGCTCTGCACCTAAGCCTAACCCCCTCTGAATCGAGTCTTTGCCGCGCTCGGGTTTTCTTTTCCGTGGGCTGATAGGTGGATTTTTAAAGCTCCCTAAATACAAAACTTCTATGTTTCAATGTGAAGTGTGATCAAGGCTGCTTATTAGATGCCTACCCCCTTGATCCTAATTAATCTATAAATTATTTTGTGGTCCCTGTGTGGAGAATTTAGTGAGTTGTTTTAAGTTAGTTTTAGGTGGCTTTCTTTGCTTAGTGGGTGACTGTGTGTGAGCGTATGGTGAAAAATCTCATATTTTGAACATATGGATATTGGTGATCCTTTACAAAAGTCCCCTAGTTAAACTATGTGACATTGTTCCTTGCTCAAATGGAAAACATTTGCGGATAATGGGCCGCTTCCAAATCTTCCTAGTTAATCTATGTGACTAACTAAAGGGAGAAAAAGAATCACAAATGTAGAGCGTTCATATGCTTGCCTAGGGTCACCAAATGGTGCAAAGGAAACAAAGATTACTTGCTCTAATTGGCGATTCAATCCTAGTCCCACAATTCCCTAAATGCAAAATTGAATTTAAGCTAAACAATTTCTACACTAGCTTATGCATGTGTGGTCTTGGGCCACTTACTTGGACTAGTTAAACTAAGTGTGCATACCAGAATTTGCAAAAAATAACTTGTTCGAAAATCAATGGTTAATTCGCCCCCTACTTAAACTATGTGAGCACTTTTTGAAAAAAACCAACTTAAATGAAAACTAACTCTATGCCTACAGAAAGCAGCAAAAAGTGAGTTCTCAGAAGCTGTGGGGTATCAACACAAGTGCTGGCAGATACATTAGGGGTTGCCCAACACATTAAAAGTAGAAAAATGTAGAGTGTAGGGAGAAAAATCTCAGTCTACTATTTGCATGCAAAAAGCCTTGACATGTGCACCTTCCTGCGCACAGGTCAGAGCTGAACGCGTGCAATGCACCTCTGTGAGGAAAAACTGTGTGCAAAAATCATGCAAGTAAAAAATATTAGGAGCTACCTTCTTTAGTCTGTCACTTTAGTGAGTCTAGGGACTGTAATATGGATCAAAGGACTTTCAGCTCCACTTCAGCATAGACAAAGGGTCTCCTGGAAAGGATGGCACAACCACATAAACTTGGAACACGTCAGTGGAGTCGCCAATCCTATTGTGGTGGATTAGTCGCACGGGTGTACAAAATCGTACCAACTTAAAGAGTGTGGTCTACTCTTTAAACTATTGGTAACAGGTAGAAAGTGGGGGAGCTCAAAAGAATAACATTTAATAAAAAACAGTATGCTAAAGTATGCTCTGGTTAAACTAAAACTAAAACACAAATATACAGAAGCTATAAAGAGAGTCAAAACCATAATAATGCAAACGATGGCTTGATGGCATCTTCTTATTAAATTTTTGAAATGGAGAAGAAATTTTACCCACTTGCTAAAGGCCCCCTAGGCAATGGCTCTAGGTCCCGATGCAAGGATGTTGCCTTCCAAGCTCTTCCTCTGATGCAGTCTCCCTCTCTCTCTTTGCTATTGTGGACTAAGATGTTGGGTGGCCAATGATCGAGTCCTCTTTAGCTCTAGCTCCAGGTCACACACTGCTGGTGTTGCTTGGGAAAATTTGGCCAGCGTAACAATGTGATCACCCTTTATTCATCTCTTGGTGGCTTTATATAGGTGAGTTTCAAATCCTCCTTCCCTCCCTTGGTACATGATGGATAGTGACCCAAGGGAGAGGTATGATTCCATTGTGTGCTCAAATATTCTATTGTGTTCTCACATAGTGTCTAAGGAGGTGCTGGTGGCTGTCCTTAGGCAGATTTCACATAAGGAGTAACTGTCCTTTGCTTGGTGTGGTCCCGGAAAGTGAATTTTTTCCATTTCCAGGAATGCGCACTTATCGGGAAAAAAGGCGTGTAGAAGGCGCTCTTCTCGGAGGATAAAACATGCAATTCAACATTTATGATTAGTTCAAATATGATTTTCTCAAAACCTTAGAGATTTAAATACTTCTTGATTCCATAATGTGTTCCTGCCCTGTAAATCCTTAGGCTTGACATTAATTGATGTTGTCTTCTGCTGTACGATTTTCCAGTGTTAACAACCACCATCATATTTCTCGTACTAGTAGAACCACTCCCTATGGGTTGTGAAGTTAAAGAATGCACCTAAGTAAATCAACCATGCCATGTGATATATGTGTGTACTTGAAGAAGAATCTAGGTACACATCCCCACCTTCATATGATGTGGTTTTTTCCTCCACATAAGGAGCATCAACATATCCCTTTCCTTTCTCAGGAGTTTTAGATCTACATTCCTTTTTGTAGCACCCTTCCATTTCTCATTTCCAACATGCCTTTACAAATTTTCCTTGAGATTTAGATCTCCCTCTAGATTTAGATCTTCCAATTGAGGACTTATTTTTGTTTCTATTTTGGGACCTTCCTCTCATAGACAAGGCATCTCCATTATGACTCTCCATATTTTTCCTTCTCATCTCCTCTGATAATAAGGATCTGATTATTTCATCAAACTTCAACTTGGTAGTTGTATTGTTATCTATTGCAACAGACAAACTATCCCATGAGTCTAGTAGAGAACACAATAGAATGATGCACTTATATTCATTCGAAATTTTAATTTCAATAGATAACAATTATCTTACCATAGTATTGAAGGTGTTTAGATTCTCTGTTACCTAGTCTCTATTCTTCATCCTCAGGTTATAAAACTTTTTTTGTAGGAATAATTTGTTCACCAGAGTCTTAGATTTATACAAAGTCCCTAAATTTTCCCACAAAGCCTTTGTTGTAACCTCCTATGATAAATTAAACAATACTAAATCTGAGAGACACAATTGTTTTCTCCTCTTCTCCTTCTGAATTAAATTCACCTAGTCTTCTATCAAAATTCTTGTTGGTGCTATACCTAGATCTACAATAATCCAATAATATCTACCCACCAACATATCCTTCGATATTGAGCTTCCATAAATCAAAACTATGTCCATTGAATTTATAAATCTCTATCTTTCCATTGTTTTCCATCTTTTTTTACTGCAAGAATCGATCCCACAAATATCCCACCGTAGCAGGGTCTACCATAGGCCCGATTAAAACCCCTCAGTAGTAAAGGTGTCCCCTTGAAGCTGAAACTACTCTAATACACAATGAAGGTTTTAACCCTATACAGAAGTCACCTACAAACAAATTATTAAAAAAAATATATATACAATGGAAAGAACACAAATCAAATATACACAGATATTTTCCCCTGTGTTGGGTATGTGTTATATTCTTTCCACGACTAGCCCCAGGGGGGTCACAGGGTAGCACCCCGACAAAATTTTTTTTGGTATGCGGTCCCACTCATATGCGGACCCACCCATGTTTTGTGCATGAGTTTGCACATGGTTTTGGGGTACGATGGTTTTCGACCCCTGGTATTTTGTAGATCCGGTCAAGGGAACTACGGTTATGTTCTAATCCAGGGTTAATGGATTGGGGTTTATGTATGCTTCGGCATGTATATATATGTGTTGTAAAACTAAAAGGAATATAATGAAAAATCAAGCTGGTCGTCCCGATTTGGGATCCAGGGGAAAATCTCTGTGTTTATCTGTTTTATGTTTTATGCTCTTACTATTGTTTATTTTCTGTTATAAGAATCGTGTGTAGATATTTCTGTTCAGGGTTAAAACCTACATTTGGTATCGAAGCTGTTTCGGCTTCAAGGGGACGCCTTTGTTGTTGAGGGTTTTTTGCTCGGGCCTGTGGTAGACCCTGTGCAGTGGGAGATCTGCGGGATCGATTCTTGCGGTGAAAGAATATGGCGAGCGGCGAAAAGATAGAGATCGAGAAATTTAATGGTCAGAGTTTTGAGTTGTGGAAGCTCAAGATGGAGGATCTGCTGGTGGATAAAGATCAGTGGATCGCGGTAGATCCAGGTACTAAACCAACGGCAATGTCAGATGAAGACTGGAAGAATCTGGATCGGAAGGCTAAGAGCACAATACGGTTGTGTGTCTCAGATTCAGTATTGTTGAATGTATCTGGGGAAGCTACGGCGAAGACCTTGTGGGAAAAACTTGGAACTTTGTACCAATCTAAGTCTCTGGTGAATAAGTTGTTCCTGCGGAAAAAGATGTATAACTTGAGGATGAAGGATGGAGACTCGGTGACAGAGCATCTGAATGCCTTTAATACTGTGGTAAGTCAGCTGTCATCTGTTGATATTAAAATCTTAGATGAAGATAAGTGCATCAGTTTGTTGTGTTCTCTACTAGACTCGTGGGACAGTCTGGTTATTGCAATAGGTAGCAACACAACTACCTTGAATTTTGATGACATTGTCTCAGCCTTGCTGTCGGAGGAAATGAGACGGAGAAATATGGAGGGTAAAAATGGAGATGCCTTATCTGTACGAGGAAGGTCCCAAAATAGAAACAAGAATAAGGTTTCGAGTGGGAGATCTAAATCTAGAGGGAGATCTAAATCTCCTGGAAAGTTTGTAAAGGTGTGCTGGAAATGCGGAAAGGAAGGGCACTACAAAAAGGAATGCGGATCTAAAGCTCCTGAGAAAGGAAAGGGATCTGATGAAGGTCCTTCTGCAGAGGCAAAAACCACCTCGGATGAAGGTGGGGATGTGTATTTAGCTTCTTCTTCAAATACACATGTAGATCATGAGTCATGGTTGATTGACTCAGGTGCATCCTTTCACTTCACTCCCCATAGGGAGTGGTTCTGCGAGTATGAGAAATATGATGGTGGTGATGTCTTCCTAGGGGATGATAGGAAGGCCAGAATCGTCAGACGTGGAAAGGTGAAGCTGAAGCTGCAAGGTGGGAGGATTAGAACACTTCCTGGTGTTCTGCATATTCCTGCATTGGCCAGAAATCTGATTTCTGTAAGCAAGATGGATGATGCAGGTGTAAAAACAGTGTTCGAGAAAGATGCCTGCAAGATGGTTCGGGGAGCACTAGTATTAATGCGGGGAGTTCGGACTGGAACTCTGTACAAGCTACAAGGTAGCATTGTTATTGATGGGTGTAACAGTTCTGTGGTTCCTGAAAGTGGGACGGAAAGTCTAGCTGTCTCTGGAGAAAAGACCATGCTATGGCATCAAAGGCTTGGACATATTGGAGAGAAGGGCCTTCGGATACTCCATAGAGATGGTATGGTAGAAGGTATGTCTAATTTTTCTCTGGATTTCGATTTCTGTGAACATTGTGTATATGGAAAGCAGAATCGGGTGAGTTTTCCTTCTGGTGCTAAGAGGGCAAACAAGATATTAGAACTTGTGCACAGTGATGTGTTTGGGCCTGTGTCAGTTCCATCACTGGGAAAGTCTGTGTACTATGTTTCATTCATAGATGACTTCTCAAGGAATACATGGATATATTTCTTGAGGAAGAAATCTGAATTCTTTGACAAATTTAAAGAATTTAAGGCTCTGGTGGAAAACCAGATAGAGAAGAAGATAAAGGCGTGGAGGACAGATAATGGTGGGGAGTTATGCAAGAAGGAATTTGAAGAGTTCTGTAAGAAGTGTGGTATAGCACGGCAGAAGACTACTCCATACACACCTCAGCAAAATGGAGTTGCAGAAAGAATGAATAGAACACTGATGGAAAAGGCAAGAAGCATGCTCAGTGGTAGCGGGTTAGGACAAGAATTCTGGGCAGAGGCAGTGGAGACTGCATGTTACTTAGTTAACATATCACCTTCATCAGCGTTGGAGGATAAGACCCCACATGAGGTTTGGACTGGTAAGAAATCCTCTATTTCACATCTAAGGGTATTTGGATGTGATGCATATGTACATGTTCCAAAGGAGAAAAGGACCAAGTTGGATAATAAATCTGAAAGGTGCATCTTTATTGGGTATAAGGATGGTTTAAAGGGTTACAAGCTTTGGAACCCAGAAACAAGGGAGGTTGTGTACAGCCGAGATGTGGTGTTTAGAGAAGTGAAAGATGTTGTTAAACATGAAGTCCTACCAAAGGAACCTGAGAAGATAGAGTTTGAGCTAAAGGAGGATGAATCGGACTCTACAACAGAAGAAGACTCAGAAGATGAAGAGCCACAAACTCCAGCTTTGAGAAGATCAGTTCGGGAAAGAAGGCAACCAGAAAGGTATAGTCCATCTGCTTTCTGTTCAGGTTTTGCCTTAACTATAATTGATGATGAACCTAGAACTGTCAGGGAGGCATTAGATTCAGAGGATGGAAAACTCTGGAAGGAGGCCATGGTTGATGAAATGGCATCCTTGCACAAAAAAGATGCATGGGATCTGGTGGAGTTGCCGGCTGGAAGGAAGCCCATTGGGAGAAAATGGGTGTTTAAGAAGAAGATGAATGTAGAAGGCAAGGTGGAGAAATACAAAGCTCGGTTGGTAGCAAAAGGTTATTCCCAGGTGCCGGGAATTTATTTTGGTGATATTTTTTCTCCTGTTGCCAAGGTTACTTCTATTAGATTAATTTTATCTGTTGCTGCTGCATTTGATTTTGAGATAGAACAGATGGATGTGAAGACAACATTTCTTCACGGGGATCTAGAAGAGGAGATCTACATGAAGCAACCTGAAGGCTTTGTGGTGAAGGGTAAGAAAAAACTAGTATGAAGGTTGAAGAAGTCTTTGTATGGGTTAAAACAATCACCAAGGATGTGGTATTAGAAATTTGATACCTATATACGGGGACTTGGCTTCACCAGAAGCAAGGAGGATCACTGTGTTTATTTTAAATTAATTGGTGACCATGTTATCTATTTGGTATTGTATGTAGATGATATGTTGTTGATTGGAAATGACAAAGGAATTATCCAAGATTTGAAGACCCAACTGTTCTCCAAATTCGACATGAAGGATCTTGGTGCTACAAACTATATTTTGGGCATGGAAATTAAGAGAGATCGGGCAAAGAGGAAACTCTGGTTAAACCAGAGGAAGTATGTCGAGACTATATTGCAGAGGTTCAATATGCAGGATAGTAAACCGGTGAGTGTTCCTATTCTTGTAGGTGCAAAGATGTCTGCTGAACAGTGTCCCAAGACACAAGAAGAAGAGGAGGATATGTCCCGTGTTCCATATGCAAGTGCAGTGGGTAGCCTGATGTATGCAATGGTCTGTACTAGACCAGACATTGCACATGCAGTGGGAGTATTGAGCAGGTTTATGTCAAACCCGGGGAAGGAGCATTGGACAACAGTGAAGTGGGTTTTCAGATATTTACGTGGCACTAGTGATTATGGCTTGTGCTACCAGGGAAGACCAGGATTGGAAAGAATGTTGGAAATTCGTGGTTTTGTTGATGCAGATTGGGCTGGAGATCTGGACCAAAGAAGATCTACAAGTGGGTATGTGTTTAGCTTATTTGGAGGCGCAGTCAGTTGGATGAGTAAAAGACAGTCTGTAGTGGCTCTTTCAACTACAGAGGCAGAATACATAGCGGCCACTCATGCAAGCAAGGAAGCAATTTGGTTGCAGAGATTGTGTTCAAGTATGGGGTTGGTACAGCAAGCTATAAGGATAGACTGTGATAGCCAAAGTGCAATTTTCTTGGCTAAGAACCCTGCTTATCATTCAAAGACAAAGCACACTGATGTTCAATATCACTTTTTTAGAGATATGGTTGAGGCTAAAAGGGTGTTGCTGGTAAAGGTGGACACTTTGAAGAATGTTGCAGATGCATTGACGAAGTCTATGAGCACTCAGAAGTTCTCTTGGTGTAGAGAAACAATGGGTGTTGAAGAATTGGCCAAATGACTAAGCTCTCCTGTGGACCCCCGTGGAAAGAAAACAACAAGTGGGAGAATGTTGGGTATGTGTTATATTCTTTCCATGACTAGCCCCAGGGGGGTCACAGGGGGGGCGGCAGCCCCCCCTGTCGAGGTCCGGGGCAGTGCCCCGGCGATTTTTTTTTTGGTATGCGGACCCACCCATGTTTTGTGCATGAGTTTGCACATGGTTTTGGGGTACGATGGTTTTCGACCCCTGGTATTTTGTAGATCCGGTCAAGGGAACTAAGGTTATGTTCTAATCCAGGGTTAATGGATTGGGGTTTATGTATGCTTCGGCATGTATATATATGTGTTGTAACACTAAAATGAATATAATGAAAAATCAAGCTGGTAGTCCCAATTTGGGATCCAGGGGAAAATCTCTGTCTTTATCTATTTTATGTTTTATGCTCTCGCTATTGTTTATTTTCTGTTATAAGATTCGTGTGTAGATAATTTCTGTTTAGGGTTAAAACCTACACCCTAGATCCAAAAACCGGGAATACCAAATTGATTTTTCATTATATTCCTTTCCATATTACAATACATATATATACATGTCGAAGCATTCATAAACCTCAATCATACCATGGATTAGAACATAAAAATAGTTCCCTTGATCGGATCTACAAATACCATGGGACAAAAAACATTGTGCCCAAGAACAACGTGTGAAAACCATGCACAAAGCCATCTGTAGGTCTACCCACCATCTTTAGGTCTGCCCAATTGTTATTTGGTTCGCATAAAATAAATTTTTTTGGGGGGGAATTTCGCTAGACCCCAGAACACATGGAAATAATATAACACACACCCAAAATATAAGAAGGAAATTTCCAAGTGTGGTTTGAAATTGGATTCCAAAACCTGATTAATTTAACCATGTGAGGATAGAATGGGGGGTAGTTTTAATAGGAGATATCCCATTTACAATATAAAAATTTACCAACACCTAGATTTATAACTATCTTTGAGAATTTACAATGGTTAGGGTTGTTTGAGAGACTCAAGGGATTTTTTGATGAAGTGGAAATGGAATTTTCCATGAATCTGTAGAACCTTGAGGAGCATGATTTTTTCATTGCATTAAAGGGACTAGTAAATTACTTAAATGAGAAGAATCACAACTCTTTCTAAGAGAATTCAGTGGAACAAGGAAGAGAGGCTAGAGACCATCACTACGAAGAAGGGGTTATTCCTACAAGATGAACAAAATTATGAGGATACAAATGGAGTGAGGAGGGAATCCTTTCATGATCCTTCGGATGCATTAGCCTCCCATATCCTCAAATATATATCTTGTGAGGGTAGGTTGAACATAGTCTATGATTACACATTCAAGCTACTATATAAGCTAATATTCCAAGCCCACCTCCCAACTTATGAATTACTTAGCATCTCATTCTTTCTCCTACAATATCTAAAGGAGCTAAGCACTAAAGTAAAGGAGGGAAAGCACAAATACTTGGAACATAATGACTTGATTAAATTGATTGTAACTAATGCACTAAAAGACTTAAATCATCCTATTTATTGGGCCAACATTTTGGATATGTATAGACAAGAATTTATAGAAGAAAAAATAGAGCTCAATAGGCCTAAATATATTGTAACTAAAAAGAGGAAGGGGAAGACAATATCCGACCCCCAAAAAAAAAGAATATAGAAACCTTGGAAGAGGAGGAAAATGAGATAGAAACCACCCTGGTAGGTTAGTACCCCCACCAAACTTGAAGTGTGTAAGCATGTCCAACAA
This sequence comes from Pinus albicaulis, assembly GCA_034641835.2. Classification (NCBI taxonomy): domain Eukaryota; kingdom Viridiplantae; phylum Streptophyta; class Pinopsida; order Pinales; family Pinaceae; genus Pinus; species Pinus albicaulis. The sequence goes on along the minus strand of CM076573.1, from coordinate 991,297,674 downwards.
ATTGTTTATGCAAGGAGAAAGAGAACTATAATTAGACTTAGTGGGAACCCTTAACCACCTATTTCTACTCCCATTGCAATAGAAGAGACACTCAGACCTGAAGAGAAATGGAAGCAAGGGGGAGAATTGAAGGGTCTATTAGAGCTAGAGGAACTAGAAAGTGAGGTGCAACAAGGTAAAATGATAAAATTTCCTGAGGAAATAGAGCAGAGAAAGAGTAGTCTATCCAGGTACAAGAATAACATACATAACTACAAGAGGCAAAAAAGGCTACAAAATATTTTTCAACAAGGAATCCACCTTCCTTTTTTTGTCTTGCCATTAAAGGATAATCCTATTGCTACAAGGAAATCAAGAAGAGTGATTCCTACACTTATAGTTCCTCACTTGATATTACATGGCCCTAGATCATTTATATCACTTATAATTGCATATTTAAGCCTTTATCTATTCCATTTCAGTTGTTGTTACAATTTCTGCAATTTGTTGTTTTACTGTGAAACTGAAGTTAGGGTTAAAGAGAGCAGATATATCTTGGTTTCATGATAATTAATATTGTATTTAATTGTCCCGTGCTTTTACTAGCCGAATAAAATAATTCCCCATCATTCCTACCATTTCCTCACCTAAGGATCACATTTTAACTGATATGTTGGCTTTTTGGTCTCTTCATGTAGAAAAACAAGGAATCCTATAGTAGTCTATAAATAGTATATTTTCTTCACCTAGTTAAACAATAAAATCTTGGTTTAGTCTCCTTAATGTATTGGAACATGTATGGGATGTTGATGGTGTAGTTTAGAAGCATAGAAATCTCATGAAGTTTCCTTTAGATTTTTACATTGTATGCTTTCTTGAGTGTTATATATATGTTTTGCAACATAGGTTTCAGGCTTACCTTCCAAGTCCTTTATTCCCAAGAAAAGTGTGTCTACCTTTTCTTGAAATTAACATAGGTGTGTTCCTTTTCATTTATGAAAGTTAACTTTGCAATTTTACTTTCCTATATCATAGTTATTTTGGCAACTTAACTAGGTTTGTGTTCACCTAGCCTACACTCCAACACCTCTCACTTGTATAGGGATTATAAACAATGAAAATTTTAGGGGCTAATATTCACAAGTGGGCTAATTTTCCATGTTTTTTCCAAAAAAAAGATTCGTTAATTTCCATTTTTTCTAAAAATTATTAGCCCAAATTTTATAGTATAAAATTGTTTTACCCTAAAAATCACCAAAATTTTATATAGAGACTATATAAAATTATAGAAGTTTGAATACTTTTACAAAAACATTTCCAAACATTTTACAAATTGCATATTATGTACTAGTGAGAATCGCCAAGGTTTCTAAACTTTAAAATAAATTTCCATCCTTAAAATTTTCCCTGATTATAAAGAGGAAGAATATAGTGCATGATGCACATACCAAGCTAAACCCTCTTATTTTTGTATGAATCTCAGGTTGATAGTTAAAGCTAAGTCTCTTGGAATTACAAAATTTTAGTTGCAATACTGGGACCATCAAAGTGCTTAGGGATATCACTGATGTTAGGTTATTTAGACACTTGGGAGTTAATTAAGATCAATTTGGTCTAAGGTATATTTAAGTAAAAGAGTGTTTCTTTAGTATGCATTTGTAGTTATATAATCCAATGGTCACAATATCTTCTAGAAATATAGTGATTCAATAGACCATGTTCTCCTCAACACCAATGGTTATATACATTCATGGATTAACATGTGATCGGTCCATGATATCTATTTAAATAGAATGAGGGTCATTTGTTTAAGATTGACAATGAAAAACTCTTATGTGAGAAATTTTCTTTTGCATTAATATACTGCCTAAAGTGGCCATATTATCTAGGGCCATGGAGTATTTCCCTCTTTCAGGATTTTAACCATGTAGAAACATTGACATATTGATATTTGATCTACTTGTGTGAGAAATTGCTTAAGGTGTCTCTCCTATGTGAAAATACCCTATTTTTTTGAACATTTTAAAAGAGCTCATTTAAATACCCACTCTCATTGCTGATCAAAATTTTTATCACCACATGCATCAAATTTTTTTTGGGTCTTGGTATTTCTTATCATTTTTGTGTTGATTTATTATATTGCATCTATAATGCTATTTTAAATAAAAAAACCACTTTGTATTTTACCAAGTAAAGGTTTATGTTTTCCCAAGATATAACTATTTTTTCATAAGTGGAGGTATAAAGTTTGATAATGCCCTTTTAATTATTTTTTTTGAGTTAATTTTGGTTTTATTGTTTATGTTCTTAGTTTTCTATTCTTTATAATCTATGTATTCTCTATGCAACTTTTATAAATAAAAAATAAAATGAATATCATTTTGTTTTAGCTGTATTTTTCTATTTTCTTTATGTAAATTGAAAAAATCATAAATAACCACAAAACCTAGATTTTATGACTAAAATAACTAAGATCAAATCCTATTATTGTAAGTTTAATTTTTTTTTTTCAATTTTTTCTTATTTCTATATGAATCGATGTTGATTCATTTTTTGGTAAGAAAAAACAAAGGTTTTGGTCGTAAGCGCACACTTGGAGGACAAAATAGAGAATGAAGGCTCCTCTCCTCCTTTATAACATTTGTTATATATTTAATACTAGCATTTGCACCAAGAGTTTCAAAGACACGCCTATAGTGTTTTTGGGTTTGAGGAAAATGTATTTGTTTTTTTTTTTGTTTCAAAAGGTGCAACATGGAAAAGAAATATTGGGAATGTTAGTGGAAGCAATATATGTTGAGTTGACAAGGAATCCATATGCGTTGTGAAGTAGCATAAAATTGGCATGCCATAGGCATTAAAGGTTGTATCACGTTGAAAATTTGAAGACAACAATAGATTTGGAATTAAATTAATGAGATTTTCTTGCAAAAATGATGTGCACTTACATTTAGAGCAATTTCAGTCGCAACACCCCATCATAGTCCATAAGACATTTATGTAGGCAGTTGCATGACAGGAAAATTTAGAGATGTACATTCACAATCGTGTGTTTATGGGGAAACCAATAGGTAATCATAAAACCACTAAATGTTGTCGTTTTTGGAAAAATAAATTAATCATTTTAAGCTGCATTCTACATTTTTAGCAAAGCCTATGTCTCCAATTCCCAAAATATGAAAAAAATAAATGATAAAGTTAAAAAATAAATCTCCAAATAAGAAATCAATTAGTGTGGATAATTGTTATGAAAAATCCATAATCATGTGTTGTGTATTCAACTTATAAAGACATTTCCATTAGATGCTTTTAGTGCACATATGCTAAATATGGCCATCAAATTCTAGAATTTATGCCAAACTGTAAGCGATAAGAATGTGCTAAAGATTCAACTTATAGAGAAATATTCCATTAGATTCTTATAATGAACATATGTAAAAAATTCTTATATGTGATTGTGAGAACTTTTCAAGTTCAAGGTGAGAAAATAATTTAAATGTTAATGGAAATATACAATGTACGAGGTATTCAAGATGCTCAAGCCTCTAACTGTGGACATATAACGGGACCCTTGCTCCTGTTGTTGTTGCTTTTGGATAGCACAAGAACAATCCTTGCACTAATTGCAATGCCTTGTTGTTGTTGGAAATAAAAAAAAACAACACTTGCACTAATTGTAATGGCTTCTTCCGCAAGAGGATGCTGGGGTGTCATTGTGGACCAACACCTCACTATAGTTCCACATATTTTCTCTTGTTGGGAGTTCAAAGAGTAAGAGTCTAAATCAGAATAAGTTTTTTGTACCACTTGACAGCTTAAGTATGCCAAACTCAATGTTATTGTGTATATGGGTCTTTAGAATGTGGTTAAAATATGCATAGTAACCCCAACATTAGTAGCTTAAAACCTATAACAATGTAAAGTGAGAATTTATCTTCAGTAACATCAAAGTGTTTGTAATTCTAAGGAAGTGTACATTTAGTGGGCAATGAAGGCATAAGAGAATTTTAACCAGTTCAAATGAAAACCATGGAAAACCATGGAAGATGAATTAATAAAAAAAAACAAAAACAAAAATTCCACTCATACACGCTGAATAGAAATCTAAAAAATGCAAATCAATGGATGGGATCAACTTGTTTCTTGATATTTATAGTTTATCATTTTATGAAATGCATTTCCTGCTATTTTCTTTTTCTCATTTCGAGAAACACGTTCCTTGCTGCTTCCTTTCCCAGTGCTTAGAGAACACTAGAGAAAATTCAACAATCAAGTGCATAATGCATTATGGATCCTGATCCTAGGGTCAAGCAAGTGGTGAAAAATATTTAAATATCTCATGTATAAAAATAATTCCTAAAGATACCAGCTTAACTCAAATCACCTATATTGCACCAATAATTTAAAAAGAACACAATTTTATATGCACAACAGAGTAGAAACACAGTTTTATATGCACAACATGGGGGTGGCAATGAATGTAGTGTAACAAAAAATCAATATGCAAGTATGGAACATTAATAGCCATGTGTAACAAACCCAAGAAATGTATAATATGTGGGGTAAATGTTGCAAAAACCATGAAAAAAATGGAAAATTGTTGATTTTCAAGAAAATCAACACGCAAATGAGATATTGCCCAAAATAGTATGATGTTATGAAAGAAACCACATTTTTTTTGAAAAAAATGGCAGAATCAGAATAAATATTCTAAAAACCATGAAAAAAGTATTCACTTTACTAATTGAGTTTACCCATATATGCAGTTTAGTCTTCTTATATGTATTTTGGATATAAAACAATGTTTTTTATTACTAATAGTTTCTTTCCATGTTTTAGATATATATTCCGTAAAATATGGGTAGATATTCAAATATGTAGTCTTAATGTCAAGTAATACACATCATATTACAGTTATAACATTGTTCAAGTATCCTTTTGTTGATTTGTGTGCCTTGCTAGCTCGTAAGAGGTAATAATGTGCAGGTCCTTTTCGACATGCAAGATTACAAGTTTCCTTGGATGCACAGGTGTGAGGATGGATGACCCCACATTACTTTTTATATTTTTTTGTGATGCATCCACAGGGTAAAGGATAATTTTAAAATTTAATTTTGCACGAGAAAGTAGGCATCTCCAAGCTTACACATTTCCTTGGATGCACAGGTGCAGGGATCCATGGAATTTTATTTCCTTGAGTTTTGTTAACCTGTGAACTTCTTAAGGGTCAAGTCCATTCCTTGGGTTCTTTATCGCTTTTATTTTCTCTGGGTTGAGTATCATGTGCATATGCAAGCATCTCACTAGTATTTTCACTTCCATTTCCAACCATAAGCAAGCCCATACTTATGCCTGAAGCCTCTCCAACAACCACACTATCTAAGTAAAGAACGCCTTTACATACCCATAAATCTCTTCATGGTGGTTATGGAACTTTACATGGTTCCATTCCTAAGTTGTCCAATTATCCACCATGAATAAATTTATGAGTATCATGTGCATATGCAAGCATCTCACTAGGATTTTTACTTTCATTTCCAACCATAAGCAAGCCCATAATTATGCTTGAAGCCTCTCCAACCACTGCACTATCTAAGTAAAGAACGTCTTTACATACTCACAAATCTCTTCATGGTGGATATGGAACTTTACATGGTTCCATTCCTAAGTTGTCTAATTATCACATGACTGGGTGAGGTGATATGGTTAGATTTTGGTGGCGTGTGATGCTTAGGTGGATCTCCCTAACATTTATGTTGCATTGTGCCTATTACCTACCGATGTGTAGGGTAATCTTAAGGTGTCAAATCTTTGTAGGTAAAGAATATGGACTAAAAATGGAAGCATAATTTTCATAAGGAATTTGTACCATCATAGGAGAGGCACCTAGGCAAGTGAACTCGAAATTTGTATATGGTGATGAAAAATAATTGCCCAGTAAGATATTTGTTTACTCGAGGACTGAAGGAATGATTTAACCTTTAATTTTGGATGGATTTGACCCTACAAATTTTGAACTAGGCCAAGTTCAGAAAATATGCAAACAATGTTATCCATGAACTGATTAGTATCATTGTCAAAATTTAAAGTGTTTATGAAAATTTTGAAAATTTTGAGCATCTTTGGTACAAAGGCTCCAGTATAACATGTGTAGGAGGCTTAAAGAAACTATTTACAATTTCTTTAAAAAAATGTGTTTCATATTTTGTGAGGGTAGGTTCAAATAGAATTTACAAAGGGAAGAGTGGCAAAAACATTTTTGAAACATGCTTTGAACTCATCAATCAAGGCCTATCTCTTGGAGTTTCTCCTCCTAGCATTGAATACATAAATAAATCTCACATCATAAATATGATTGAGAAAGTACCCACAATATATTAGGATGGAAAAATGAGAAAGTACTGGATGAAGTCTACGAAGGGATAATTTTCTGAAATGTTGAATCAAAATTCTCATCCAAGCCACGCTTTAGTAGTAATCAAGGTGCATTATTTTTATTTCATATGCTCTAATTTTAGTGAATGCCAAACCAATCAAACCTGCCTATTGTTTTCTATTTAAGAGAATGAAATTTCCTTGAACCAGTAAAGAAAGGCGCTCAGAGCGGGTGTGGCATTTCAAAAACATATTATTGAAATCAAATTGAAATGATATTATCTAATGTGAGGAGTCGAAAGATAAAATCACATTGACAACCCCAAGAACTAACATATATTCTAGTCATAAGGAAAATACATTACCTAGCCTGCAATGATAAATTTAATAAACATGAAATAACTGATAGTAGTTGTCTCCAGCAACAATAATCCATGAAATCTGATGATGAGATCCTCAACTTGGAATAGAACTATCCAGAGTCTCCTTTTGTGGACCAATTCAAAGATATTTGAAACTTTCTAGGAAATAATGAGATTGATCATTTCAAAAACCTTCATCCATTTAATCTACCATAACTAATGGCATTTAATACTACTTTCACAAATAAATATTAAGACAAAACAAATTCTAAAAAGGGTATCAGTGGTTCTTCTAGTCCCGACGAGTTTTTTCCCATGATGGGTCCTTGGAAAAGGAGATGTAGTGTGTGGCCTTGGTTGATCCGGATCTTGGGGGGAGGCCCCCAAGATCTAAAAAAATTGAAATGGATCTGACAAGATCTGCAAAATTAGAATGCCAGAAAAAAGAGAGGTCACACAACAAATAAAACCACAAAGAAACTTGTTTTATTAAAACAGAGAATAACTGTAGAAGCTACATTGTGGTGGAAAATATGTACTTTTACAAAGTGAGGCTTGTTATTTATAGCCTTTTTTTTTAGTTACAAAACCATGGGTAGATACCATAGGTGGATACCATGGGTCGATACCATGGGTCAATACCATGGGTGGATACCACTTACAATACCATGGGTAAATTCCATGTGTGGATGAATACCATGGGTCGGTTCCATTTACAATATCATAGGTAAATTCCATGGGTGGATGGATAACATGGGTGGATGAATACCATGGGTGGATGCCATTTTCCATTTGGATCATTCCTCCCTCCTTAAGAAGCAATGGTCCCCATTGCGTGAAGTTCCCCCCTGAGAAGCCTTTGTTGAATATGACGAGCCACTAAAGAGAAGGGTTTTGTGTAGTTAACCCTTAACTGTGATGAATGAAGATCCGAGGATAGAGATACCTTGTAATGTTTGTGACCAACTGTGATATTGACAGTGTGCGGCCTAGAAAATGGACTTCGATGAAGTGTGGGTTTGTGGATGAACCAAAACCATGACAAACGAAGATCTGAGGATAGAGATATCCTGTAATGCTTGTGACCAAATGTGTTACTAACAATGTGCGGCCTAGCAAATGGACTTCGATGAAAAGGATTTTGTGCGGTTGACTCATAACCGTGATGCTGATTGTTGATGAAGTAGCAGGTGCCTACATAGCTTGGGGTGGGAGGGCATGTCTCCAAAGGGAACCCACTCTGAATGTTGCTCCAGATTTAAAATGAGCATAACTCGGTCAATATAACTCAGAATATTTATTATAACCTGTTTTTGGAAATGGAATGATCATTCTACATCTTCCTATTTTAGATAATAGGAGGAATTGCTTGATAATGTAGTTGATGAGATTCAATTGGTGCAACTTTTGTCATTGTGGATAAAATTTAGAACCCTAGGGCCAAGAATTCAACTCATCTTTTCTAAGAAAATGGAGGTGAAATGGATCCTTACTACAGGTAGCAATGAATAAGAGTGCCATGAGATTAGGTGTTGATGTGATTATCTTCAGTTTTATTTCTTGTGGCATTCTTGGCATAGAGAGCATTGAGCTCCCTTCTTAGAAATTTTTATGGCAGATGCAATAAAAGATAGGATTGTTGTAGCACTGCTTTAGACTTGTTATGATGTACCGAACCAAATAAGAACTGGGCTAAAAATCATCAGAAATGTAATCTAGCTCTAAAATATAATTCCTCAAGAAGTAGAGATGATTTGGAGAACAATAAAAGTTATGTATATGTGTAGCTGTGAATTAGAGTTCTGATGTGGCTGATCTAAATCATGATCTTGGATTCACTTTCCCAACTTGCCTATTGATTTGTTTAATTTTTCTTCTCTGATTGTGCTCCATTGTATATCAACAGTGGTGCCAACAAAGTTGTGGTTTATTACAATGTTTTATCAAAATATTTTAATAGTTTTAAATATATATATATATATATATATATATATATATATATATATATATATATATATATATGTTCAAATATACATGTCACATGAGGAATGTAAGCCTCTTCCTGAAAGAATAGTTAAGAGGTGAGAAACAACAATGAAATTATTGAAAATCGAATCAAATACAAGAAAGGAACATGTAGCAACACTATAATGAACATGCAATGAACATGTAACAGTACTATAGGAAAGAGTATTTAATTGAAATGAATCTAAAACCAGTTATAGAGAAGCAATTATATGAGCTAAAACTTTGAAGAAAATAGGCCTAATCAAATTGAAAGAAGTTATGATTTGATATTCAGATTACCAAAAGGAAGTTCTATTTATAATATTACAAATATTATAAAAGTAATTGTTTCAGTTCCTTATATATTTGGTTGACGTGTACTAAAAGAGAGGAAGACGTGCAAACAAAATTGCATCAATTTCATTAGAGGAAATTTCAGCCTAAAAGTACCCATGAAATTTTCGTGTAATTTCCATGTCATAATATGTAAACCAATCAAAATCCTTTAAATTAAAATAGTGGTATATGTAAATATTTTGGAGGGCAAAGAAGAAAAACTACTTTTGTTTACTTGTATTTTTAGTTTATCTCCTTATAGGTTTACCCAAATTTAAAGTGTAGATACTTGTTGGATGTGGAATTGAATTCCACATCCAACGTGTACCCATTATACATAATTTTGAGAAGGCCCACATTGACAAAAATTGAAGATACATTAAAAAAACAAGTGCAACACAATTTTTTAATGTATCTTCAATTTTTATCAATGTGTATCTTCTCAAAAGTATGCATAATGTGTACTCATTGGATGTGGAATTTAATTCCACTTCCAAGGAGTGTCTACACTTGAAATTTGTATAAATCGATAAGGAGATAAGCCAAAAATACAAGTAAAAATAATAGTTTTGTTATTTTCCCTCCAAAATTCATAACTCGTATTTTATTATTTTTACTATTATTTTATTATTTTTTGTTAAGAGGCCATTTTTAGGCTGAAATTTCTTCTAATGTGGTGAGGAACATGTGCAAACAAAAGTGTAATATTTTGCATCCACTACTATCAATAAATTTCGATGGAACTACCAATCCACTTACATTATCTCTTTCATGAATATGTATAAGGCGTTGCAGGAAGGCCTTCAGCTTACTGAGAAGGTTAATAGTTAGTTGTAGATGATGGAGAAGGAAGAACAAGCACAGAAGGTGCCTGGTTTTTATGTCAAGAGGAGCAAGTTGTTGGGAACATATCTCTTTGAAATATCCATATAATAGGGAAAGGTACTCGATATCCATCTTGATAGTTCGAAAAAGGGGAAAAACAAGAGTTGTTTAATTAGTTGAATGCCATAAATGGAAATTATAATTCTCTTAGTATAAGTAAAAGTAAGTGTAAAAAATTGATGAAATGAAAAAAGTACTAGAAGGATAGAAATTTGTGGAGGAGGAAGATTTTATTTATTTGAGAAAAGGGAAAACATATTGAAATTTCAAGTGAGATTTGTAGGAAATATTTGTAAAATAAGGAAAGTATACTAAACTTGAGTTGAAACTATACTTACTGAAAGGGAATTAGAAGGGAATAGATGCAACGATCACACTGCAGCTAGTTGTAAAGAATTTGATGTTAACAAGGAATCCTCTTGTTGCCTATGTTTTACATAAGAATTACCTTGCATGCAGGAGTAGTGGATGAGGGGATAGATTTGCAGCCAAGGTTATACGCTGGAGATGTTAGTGAATGTTAAGCCTTTCCGGTCTATGTTTTCGATGTCAACTATCACATTTGGTAATGTCATTCCTTGTGATTTATGTATTGTTAATCCCCATGCCATTAGAAGGGGAATTTTCCTACGAGAGACTCACATTATTGGGGGAAGTGGAACATAACATGGGTTGAAGGCATTCCATGGTGGCCCTTTGTATTGGACGAAGTCAACAAAAACAAAGTGCATAGAAAATGGAAAATACTTTTCCAAGTGCTCCAATGGCAAGGCCTACTTCAACCACACGTTGCATGAGAGGAAAACATGTTGTTAATTGAAAATAAGAACTTTTTCATCCAAATATTCATCTTCCTCATGTGTACCAATAGGATGGTGGTTCTTTTTATTTGCATAACATTGTGCAATTTATATGTTCAATTTTTGAGAATTTGTTTGTTATGCAATGAGCATTTGGTGGAATGCAACTTGAGTAGGGTTGATCCCCTATTGACGAAAGATGGTAGATAGTGCGACATCTGTGTCAAAGATGTGCCAAAGGGAATTGTCACATGAAATGCCAACATACATGGGTATGTCCTTTACAGGAGGTAGTTATCCAATATCACCAACAAGTATGATGGACCGATTACCGAAAGGCACATTCTGATATGAAGGGAATACCACCCTTAAGTGATTGTCTATGCATGAAAGAAGTTTAGGCCCAATAAATATCATCTCATCGATTAAATTGTATTTTACATGACAAAGTTTCTCTTGGATATGTAGAAGTGGTTGGACCTCAAGAGGAAGCATTGAAACTAAAGAAATGTAGAGGGAAGAATGTAAGTGCCTTTATGTTAATTGCTGCAACACATGTTGGAGCAAGTGGGAGAAATGGGATTGAATTGGGAGTAGATTCGACAAGGAATGTATCTTTTAGGCAATCAATTAAGTGAAACTTACCTGTGTCAGCAGTACCTTGGATGATAATTCTAAGTGGGGGAATGGAGCAGGTGGTCCTAAAGTGGGTCAGGACAATGTTGAAATCAAGTTGTTGGGTGGGAAATAGTGAGTCAAGGGAGAAGGGAATTGGAGAGGGGCTATAATAGATTTGAATGGATGGGTGATTGAAGTCTATGAAACCTATGGTTGTCTATTTAAAAGTGGAATGGATAGTAGCATGGCCCCAATTGTGGTTCGAGTCAAACTCACGATGGCCAAGTATTTCAAGATCATCAACTTCCATGTTGTTTCTAGAATGTAGTTGAGAAAGCAATTTCCATTCATCCATGTATACAAATTCATAGGGGTGGGGCATATAATTAGCGGAAGTGTCATTAGAGCAAGGGGATAGGGGATCTGCAGGGGCACAATGAAAATTCCATGTAACATATGCATTTTTTTGTTTGTTCCCAATGTGAAATGATTTCTTCTTTAGTGGAGCCAGTGTCTGATGGGAGTGTGTGAAAAGGGAAGTATAGAAGTAGTTCACTCTAATAGAAAGAAGAGTAGAACAAATCAGTAGGAGAAGGAATTGAGTTATAGCAAGGTAGAACATGAACAATATTGGAATTTTTTATGTGTTTCCATTGGTTTTTTTTTCAGTGAGCATAGAAGGACCAGGAACGTGAAACTTCTAGAAGAAATAATGTTTCAAGCGAAGGAGGCCTATCCATGTATGCTACAATGAAGGGTGGGGTTGGGAAGGGGGCACTGTGACCATGAGAAAAATGTTTAAAAATAGTCCGACTAACATTGAGGGAAACAAATGAGTGGCTATAGAGTGAAAGGGGAAGTTTTTACAGCATGTGGCATGTCTCCTGTGCGCTAATGTCCCTATTGGAAATTGTTTCTGTCAATATTTTTCAAACGACATTAACAACGAGTGCATTGGATTGGACAACTTGTGAGACACGTGTCAAAATTTGGTGATATCTTTCCGATCTTGTCTATGCTTTCGCTGCATATTTTGAGGTGTGGTGGAGAACAACATGGCGAGATAGAATCAATTGGAAGTTGATGTTTGCTCTCCATATGGATAGCATGTTAGAGTTGTGAACATTTAACCTATCCTCATTACGAGTAGGGACATATTTCCTTTTTCCATTTTCATCAATCATCAAAGAAGATGTGGGATCCAAATCCCATGGAAATCCATAGCGGTAAGCACGAGTAGGACATTTTTTGTGAATACGAGAAGAGGGGTGGAATTTTGTATTTCATTGAACGCAATTAACAAGCTCCTCGTAGTCCTGAGTGTGAGAGGATGCAAATATCAATGGTGATGAGAGGATGCATGGGTCATGCTCTATAGAACAATATACATAAGGTTCATGTTGTTGAGTAGGCCGAGGATTCCAAGAAAAAATGTGTTGATCAAAATAGGAATTTTCTCTATCAACTGTAGCTTGGTAATGCCAATAAAGGTTTTCCATATCAGGCGCATTTTCTAGCCAAAGGAAACCATGTATGTGTGTGTATCCCCTATGTTTCCACTCATATATGCAAAGATGAGAAAGGAAGAATTGTGAGGCAAGTGTATATGTAGGAATAAAAACAAAGAAGAGAAGGATGGTTAGACAAAAACCTACACCAGAAGTCCGTTGCATTGAAACATTTTTGCAATACCTCTTAAAGGAATAATGTGAATAGACAATGAATGTACTATGTTGTTAGATGTGGATTCTTGATTATATTTTTGAATCTCCATCGAGACAAATATGATGAATTCGGTGGAGGATTTCTAGGCATGACCATGTGTAGGTCATGACATTTGGTGTTAGATGCACTAAGGGTGAAGAAGCAAGTAGGACTACCTATTTGTGTGATCATATTAGTGATTTCACCTTTGCGCTTGTTCCAGAATGAGCTCGTCCCCCTAAGGCCTGACCTGAAGTGCATAATATGGCCAGGAATCATAGAATCAACCATGTCATGGAGGCGTGCACAAATTTCTGCAACAGTCATTGGTAAGCCATCTTCAATGTTTATTTTCATGAAAATGGTAAAAATTGCTTGGTTACAATGTTGCAACATGAAGTTGTACAAGTAATACCAAAATATTGCATGTTGGCCAAAACGGTTATCATAGTAGTGCATGAGGTGTAAAAAATATTCTTGCATTTCAAATTTTCTAAGGCGTGGTTGAGTGATAATGGAAACCCCTATGGGGAAGAGTGTGGGGAAGGCCATAAAAAAGAGGCCTTTGGTGGTGTATTCATAGATATCCGAGAGGGAACTAGAGTGCCAGGAAATTGAAGTAGTGGAATTAGGATGGGGAGAGTGTAGGTAATTGCATATTTTTTCAATCTCAGTATGGCAATTTCAGAGTGATGATACAAAAGAGATTGGTTGGAGGTTTTTTGGGGTGGGATGTGCAGGAATGTGATCATTCGAAGTAGGAAATGCAAGTCTTCGTTCATGAGAGGAGGGGGTGATGCCACAAAGGAGAGAAGAGATATTAGTAGGGTGAGTCGGCATGGAAGATATTGCATCTTGGCCCACATGAACATTCTCGCAGTAGGGATCATGTGCTAGTTTGTACTCCAAAGTTGCAACAACATGTGTTTTGCTTAAAATGAAATCATATGTTTTGTGGTCAGATCCATGTCTAGTAACAACTAAGGTGTCAAATTCAGAAACAAAGTGTGGTAAGTTGTTGGAAATAGCAGTTATGTCTTGGGGGAAACAAATAGTATGACCAGTGTACTTGTATTACCCACTCCATGCATGGGTAACTTGTAATATTGGGTTAACACATGCTATGAGCATTTCCACTTATTGGTTTAGAGTAGCAAGGACAAATAGTTGGTTTCCAAGGTCCATGTTGTTTGCAAGTTAGAAGCGGTGGGTGTAATTTGTAGTTGCACGTCGAAAGAAAAACATGTTACCATGCAAGAATTTTTTTTTCATACTTGGGTATGATTCCTTGCATATGGAGCAGACATGCAAGGGATAGAGGTCATATATCATTTCACGAAATCGGTGGTGTGCATGGTTAAGAGAAGAGTTGAAAAATATTTGGGGATGGGAGGGTGAAGAAGCATGGGTCAATGGTGGGGTGTGCAAGGTAGATGGGGAAGCAGTGCCAGTGAATGGAGGAAGTTGAAGGGAAGGTAGATTTGGAGTAGGGAATGTTGAAGGAGATGGGTTTGCAAGCGAAGTTTGGAGATGTTCGAGGAGAGAAAAATTATATGGGGGTATAGTTGGAAGGATTGGGGGTTTAACCTAGATTTATATTTGAGACATATTTGTTTGTTGTAGGTGTCCTTATTCTATGCATAGAGGAGTGTCTTGCAAAAATTTCTTGAGGGGTTTCCAGAAGACTCAGACATGTCCATCCTGATACAAACATGGGGACACAAATATTATTGCATATAGGAGCTGAGAGAGAGTAGCGTCGAGCACAAAGAAAGAGTGCATGGATGATTTTCCATAGAAGGAAGAATGTTTAATGGAAGGGGAGGGAAGAAATATAAATGCGAAAGGAAAGGAAATAGGAGAGAGATTGTTTTTTGTTTTTTTTTTTTAAATTGTGAAAGAGTGTGTACATTCACATACTATTTTTTTTTTTGGAAATTGCGAAGGAGTGTGTAGATACACATATTAGTTGTGTGACATGAAGAAACGTACAAGGAAATAAGTATAAATATGCAATATGCAACATAAGCAAAGATTAATTATAGTTTTTTTTTTTTTTTTTGCAAATTGGGAAAGAGTGTGTACATCCAATTGAAGATATATAAAAATGAAATATGCAACATAAATAAAGATTAAATAGATTTAAGGATTCAATTTTCCTGAAGATGGATCCCCGTTGGGATTCGAAACGTCGACAAATTTTTCTTGATACTGTGGATAATCCGGTAAGCTCTTCAGAAGATGATAACCACAGGAACTTAAAAACCAAGGTTTAAGGTAAAGAAACAACAACCTTTTCTAACAAGTCAGTGTTTTGTTTTTAATTTCTCAACAAATACTTTAAAAGGAAACAAATATAATACATTGTTTAGAAGGAAGAACATAAGAGAATATATATTATATTTAAAGGTAAAAGATGTAGCATTATTTAAAGGTGGAAGATGCAACATGTAACATAGGTGTAGATACATAGAGCAGAGAAGTAGAATGATGAAATGAACAAAAGAAGAGGGTGGTAGGGGAAGAAATGAGAATGAACGGAGAAGGATATAGAAGATGTTGTCTACATTTTAGGTTGACATGCGGGAAGAAGAGGGAGGTTCAAAGGCGATGAACAATTGAAGCACTAGACACTTTCTTCATATATTCGAGGAGAAGGGCACATGCAGAGGCATGATTGATTTCCTTTGAATATATTAGGACAATATTCAAGTAGTAAACACCATTGAAGTTATATGTTTTTACATAGAGTGTGAAGAGGAAATGACATCATGAAACCCTTGAACGAATCTTGTGGATAGCACCAGGATCAGTGGAGAGTATGAACAAGTCGTTTGCTGGGACACCCATGAGTTCAGTTGCATCATCATAAAAATAGGTGAGGTTTTTCAGTATCCCTTTGTGGTCATGCATTTCAAATTTTATCACATAATTATAGTCACACTCTGGGAAGTCCCCACCACATTTTGTGCAGTGCCACATTCCATTTGAGTGGTAGATTTTTTTTTCATGCATTGGATGCCATTAGATGAAATAGGGCATGCAAGGAATTCAAAATATTTCATGTCAATAGAGGTGATGGTTGGATGAACACATAACCATTTTTATTTTTTGAGGAAATACAATTCTATGAGGTCAGTAATTGTACATTGTGGGTGCGCTCGCTTGGAAGACCCAGAGAAATTTTTACTTAATGATGGTGAAAAACCCAAGTATTCTTTTTCATGAAACCATGATTGGAGTTGGTGAGTCTCTGGAATGTCGGGATTTAGGAGGAGGTTGTTGGTGGAGATGGTCCTTCCATTAAATTAGGCTATGCACCCACCTTTGATTGCAAGCATGGTCGATGCACCAAAAGAGAAGAGCTCAACGAGTTCCTTGATTGTAGTGTGGAAATGCTTGCCCCATAGGGTGATCTCGATGTTATAACCAGACATGTCCTCTAAGTTGAGAGTTTTCCTAGGTGTTTTAGACCCATATCTTTGACGAATGGTGGAGGTTGGAGAAGTGGACCTCACCACCCCAATGATGTCCACAATTGAGCCCAGGTTGATGCAGGAGCATCCAAGCTAAATTTTTATTATTCCTTTAAGGGGTGAGATATTTTAATTATTTTATTAATTAATTTTCTCATTTTTAATAAATTAGGAGAGAAAATATAAATGTGAGGATTATTGTAAATATTCCTTAAATAATTAAGGATATGAGTGGAGTGAATTAGGAAGATAATCTAGGGATGAGGAATTCCATAAACGGGACTTAGTTGAGTCCAAAAAAAGATAAATATAAATTATATTTTAAGTTGAGATTTGTGTGGAGGAAATTATGGAATGAAATAAATTTATAATTATGTATAAATAGGAGGGTTGTGTGAGGAAGAAAAACAAGTGAGACAAGTGAGGAAGTGAGGAAGTGAGGAATAGATAGACAGTAAGAGAAATGGTTTGAAGGGCCGAGAGCCAAGAGGCCTCCCATTGTAATATTTGGCTAAAGAGTTTTTATGTTTTTATATCAGTATTTTATTTATGTGGCTCTATTTCCTTCATATGTATTTTTGAGTTGAACATATTTGTGGTTTTAACAAAGAAATTTAATTTTGAAGGCAGCACATGTGTTTTTATATGCTAGGATCTGCTAACCGGGTATCCTGGCATCATTTTGGTATTAGAGCTCCGGGGAAGAGTTGGCAAAGTCTTGTAGCTGTGTTTGGGTGCTTGATTCACTTAGGTGAACCAATGTCGTATTGTGAAACATTGTGAAATTGTGAAAAATGCTAAGAGGAAAAGTGCCCCGACCTGTGGTCGTTAAACATTGCCTTCCTTTTCATTGCTGTGTATCAAGTGGGCTACGTTTCTGAGTGGAGAATTTTGAGTTGACATAGACTGGAAATGGTGGGCTGAGAAACAAGTGCTAGAGTCTTTCTGTTAAATTGAGGAGATTGTTGAGCATAATAGTGTGGATATGTGGATCAGAGTGGCATAGTGGAAGAGTGTGGCTATTGTTGTCACTGAAGAAAAATTGGAAGCGCAGCGGAAGCATGGTGTGGACGCAGGCAAAGACACTCAGGCAAGATGTTGACTGCGTTCCCATCTGAATAAACACTACAGAGTGGCTTGTCATCTGCGTTGAGTCATTACATGAAGATTAGTGCAAAGCCAAACAAAATTCCAATTTATAGAGCTGGAACCGTTTTTGTTTGCATGATTCTTGTGCGTTGAGGAATGTTGGGCGTTGAGGGAAAATATGGAGTTGTGCGTTGAGGAAGCCTACATGGGGATCGAGCCGCGTAGAGGACGTGGATGCCGAACTTGGGGAGCTCGTGCTCATTATTTATAACCACAACATTAACATATGATATGAAATCATAAGTCTGCGGGCATCTTTGTGAAGGCAACATCACATGGCGGCAATGAGTTTCGTGAAGTTTCTACGGACATAAAACCAGCAGGTGTGCCGTTAACTAAGAGGGACATGAGCCGCATGGAATTTTTCACCGCATAGATGCCACCATTGACGAGTGATGGGTGAATAAGGTTGTTTCATTTGCAAATCGGGTAGCGTAAGAGCCACATGTATGATTTCCTAAGACCGCAGTATATGTATGTAGCAGCCAAGTTGTGTAACATATGTTACATACCGCAAAGCATGATGAGCTAAATCCTTTTAATGGGTAGCATCAATTGTTTAATAGTAATGTTGGATTGATATGAACCATGGCTTGAGATTTTCGTGCCACATTTGTTTAATGGTAACGTTTCTTTGTATGAACCGTAAGTTGATGGCCAAAGAGAACGAGGACATGTTGTGAGAAAACCTGGTGCTATTAAAGCATCCAAAAAGTTGAAGCAAAGATGTATGTCCTTAAAAAGGATGAAGGAGGTCGCATACAGGTTTTTTCTCAAAATACTGGCCATAATTCTATCTCAGAATAGCAGATGTGATTGGTAAGGTAGAACTACCAGAGAATGTCAAAATGGAAATGCTTGGTGACAATGTCACTGTAGTATTTGAACTTAGAACACCTGTACCTGTTGAATCGGGATAACACTTTACTCGAAAGGAAGGAGGGCGGACTGTTGGTACAGTGTTTTCCAGGAAGAGGAGACAAAAGATATGAAGGGTTGAATAGCGAAATATCAGTTTGAATAGCTGGCAAAGATCAAGATAGAGGAGTGAAGTAACAGTGTACATGAGCTAGTAGATCATATAGATAAACGGACAAGACTTGCAGAAATAAAAGGCCATGATTTATTCGTGAGATCATAAGTCAAAAAATGTATGGATTGGAAGGAACCACGCAGATTGGTTTAGTAAGTGGTAAGCAATCACACTTCTTTTGAACACTGAGCATTAATTCTTGAACGAGTGTGATAAAACATAGAGGCGACACTTAGCAGAGTCAACCAGCCCATTTCGCGTGCCTTCAGCAAATTAAGGGTCGTGATTGTTGGAGCGTGATAAAGCGATGACCGTTGGATGTACACTGATCGATGACAAAGATGAAACAGGTACGTTTGAAATATAATGTGGCTATATTTGTGTTGTTGGCATATTTGGGTTGTTATCCAAAGTCGAATTATTAAATGGATTGCCATAATAATATCATTGTCTCTCTAAAATTCAATTTGGGATATTAATGGGCGGAAATATACATGAAGAGTCATATATATGGATCATTTAAAGGGGATATAAAATTATGGTTTAGAAACATAATTTTGATAGAGGAATTTAATTCTAATTAAAAATTCTACTGTTTGGGTTTTTATAACCATGATTTAAAATGAGAGGAAATGTCCGATTGAAGGATGAGATGAACAAGCTTCCGAATGAGAATTTGAGTGACATGCATGGGGATATGCATAATTAAAATATATATGCGTAATGTGGATTCTTCACAGTTTTGGTTAAGTCATTTTGGACCAAAGCTTGTAGTTGGAAAAAAGAGAATTCTTTTGATTTGTGATTGAAAACATAATTGCTTGATGTTGTAAAATATTTGTTTTACCATCATGTGGCGAAAACTAAGGAGGAATTATTCAGGATGGACACAATGTACAAATTGTAAATTATTCATCAAAGAAGTTGAAAACATGTTCTCTGTACACAGATGAAGAAATGTGAATTGATGTTGTATGGTGCATGAAAGAGCAGGAAAAATGTTTGCACTAAAATGATGAGAAAAATGAATGAAGGACATGCGAGTATTTACAGTGACAAATACGGCACAGAAGAGTGGAAACCAGAGAATTGAGACTGCAAAAAAGAAGGTTCATTAATAACCTTAACAGGAGCATGAGGTATGATAATTCAGGAAGGTATTTTTGAACATTGAAGATTGAATGGTTTATTTATTTTCACCTTAAAATAAATCTTTAAAAACCTGAATTGCATTTCGACTAAAGACTTCAGTATCATATGAAATGATAAGGGCAACTGATGACTTGTCATAAGAATGAAGTATGAAAGAGAGTGAAGATTTTATATCCTAGAGATGTATTAGGGGTGTATGTTTTTTGGAGAATTGTAAACTTGAATTAAGTCAAAATATCCATTATCATTATTATTGGGGAAAAGCTTGAAGTCAAAACAAATGTTAGAGTCAAATAAAAGTTTGGATAGTTTGAGTATTTTCATCCAAGATGAAGAATTGGTGTAAGTCTGAAGTCAAGGGGTCGTAAGCTAAGTAAAAAGTCTGAATGTAATGGGGTGCATGATCGGCAGATCCCGACACCCAAAGAGTTCGTCATTGTAACACATGAGTTACTAAAGTGTTGTTTGCAGAAAATTGAAGCAAGAGGGTTTCCAGAGATTAATTCCAAGACAACGAAGCCAAGCGCAGGAGGAGAACTTTCATTTTTGATGAATGGAAAGTGTGAAGGATTGCTGAAAGGTGGATTGAATGAAATCCACAGGTGAACAGATGAAGTTCACAAAGGAAGAGAAGATGACTGGTGTCAGTCATTTCCGAAGATCTGATGAAGACCACAGAAGAAGGAAGAAGAAGTAAAATGCCAAGGTAAGTGGCATATTCGAGCAGTTGACAGATGAAGATTATGAGCGAGAGAAGGCTGAGATAACATTTCACCTTGAATTGTTAATGAAATTGTTGCAGAGAAATGTGAAATACCAGACACATGGTTGGACCATGAGGAAGAAGGTAAAGTGGCAGAGGCTACATGCAAAGAGGGAAAAACAGGTAAACATACAGTTGACGAAAGAGCTGAGGAAGCTCGAGCAGATGATAAGGTGTGAAGAACTCAGAGAGGCTGAGTAAAAAATGGATGTTTCCATTTGTGGCCCAGAATAGGATGAAATTATGGGTGAAGATATCAATGAGGAAGATCTCATGAACTATTGTGATAGTTCGGAAGAATATGAAGATGTGTTGGCGAGAGAAGTAGATGAGGCTATGAAGCCTTACATTTTAAAATCTCACAGTTTATGTATGTTTGCAGGATGTGCGAAAGATAGTGAGCAGTCTGATGGAACTGTCACAGAGATGAAGGAAAATTTTGAGGAGAAGTCTGGTGGAGAATGCCTTTCAGAGAAGGAAGGTACTGATTTATTTCAACAGGAAGAAAACATGAATGAAGTCTTGTTTGGTGTGAGACAACAAGTTGAAACTGTTATGGAGTAGGAGCATAGTAGAAATGCCAAAGAGATATTCCAAGGAGGTAAACAAATGTATTTGTTTGGTGAATTTGCTGACGGAATTTTACAATGTGATGGAATAGAAACTAGGACAACTCAGGAAGATTTCCAGAAGAAGGATGAAGCTGGGAATGAAGGTTGTGATGAAGTGCTGAAAAGATTTCATTGGGAAATCGAGTTCTTAGAACGATGGCTTAAGGAACCTAATGGAGAAGTAAAGCTTGCAGAACCTGATCCAAAAGAAATTATAGTTACTATACATGATAGATATGACATGTTTATATAGTTGAATGAATGTTATAACTTTTCAAATAATGATGTAAGTGTATGTACAGAAAGCGACATTAACAGATATGATGTCGAAGTAAGAGAAGTTGAGCATTAGGTACAGCAAGGGAGTTGTGTCCATAGAGACAAAAAGGAGACAAAAATATTAATCCAACAGGATGAATATGGAAGCAACCAGTAGTTCAAAATAGAATCTATTGAAGTCTAGAAATTTGATGATGGGAGATTGATGCCTAAAACATCAAAAGAGACCGAAAGGTCTTATCTTTTTAAAACTAACAGTTTGTTTGTGAATGCAGGTACAACACCGGACGAGAGAGTTGTTTCTATAAAAGAAATCAAGGACTATAGTTGTAATCAAGAAATAGTTCTTGCTTATTCTCCATTACAGGAAATTGAGAGTTCAACTCAATTAGAGACGAAAGAATTCGACAAAGAGGATTTACTCCGAGGAATTGGCAGAAGCAATTGTTGGAAAGGCCGATGGAATCTGATCGATAGAGTGGGTGATGAGTTACCAAATCGAGTTGACACCTTGAAGGAACAGCGACAGAACAAAGTTTGGAATCCTGGAGGGAGAAAGTCATCAGGACTTGTGGCTGTCGCAATGTTACAAAAAAAGCGACAGACCTCATAAACAGGAGTCTATGGAAACTTCTCTACATGGGGAGTCTGATGCAGGAGCATCAAAGCTAAATTTTTATTATTCCTTTGTGTAATTTAAGGGGTGAGATATTTTAATTATTTTATTAATTAATTTTCTCATTTTTAATAAATTAGGAGAGAAATATAAATATAAGGATTATTGTAAATATTCCTTAAATAATTAAGGATATGAGTGGAGTGAATTAGGTAGATAATCTAGGGATGAGGAATTCTATAAATGGGACTTAGTTGAGTCCAAAAAAATATAAATCCAAATTAGATTTTAAGTTGAGATTTGTGTGGAGGAAATTATGGAATGAAATAAATTTATATTTATGTATAAATAGGAGGGTTGCGTGAGGAAGAAAAACAAGGGAGACAAGTGAGGAAGTGAGGAAGTGAGGAAAACAGAGAGAGTAAGAGAAATGGTTTGAAGGGCCGAGAGCCAAGAGGCCGCCCATTGTAATATTTGGCCAAAGAGTTTTTATGTTTTTATATCAGTATTTTATTTATGTGGCTCTCTTTCCTTCATATGTATTTTTGAGCTAAACATATTTTTGGTTTTAACGAAGAAATTTAATTTTGAAGGTAGCACATGTGTTTTTATAAGCTAGGATCTGCTTAACCCAGTATCCTGGCATCACCGGTCTGCAGATATGATTTCAACTATAGATTTGAAATGAAAACGGTGGAAATGAATAGTCGGAAAATCATCCAAGCAAGGTTCAAGAATGGAATATGTAGAGAGGAAGACTTCCCATTTGCTATCGAGATGGTTGTATTTTGTGTTTGTTGGTTTGACTGTCCCATTTGAAACCATGTAAATCTGCCCAATTTGGACAAGTCCATGCAAGGAATATGCTAAATCACCGAAGGCAAAGAGATGGATTGCATCATTGGCACAATCAATGAGGTCAAAGCCGGAGACCTTTCTGGAGGCACAAACATTATTGAATGAGAGAAGGGTTATTTTTGCAAGCACCCTACCTTGGATTGACCATTTTTTACAGTAGGGGCTTGGCGTGATGAATGACATGGAAGTAAGAACAACAAAGGACAACTGAGCTAATGACGAAGCCAAACCCTGTGTCAAAGTAGGAACATGCAATAAGGGGCCATATGACGTTGAAGAGCCCGCTTGGAATGTGGACGGTTGTACAATTTGAAGAAGGGTTGGGTCCCCAATAAAGTTGCATGACGTTCAAGAACTTTGAGTTCAAACACTTTTATAGTCTTGAAAAGAAGGAAAGAAAGAGGAATCCAATGGGGCATTAGTTGGAATGTCAATGCGGAAGAGAGGGAAGGAAAATAAAAACATAAAGGACGTGGTGAAGAGTGTGAACATGCGCATATTTTTGCAAAAGTGTGAAAGTGGATTCTTTGAGAATAATAATTGAGCCCAGTTACAGGTAACTAGAGACGATATGGGTATAGTAAGAAAACGAAAGGAAAGTTATATGTTGGGAGGCACAGTCGGAGAGGGAAATTTGGTAGCATTGGGATGATATATTCATCGAAGGAAGAAGGATGAGTTCCACTATTTGGAGCGGTAGTTGGATCGTAGTAGAGTCAACTAGCAACAAAGTGATGGAATTATCTGTCAAGGTAGGTTCCATGATGAGGAGGGAAGGAGGTGTCCTAAAGGTGAAAGTCAGTGAGATGGAAATGTGAGGGGTCAAGATCAATGCAAAATATTTGAGAAGAGCAAGATTGATAATTCCATAGGGTTAAAAAGCTGGTTGATTATTCATGGTTGACACAAGCATGCATTTTGAAATCAACATGCTTTAAGTACATGATTCATGCAATTTTTGTAAAATGAAAAGGTTATGGCTGGAATGAAGGGGGTGATTAGAAAAAAATTCTAATTGCAAAGAGAAGCATATGCCATTTGGTGTCATGCAATTCAAAAATATTATGTAATGAATATAATAGTAAGATCAAATAAACAATAAATATTGTTTCATGAGAGGAATTCCCCTATTTCAATATCAAATTTGACATCATCTTTTTTGGGTTTATCTTTCTAATTTTCACAAGATCATTATATTTAAAGGGAATATATAAGGAAGCCAAAGGGCATGCCAATATAGAACATCTTAATGTCAAAAAGGATTGTTCATAAGAAATTTGGAATTCAAAGGCAAGGTTAGCTCCAAGACTGAATTTTAGTGATATTAGTAATTCACCATACCTACTTTGGGTAAACAAGAAGTGAGACTATTCGCAATTGAAGATCATTTATAGTGAGATGTATAGGTACAATAGTAATAAAGTCATAAATTGTTTGCCATGGAAGGTATATGTCACCCAGTGAGTTGTACAACATACGGATGGGCCAGTTGTTTCGAAATTGTGCTTCAAAACTTCAAAAGTTTGAATTGATAAAAAATAGAAATAAGTAAATAATAATATAAAATAATTTCTCCAAGCACATTAAAAAGAAAGGAAAATAAAATTAGTTAAGAATACACAAAAGTTCACATTATGAAGAAA
Source organism: Pinus albicaulis (assembly GCA_034641835.2). Lineage (NCBI taxonomy): Eukaryota > Viridiplantae > Streptophyta > Pinopsida > Pinales > Pinaceae > Pinus > Pinus albicaulis. The sequence goes on along the minus strand of CM076573.1, from coordinate 991,273,028 downwards.
ACTAAAGATAAAAAACAATTTGTTGATTAAATAATTTATCAACAATGGATCAATATAACAATGTTTGTAAAAAAATGGAAGGAAATTTGAAGATCAACAAAAATCCTAGCAATTTAGTTCTAGGTTTGGAACAACATATAAAATTGAGGGGCATCTATCCCATTATATCAGAATTTGAAAAAGGACATGAAATGGAAATTCAAAAATATTGGAAGCTTCAATATTTACATCAGTAATATATAACCAGCGGAGTTACAAAATATTTATTAAAGAAACACTAAGCCCTGAAGAAACAAATCACAAAATCGCTCTTCAACCCTAGATTAATATGAAAACATTTGTCACAAATCTGCTATATCTAAGCAAATATCCACTACATGAATACAATTAACACAATGAATTAAGTGGGATAAAGCATAAAATTTAGTTAGTTTTCCCATAGTTTTCCCATTTGAAAGCACGCAAGGACTCCTAGTAACTTAAAACACTGAAATTTGCATCAATTACCAATTAATGGTATACAAGGAGTAACTTGAGTATTAATTGATTCTAAGAGCACTAAAATTTCAAAATTATTAATAAAATTTTGTGGAATCCATAGAACATTTTTTTGAGCTCAAATTTCGGACTTATAGAGATCCATGCAAAAACATTTGAAAAGTGATGATTTCCAGACTATGATGAACATAAATTAGTGGTAATGGCAGAGTAGGAAAAATGGACTAGGAGGTATCTCGCGGAAACCTTTTCAAGGTAAGGCTTAAAAGCCTTAGCTCTAGGAGCAATGCCTACCCAATCGACTTCCAATCAACAATGTCAGACTATTCAAAAGATAAGATCACTTCCAGTGAGACGTATAGGTACAATAGAAATCAAGTCAGAAATTGTTGGCCATGGAAGGTATATATATCACCTAGTGAACTTCACAACATACAGATGGTATAGATGTTTTGAAATTGTGCTTCAAAACTTCAATTGTTAGAATCGATAAAAAAAATAAAAAAAATAATAACAAAAAATATTTTCTCCAAGCCAATTACAAAAAAAGGAAAATAATTTCAATTAAGAACTGAAAAAAAATTCACATTATCAAGAAAAATAAAGAAACAAACAATTTGTTGATTAAATACTTTATCAACAATGGATTATTATAACAATGTCTATAAAAAATGAGAGGAAAATTGAAGATGAACAGAAAGCTTGTTAAGTTAGCTCTAGGTTTGATATAATAGATGAAATTGAGGGGCATATATCCCATTAGAGAAGAATTTTAAAAAGGACATGAAATGGAAATATAAGAATCTTGGAAGATTCAATATTGACATCAGTAATATAACGATTTGAGTTACAAAACATTTATTAAAAAAATTAATCCCCGAAGAAAAAATCACAAAACCGCTCTTCCACCCTAGATTAATATGACAAAATTTGTCACAAATCTAATGTATTTGAGAAAATAGCCACTACAAGAATACAATTAATACAATAAAGTAAGTGGTATAAAGCAAAAGTTTAATATTGGAAATTGAAATGTTCCGAAGTATTGTAACAACTATAGTCAGTTTTACCATTTGAAACCATGTAAGGACTCCTAGTAACTTAAAACACTAAAATCTGCATCAATTACCATTTGATGGCATACATGGAGTAACATGAGTATTAACTGATTATAATAACTCTAAAAATTGGAAATTAGTAATAAAATTTTGTGGAATCCATAAAACATTTGTTTGAGGTCAAATTTCGCACTTCCAGAGTATTTGAAGGGATACAACGATGATTAAGGCATTAAATCCATGCAAAAACATTTGAAAATGATGAATTTCAGACTATGATGAACATTAAATAGTGGAAATTTTTGAGTAGGACATGTTGATCATATGGTTAACATTCACTTCTGTTCCCAGTTTTGAAGCCTCTCTGTTTGTGAAGAAGAATGCCCAAAAAGCCTCTTTTCCCCCCTATTTCACACCTTTTAAACCTCTGTTTTCATCCCCTTGTATCCCCTTCTAATTCCCTTCTTACCCTTCAAAATCATCCTATTTCCCCTTTGAACCTTACAAATACCCTTTGTTTGGCTTGAAAACCCCTTATTCTCCCTACCGAATCCCTTTCCTGGCCTTAAAACCCATTGAAATTATGCCCAAAGACCCACTTTTCACATATGAGGCTTAGCCCCTTTTCGACCAGCCCCCTTAACCACTTCCCCATCTACCCCGCACCCACGACCAAGCGCTTAAGGCCTGGGCGCTAATCGCATCGGAGAATCGGAACGGAAACGCCTTTTTCCTTTGTAAACCATGAAAGTCCCGATGCGATAGTGTTAATTCTGTCGGCCCTTTGAAGCAATCTCCGCCGTTGATTTTAATAGATCTAACGGTTCACACATGTTCATCGCGCCGATTGTTTCTTCCCAGTCACCCCTCCAATCGCAATCGAAAAATTTTAATGCACCGCTTCCCATTTCCTCTGATCCGATCGCAGCCGTTGACCTCTCAAAGATCCAACGGTCTAGATCTCATCACTCCCGCTCATCACATCAACCTCCCTCCCTGCCGATTCAATCTCCGCCTTCAATATTGTTCCAGATCGGATGGTTGGCGCTCAATCGCGCATCACCAATCGCAAGTCCTTAGAGTGTCACCCCACGCCTCCCCCGATTGTGATCCCCCGATCCAATCGTGATCGTCCGTTCGATCCAGATCGACGGTCTATGTTGCATCGCATCCTCCATGCATATTTGTTCATCGCGCGACCATTTAACTCCATCACGACATCTCAACCGTCGATCTCCTCCTGAGATCTGACGGTCCACATCTAATCGCCCTCCACCCGCTGGGTCCCACCATCCAAAGGTCCCACTTTCATTCATTTTCATTAGTTTCTTCCCATCCCGCATGTTTTTCATCAATTTTCCACTGCTCCACCACCGCTTCCACAGGCCTCCAGAACATTCCTTCCTCCACTCCCCGGATTTTATAATGAGTTTACTGCATTGTGCAGGGTTGTTACAGAGTGGTTAATTCACTCTATCTCTGCAATCATAGCCATTGTGATTCGGAATACAGAGAGGCCATTACATTCGCGGACAGTGTAACAGCAGCAGAGATTTAAAGGTTTATTAAAGCCCAAAATTGAAGATCAAACGCTTTAATCCTTATTTAAAAGGAAAGGGCGTAATGGGAAGACTAAAGAGCACACGAAACGGCCATATCTGTGTTTAATATCAGCGGAATGTCTTTCTATCCAGTTCACCAGTTCCAGAAGGCAGAACAGAGAGCTTTACAGCCAGAAAAGACTCCAAAGAAACATCAGAGGTCAGATATTGACCTGATAAAGACCCCTCAGCCATACTATAAAGTAAATAAAGCAATGCCCGAACCTGCAACAGATAGTCAATAGAGATGCACCCGGTATGCCAGCCTGGTCGCCAGCTCATCAGCCAGCGTTCCACCACCTGTGTTAGCGACCACCTCGACTCCATCTCATCAGTAAATATTGTCAATTCATGATTCGGCCCTAGTGGCCTTTTACTTTCACTTTAGTTTGTTACTTCTAAACTTTGAGTGGAATTCACATTCCACTCCTGCATTTTACTTTCTTTCAAGAACTCTTGTTTAATATTTTGTTTAAAATAGCCGTGAACCTAACTGCAAATGATGAGATGCCCCTATTCCTCATCATGAATTTTGGTTACTTTTGATGGAGACCTCCAACTAATTACAAGCACGTGAGGAAGATATTTTTCCCAAAAATATCTTCTCGCTCATGTTTCTGAGGCTTCTTTATAAGCATCAACTAAAGAGAAAAAAGGGTTCCAGATTTTCTAGAGAAATTGTTGTGAAAGATTTTTTGTATGCATTTTGTTGAAGCTTTAATATAAATGTGAAGAGCCCGTTGGGTCTCAATGAGAAGTAGTTCTATCTTTAATGAGGATTCTGGTCTTGGTGTTTTATATTCTGTAACTCTGCCTTATGTGATATAGTTTAGTTGTTCATTTCACTATTTCCATTTCTCTTGTATCATGCTCTGGAATGCGAGTGGATCACTGGTTCTGGTATGAATTTATCATAATTGATACTTATGCTGAACCTGTCTAGCGCTTTAAATATGGCTCAGTCATGATATGCTGTTTCATTTTCCACTTCATCCACGCTTCTTCTATATTAAGTGCTATGGGATGTTATTCTTAAAAGAAATAGACATGTATGGATTCTTATTATCATAAGCCCATCTCATGTTTAGATCTGTTTATGGGATTTCATCTCATTAGTGGTTAGTATTCCTTCTATTTTTCATACATAGCAAATACCGTCATATTTTATATCTCTATAAAGCATTTTCAGAATCCAGCCCTCCTTATAGAAAGCTCTCTTTGAATTGTCTGATACATTTATATTGAGGATTCACATCTTGCCTTTGTAGTGTTCCTTTCATTATGCTAAGTCTATGAGTATTCTGGTTCCACCTACATTGTACATTTTTGTTAAAATTGAAATAGAAAAAGAGCCTTGTTTTGCTAATTATCCTTGTTATATCATATTGCTCCTTGCTATATAAGATGTCCTAGGCACTGGTCTTTCACAACTCAAGGCTGTATCTAGTGTTGACAACATATTTTTGGCGCCGTTGCTGGGGAACGAAGTTAAGAAAATTTGAATCCCTGGGCCTCGAAAAAATCTTTATTCACTCTTCAGAAAGGTGAGCATGAAGTTTTGAGAGTTTTAGATCCCTCACCTTGGAGAATCCACAGTCATTTATCAGATAAAATTACTTGCAGTCCTGGCTCCTCATAAGCCACACCTGAGGTCAGATACATCTCAGCCAAAGACACCCTCTATGTCTGACCCAGAGAAGATCCTACATAGGAGAAGTTGGAGGGAAAGACAATTCATCCACACTGAGATCCCTGAATTTTCTTTAGAAGACTTTCCATCCTCTTCTTCTCAAGTGGCCCAAGTGCAAGGTTCTGAATCCACTGTGGGAGAAACCGGTTATTATTCAGACAGTCTACCTTTGGGAAACATCCAAGTCAAAGACGAGGCTGAATTGATAGATACTACTCGTTACATATTCCATCCCACTCCAGAGGCCGAAGAGGTCAAAGAAGTCACTGAAGTATCTGCTGTTAATATTCCGTCTTCCCTATCATCATCTCAAGCTTCTGTTCAATACATTCCTATTGTCATTCACAGCTCACTTCCACCTCCTCCTCCTCTTACACATCAAACTCTTCTGCTACCTCCACCTCCCCCAATGGCCAACGTTCTTGGTTTCTTGTTGAATAAGTATGCCCCCCTGGCATTACCTCAAGTATTGAATGATATGCCACATGAATATTTGAAGATATTACCCCGTTTCAATGGGGAAAATGAGATTGAAGATCAAAAGCATCTTGAGGTTTTCTGCTCTTTTGCAGAGAAATTTAATATGGAACATCTAGATGTAGTCTTAAGACTGTTTGTTCAATCTCTTGATGGTGAAGCCCAAAAATGGTTTAAGACATTGGGAGACCATTCTATCACCACTTGGGAAGGAATGGAGGATACTTTTCTTAGAAAATGGGGGGAGAAGAAAGATTATGGACACTATCTTACTGAGTTTAACACACTCAAGAAAAGACATAATGAAGGAGTGTCAGAGTTCATCAAGAGGTTTAATAAATTGTATTTGAGCCTTCCTGCTGATATGAAACCTCATCAAATTGCTGCTAAAGTTGTTTTCGTGGCAGCTTTTTACTCAGAGTTCGGTTTCTCTCTAAGAGAAAGAAAGCCTACCACCATGAATGATGCTCAAACAGATGCACTAGATTTGGAGGCAAATTTCGCCTCCACTGGAAAATCAAAGGGAAAACCAAACAAAGATGCTAGAAGGAAAGGCAAAGAGGAGGTGTCTGCTTCTAGCCAAGATAGAGACTTAGCTGATAACAGAATTGAAGAAATGAACAAAATGATTAAGAACCTTTCAAGTAAGCTAGTCAAACTTGAACTGGAGGCCAAGAAATCATCCTCCAAGAATTTCCAGAATGCTCCAAATAGGGGTTACAATCCTTAGTATAGGAAACCACCTCTGCAAATACTACAAAGGGAACGGAAAGAGCAACAAGATCAGGTACCACACCCGCTGTATTTGGAAGGCCAGGTAGATGGTCCTACTGAAGACACTGCCTATGAACAAGAAGATGCATATCTTTCTTTTTCGAATAGTGATGAGGTAGAATGTCCCTTGCAAGGAAGTAATGAAACGAAGATTCCATTACAAGAAGAAGAGAAGGTTAAAGGCGAATAAGACCCAGAGATTGATGAATATTGTAAGTAGTTTGTTGATTTCATGCAAGCACAGTTCAATAGAAGATATGACCTTAGATATTCTAGGAAAAGGACTCGTACTCAAGATCAGGAAGCATTTTGTTGATTTCATGCAAGCATAGTTCAATAGAAGATACGACCTTAGATATTCTAGGAAAAGGACTCGTACTCAAGATTAGGAAGAAGAGCCACCCCAGAAGGAAGCACCCGCTCAGAAGGAGACAACAGTGCAAAAGGTCATAGACAAAGGTAAGAGGCCTCTAAACGAATTTTTGCAGTCTAATGATCAAATTCCTTCCTCTTCAAATGTAGTCATTCCCCCTAATACCAAGTCTGTGTCAAAAGAAGTCAAACCCTTGGCCGAAAATAAAGAGTCTAAGGAGGTCGTAACAGAAAAGCCCTCTCCTGCCTTTAGTCTACAAAAGGGGCTTGAGAAGGTCAAAATCCCAGTCCCCTTGACTGAATTGTTGAAGCAACCTGCATATCAGTCTCAGGTCACCTCCTTCATGCTCCCTCCAAAAGCTGCACATATCCCAGACAGTCTCAACCTTCAAGAAGAAATACCCATGGTTGTGTTTGGCCCCCACATTGAGGAATTAGATGCTTCTACTCCTCCTTTTTATGTGTCTCTAGTGATTCATGACCTGCTATTACAGAATCGTATAGCTGATCTGTGAGCTTCCATATCTCCATTGCTTCACAGTCATGGAACAACTAGGACTACAAATCACCCGTCCATACAAGGATCTCTATTCATTTGATTCCAAAAGAATTAAATGTCTAGGTATGATCAAGGATCTGGTGGCCAATTTGGCCTAAATCCCAGCCAAAATTGTGGTGATGGACATTGTGGTGGCTGACAACCCAGCTCGCTCCGGCATGTTGCTGTCAAGGTCCTGGGGGACAAAAATCGGTGGGTCAATCAAGTTGGACTTGACATATGCTACTATCCCAGTTTTTGGTGGCCAGGAGAGGAGGTTGTATAGGGAAACTAGATTTGTCAAGACAGTTACCAAAGCTGACAACTCGGTCAATTCTCCAGTCTATAGTAAAGAAGGAGATTTCTCATGCTTGATGTTGGAAGAAGATCAAGATTATGCTCATGAACCATCATTCTGCCAGATCAAGACCGAGCAGTCCTTAGAGAGCCATGAAGCAGGAATCTGGACACTTCATTTTGACGGAGCAAATTCTAGAGAAGGTAATGGGGCTGGAGTATTATTGATTTCTCCTACAGGCCAATGGGTCCCATTGTCTTTCAAGCTAGAATATGAAGCCAATAATAATGTGGCCGAATATGAAGCACTTCTGTTAGGGTTACAGACAGCCAGAAGCATGAATATACAAATTTTAAAGGTTCTGGGAGATTTGGAACTGGTAGTTAGACAAGTGAAGAATCAGTGTCAAACCAAACATCCTAGGCTGAGGTCTTATAGGAACGAAGTGTGGGACCTGGTGGAAAATTTTTTCTTGGCATTTAACATTCAATTTATGCCTAGAGAGTAGAACAGGATGGTTGATTCCCTTACAGTAGCTACTAGTACATTTCGTCCACCTCAGAACCCTCTCTTAAGATATGAAATTGAGGTGTGTTATCGGCCATCAATCCCAGACAACATCAAGCACTGGCAGGTGTTTGAGGATGAAGAGCAAGTGCAAATATTTATGGAAACAATCGGAGAATTCTTAAACATGGAGATAGATGTTTGTGAAGAAGAAGAAGCTGAAGACCTTTCAGAAAACAAATGGGAGGAAAAGGTGGTAGGTCATAAAGTGTTGCAATTGAAGGGAAACGTTATACCTATAGGACTGGTGCCTCTAGAAATATTTTTTGACAAGAACGATGTCTCACTGCAGCCAAACAAAGTGGTAGAATAAAATCAGGTAGAAGACCTAAATCTTGGTACTGATGCTGACCCAAAAATTGTGAAGCTGTCCAAGATAGTCCCAGGAGAATATAAAGAGCTCTACCAGAAATTATTTCAGTCCTACAAAGATGTGTTTGCATGGTCTTATCAGGACCTAAAAACTTTTGATATCAGCATCATGCAGCACAAAATTCCCCTGAAAGCAGATGCGAAGCCGCACAAGCAGAAGCTTAGACAGATTAACCCTCTGCTTCTCCCCTCCATAGAGAAAGAAATTATGAAGTTATTGAAGGCCAAAATAATTGTGCAATTGAGGTACTCTGAGTGGGTGGCAAACCTAGTCCCTGTCCTGAAAAATAATGGAGAAATAAGGTTGTGTGTTGATTTCAGGAATCTGAATTGAGCATCCTTGAAAGATAATTACCCATTGCCCAAGATGGATCATATCCTGTAGAAAGTGGTGGGAGCTTCTCGGATGTCAATGATGGATGGTTTCTCTGGTTACAATCAGGTGGTTGTACTTCCAGAAGATCAAAAAAAGACTGCTTTCACCACGCCATGGGGTACATTTATGTATGCCAGGATGTCGTTTGGGTTGATTAATGCAGGGGCTACTTTCCAAAGGGCCATGGACATTGCCTTTGTTGGGGAGCAAGATAAGTTTGTGGTGGTCTATCTTGATGATATCACTGTGTTTTCAAAGGATGATACAGAGCACATTGAATACTTGCGTAGAACTTTTGAGAAATGCATAAAGTACGGTCTCTCTCTCAATCCACAAAAGTTATTATTTGCATTGGAAGAAGGTAAGCTTCTGGGACATATTGCAACCAAATATGGGATAAAAATTGATCCTAAAAGAGTTGAATTCATTAATGGTATTTCTCTTCCCAGAAATAAAAAGGAGGTGCAGGTGTTCCTTGGACGTATTAATTTTCTAAGGAGGTTTATCCCTAACTATGCAGAGATAGTTAGACATATAACAGACATGCTTAAGAAGAATAATGAGGTGAAATGGTCCCAGGAATCACGAGAGGCCTTTTCCAGAATAAAAAACACCTTTGCTGAAGCCACGGTGTTAGCTGGGCCAGACTATACCAAACCCTTTATGATTTTTTCATTTGCATCACCTCATACAGTGGCAGGGGTCTTATTGTAGAAAAACGAAGAATGGTATGAGCAACCCATCGCTTTCTTCATTCAGGTGCTCCATGATGCAGAGCTAAAATATAACATATTAGAAAAGCAGGCATATGCCCTGGTGAAGTCTCTTAAAGAATTTTGCATGTATGTCTTGCAGTCCCATATCACTGCGTTTGTGCCTACAATAGCTGTAAAAGATATTCTTATCCAAGGAGATAGCGAAGGGAAAAGAGGGAAATGGATTTCCAAAATACAATAGTATGAGCTAGACATCCGTCCTACCAAACTAATTAAGGGCCAAGGATTAGCCAAAATCTTATCTGAATCAAATTGTCAGGCTCTGGGTATAAATCTGTCCATGATAACAAATGAGGAGTCTGAGAAGAAAGAAGAGCGGCAGGGAGTAGAGATAGCTACTCAGAAGACACATATGAAGTATCTCATTAGCTCATGGTACAAGGAGATCGTGGAGTATCTTTTAACACTCAGCTGCCCTCCTAGCTGTGACAAAGCCAAATATAGGACACTAAGGTTGAGATCACAGAAGTATGTTGTTGCCAATGGCCGGCTGTATTGGCGAGATCCCTTAGGCATTCTGATAGTGTCTTACAGAGGATGAGGTAGAAAACATAATGGCTGAATTTCATGATGGCATCTGTGGGGGTCATTACAGCTGGAAGGCCATTGCTCACAAAATCCTGAAGGCTGGTTTCTTCCGACCCAAACTCTTTGGAGATGTGTTTGCCCGGGTCATAACTTGTGAGAAATGCCAAATATTTGCTGAAAGACAGAAGTTGGCACCCCTGCCGATGATCCATGTTCATGTGGATGAACCATTCCAGCAATGGGGAATTGACTTTATCAGTGAAATACATCCTCTATCAAGTGGCCAGCATAAGTGGATATTAACTGCCACAGATTATTTCACGAAGTGGGTGGAAGCTATACCTGCAAGGAATGCAAAAAATGTCGTGGTAATGAAATTTATGGAAGAAAATATAATATCAAGATTTGGCTACCCTGCCAAGATAGTGATCGACAATGCACAGGCATTTAAGTCTGCAAAGTTTGCCAGTTTCTACCAACAGTATAACATTGCGCTAGGTCATTCTACGGCCTATTACCCACAAGGAAATGGCCTGGCAGAGTCTTCAAATAAAACCCTGGTGAGGGCACTGAAGAAGGCTATCAATGAAAATCAGAAAAATTGGGATTCCCAGTTGAAATTCGCTCTGTGGGCCAACAGGATTATCAGAAAGAGAGCAACCGGGAAGTCCCCGTATGAATTAGTATATGGGAGGGCAGCAATATTCCTTGTATAGTTAGCCTTACCAGTAGCCTGATTCATGCAAGAAATTCAAGAAGAACTCGATGATGTGACCAGGAGAATCAATCAGTTGGTGGAGTTAGAAGAAACAGGGAACCAGGTAAGTCAGAGGCTAACTGAATATCAAGAGAAGATGAAGGAACTTTTTGATCAACATGCCAAGGATAGGAAGTTGTAGGTTGGGGATTTAGTGCTTAGATGGGATATTCGAAGAGCTGAAAAGGGGAAACATGGTAAATTCGACTCACTCTGGTTCGGCCCTTTTAAAATTGTGAAACAAGGGGGCAATAACACTTTCAGGTTGGAAAATTTACAAGGAGATTTGCTCGATGCCCCTGTAAACAGTCAGCTCCTAAAACATTACTTCCAGTTCTAATTCAGGCCGAGAGAGCTTGATGTATTATACTGTGCATTATTTTTCTGTTTTCATCTTTGTTTGAATGATGTGCGTGTGTGATGAATCATGAAGAGAAAAATAAAAAGTGCTGAAGAGTGGTGTCCACACAGAAGATTAACAGGTGGTCTGTGAAGTTCTCGACGCGCCCAAGGATGAACGTGTCATCCCAAGGTGGAGCCAATGTTTATCATATGGTTAACATTCACTGTTGTTCCCAGTTTTGAAGCCTCACTGTTTGTGAAGAAGAATGCCCAAAAAGCCTCTTTTCCCCCCTATTTCACACCTTTTAAACCTCTGTTTTCATCCCCTTGTCTCCCCTTCTAATTCCCTTCTTACCCTTCAAAATCATCCTATTTCCCCTTTGAACCTTACAAATACCCTTTGTTTGGCTTGAAAACCCCTTATTCTCCCTACCGAATCCCTTTCCTGGCCTTAAAACCCATTGAAATTAGGCCCAAAGACCCACTTTTCACATATGAGGCTTAGCCCCTTTTCAGCTAGCCCCCTTAACCACTTCCCCATATGCCCCGCACCCACGACCAAGTGCTTAAGGCCTGGGTGCTAATCGCATCGGAGAATCAAAACGAAAACGTCTTTTTCCTTTGTAAGCCATGAAAGTCCTAATGCGATAGTGTTAAGTCTATCATCCCTTTGAAGCAATCTACGCCGTTGATTTTAATAGATCTAACGGTTCGCGCTTGTTCATTGTGCCCATCGTTTCTTCCCATTCACCCCTCCAATCACAATCGAAAAATTTTAATGCACCGCTTCCCATTTCCTTCGATCACGATCCTCTGATCCGATCACAGCCGTTGACCTCTCAAAGATCCAACGGTCCATATCTCATCGCTCCCACTCATCACATCAACCTCCCTCCCCGCCGATTCAATCTCCGCCATCGATATTGTTCCAGATTGGACGGCTGGCGCTCAATCATGCATCGACAATCGTAAGTCCTTAGAGTGTCACCCCTCGCCTCCCCTGATTGCGATCCCCCGATCCAATCGTGACCGTCCGTTCGATCCAGATCGACAGTCTGCATTGCATCACATCCTCCATGCATATTTTTCATCGCGCAACCATTTAACTCCATCACGACATCTCAACCTTCGATCTCCTCCTGAGATCTGACGGTCCGCATCTAATTGCCCTCCACCCGCCAGGTCCCACCATCCAAAGGTCCCACTTTCATTCATTTTCATTAGTTTCTTCACATCCCACATGTTTTTCATCAGTTTTCCACTGCTCCACCACCGCTTCCACAGGCCTCCACAACATTCCTTCCTCCACTCCCAGGATTTTATAATGAGTTTACTGCATTGTGCAGGGTTGTTACAGAGTGGTTAATTCACTCTGTCTCTGCAATCATAGCCATTGTGATTCGGAATACAGAGAGGCCATTACATCCATGGATAGTGTAATAGAAGCAGAGATTTAAAGGTTTATTAAAGCCCGAAATTGAAGATCAAACGCTTTAATCCTTATTTAAAAGGAAAGGGCGTAATGGGAAGACTAAAGAGCACACGAAACGGCCATATCTGTGTTTAATATCAGCGGAACATCTTTCTATCCAGTTCACCAATTCCAGAAGGCAGAACAGAGAGCTTTATAGCCAGAAAAGACTCCAAAGAAACATCAGAGGTCATATATTGACCTGATAAAGACCCCTCAGCCATACTATAAAGTAAATAAAGCAATGCCCGAACCTGCAACAGATAGTCAATAGAGATGCACCCAGTATGCCATCCTGGTCGCCAGCTCATCAGCCAGCGTTCCACCACCTGTGTCAGCGACCACCTCGACTCCATCTCATCAGTAAATATTGTCATTTCATGATTTGGCCCTAGTGGCCTTTTACTTTCACTTTAGTTTGTTACTTCTAAACTTTGAGTGGAATTCACATTCCACTCTTGCATTTTACTTTCTGTCAGAAACTGTTGTTTAATATTTTGTTTAAAACAGCCGTGAACCTAACTATAAATGATGAGATGCCCTTATTCCTCATCATGAATTTTTGTTACTTTTTATGGATACCTCCAACTAATTACAAGCACGCGAGGAAGATGTTTTTCCCAAAAATATCTCCTCGCTCATGTTTCTGAGGCTTCTATATAAGCAACAACTAAAGAGAAAAAAGGGTTACAAATTTTCTAGAGAAATTGCTGTGAAAGAGTTTTTGTATGCATTTTGTTGAAGCTTTAATACAAATGTGAAGAGCCCGTTGGGTCTCAATGACAAGGAGTTCTATCCTTAATGAGGATTCTGGTCTTGGTGTTTTATAGTCTGTAACTCTGCCTTATGTGATATAGTTTATTTGTTCGTTTCACTATTTCCATTTCTCTTGTATCATGCTCTGGAATGCGAGTGGCTCACTAGCTCTGGTATGAATTTATCATAATTTATACTTATGCTGAACCTGTCTAGCGCTTTAAATATGGCTCAGTCATGATATGCTGTTTCATTTTCCACTTCATCCACACTTCTTCTATATTAAGTGCTATGGGATGTTATTCTTAAAAGCAATAGACATGTATGGATTCTTATTATCATAAGCCCATCTCATGTTTAGATCTGTTTATGGGATTTCATCTCATTAGTGGTTAGTATTCCTTATATTTTTCATACATAGCAAATACCGTCCTATTTTATATCTCTATAAAGCATTTTCAGAATCCAGCCCTCCTTATAGAAAGTTGTCTTTGAATTGTCTGATAAATTTATATTGAGGATTCACATCTTGCCTTTGTAGTGTTCCTTTCATTATGCTGAGTCTATGAGTATTCTGGTTCCACCTACATTGTACCTTTTTGTTAAAATTGAAATAGCAAAAGAGCCTTGTTCTGCTAATTATCCTTATTATATCATATCGCTCTTTGCTATATAAGATGTCTTAGGCACTGGTCTTTCACAAATCAAGGCTGTCTCTAGGGTTGACAACATGACATATGGACTGGGAGGTAGCTTGTGGAAACCTTTGCAAGGTAAGCTTAAAATTTTTAGGTCTAGGAGAAATCCCTTCCCAATCAACTTCCAATCAACAATGTCACATTTATTCCTTCTTAACACATTCACAAAAATTCCTATCAAATCAATAATTAATCCATGCAAGTACTCCTCCTACAAAATATATCTTTTTATCCAAGGTTTGTGTGCATTAAGGAAATTAGGTGGTGAGGGATGGAAACAGGTAGGAGAAGTGGCTCATTAAAAGCATTGTAGTGAGGGATGGAAATTCACCCTGTACAAACCATCCTCGGGCCAGTGGAAATGGGTAGAAAACAATAGTTTGGATCATTATGTGGATAGGAATTGTACCCAACACAACCTTTGTCTTGCCAACTTTATGGCCAACCTTAGAAATATTTTTTCCCTCTAAGCGGCCATAAAAACAATATAATTACTCAAAAAATCTGAAAATCATCACAGACCCTGGATAAAATCATGTTCAATCAATGTGCTAATGGTAAATTTTGATAGGTATCTCACCCAACCATCAACAAGAATTGAAATATATTCCACTACCCTATAACACAAGGAAGATATTTTCCTTGTCTCCTGAACCTATTGTATACTTTCTAAAAATGACCTAGAAGACCAATAATTCACTCTCAAGCATCCAAAAAGTAGAAAATTAAAGGTTTCTTAGTACCAAGAACACAATGTGCTTCCATGGTCGATCCAAGAATCAGAATGATAGAATGGGTTAGTGCAAGTTCATTAGTGTCTATAGAGTCATTATTAGGGGTATGCAAGGGCAAAACTAATTACGACAATTTGTGTTTGTGTCAAGGAATATGTGACAAGGAGACTGATCTAAAATCATTAATAAACCAAAGTTTAAAGACCTCAGTTATTTCCATACTCGGTTAATAAAACAATATTGAAACAAAATACGATACTCTAAAATCCAAGGAATCATATAACTTTAAAGAATCTTTGAAAATTGATACATCAAAAAATTATATGCAATTTAGGCCCTTACCAATCCAGTGGTTCCATAACCTTATAATTCTTATCCTTCAAGAAAAGAAGAGGATTTTAACTCCCCAATCACCAAGATGGTACTGGGCTATCTAGCTTTGAGGGAATAATTTTCCCCGAGGGACCTATGAATCATTGATTGGAAAACTAGCCCAAAACGCACAGTCAACTCCTGGACTCAACATGCTAAAAAATTGGGTTATGAAAAAGTTAGGGGAAATAAAACTAGAGAATAAAACATAATTCAACAAAGTACTGGCAATTGTCTGCAAACAATGAACATTGTTCCCTGTGAGATAAAATATTGTGGTTCGATCCCAATCCCATTGGTGTCTCAGCTCAGAATGGAGGCCTTGGAGGCTCCTTCTTAACCATAAACTAGTGGATATTTGGGTAGAGACATGTAACAACATTTGCTTGCAGTCCTTTTTGTGAAAAGAAGAATCGAAACATAAAAAAATCGAAATACAAGACTACCAAAAGTAAAGGGGTTTTAACAAAAGTGTGGAATAAAAATATGGGAGAAACACTTTCCATGGACCATGTGCCCTATATCATGAGGGCCAGCTGCCCCAAAAATCAGTCCTCACAGTACAGCTGCAAGCCCTCGGTCTTCAGAACATAGCTGCAAGCCCTCAGTCTTCATAACATAGCTAGAAGCCTTGAACGATGCCACCCAATGATCCACCATAAAATTATTTGTCACTATATTTCTATTGTGTTTATTTGGCTACATGGGGGTAGATGGTTGTCTTACGGGGCACTATTTCTGTGGATTCACTTCTCTCGTGGGCAAGATTTGAAACTTTCGAATAAGGCCTCTTCACCTATTATTAGAGGAATATTATATCCAATGGCCTGAAGTCCCAACATGATAAGAGAGATGTATGGGGCAACTTATGCCTTCCCTTGAATGTAGTATAATTCATTGAGAATGCACCCAATCATCACTGATAATGTTAATATGCACAACATGCCTTCTACACTCTTGCAAGAAATGATCTCTTATATTTGTCTCCTATATAGAATGGGAAGTGTCCAGATCTTAATCTTCCTAAAAAATAATGGGTCATCTGTTGTAGAGCCCAGTGGGAAAGTAATTAATTATAACCGATATGTAGTAGACCTTAACTTTCAAAAGGAGAAGGTAGATATTAGGCTCAAAAATTCACTTCTAGAGATGGAGAAGTGGAAAATAAAAGCCAAAGAGAAGAGACATATATTGTTATGAAACCAGCTCCAAAAATAGAAGAGAAGAGAGATCAATGCCTTAGAAATCAGCCACTTCGAGGGGGAAACGTCCAATACATTAAATAAATGAACAATTCTTGGATGATACAAATGACAAAACCTCCTTCTATATATAGGGGTCCATGGGATCACAATATAATCCTAGACGACCTAACAATAATAATTTAAGGGAACAACAATAACAATATGGGGGTTACAGGGGCACAAAAATAACAATAAGGGGGCTACACTAATAAAAATAAGGGACTACACTAGTAATATGGGGACCTAACATGCCCCTCTCCTTCAAAAAAGTGTTGTCCTCAATGCTTGAGTAGCTCTAGATGCTTCTGTATAAAATTCTCATCCTCCCATGTAGAATATTCAATGGGTAAGTTCTTCCACTTGATGAGATACTCTGAAATTAATCGATTTCGTAGCTATAGAGTTATTGTTTCTGTGTCTATTTCAGGTTCCATTTCATTTTTCCTTCCTCATCAATTTCTAGCAATATTATTTGAACTAGAAGTTTGTCACCTATAACCTTCTTTAAGCATGAAACATGCCATAATACCAATCTTTTGGAACACCTTGTAAGGACCATATTATTTTGGCGATAGTTTATTATCCTTCTTAGCTTGCTTGAGGGATATTTGTTTGTATGGTTGTAGTCATAAAATACCCAATATCCTACATCAAAACTTCTCTCACTGTGATGTTGATCTACCTATTGTTTCATTCGATTTTGTGCCAAATTGAGGTTATCCTTTAAGAGTTCGAGA
Organism: Pinus albicaulis; assembly: GCA_034641835.2. Classification (NCBI taxonomy): domain Eukaryota; kingdom Viridiplantae; phylum Streptophyta; class Pinopsida; order Pinales; family Pinaceae; genus Pinus; species Pinus albicaulis. The sequence continues at coordinate 991,255,992 of CM076573.1, read as the reverse complement.
ACTTCCTATTGATTCTTGATGTGATCTTCCACTTCTTGCACCTTATAATTTTCTCTTAAAGATGATGTGATGGATGGTGGATGATATCCATAAAATGCCATAAATGGGGTCATTTCTACTGCAGTATGGAAGGAAGTGTTATACCACCATTCCGCCAGAGGTAAACACTTGACCCATTGTGTTTGTTTATCAGATACAAAACTCCAAACATTTGTTCACTATCTCAGTTTGACCATCAGATTGAGGATGATAATATGAGCTATGAGCTAGTTGAGTACCCAAACAAGAAAATAATTCCGTCGAAAAAATTTCTTGTAAAAATGGGATCTCTGTCATTTACCATAATCTTTGGGGTTTCCATGTAGCTTTTGAATTGTTTCCATAAATGTAGTAGCAATTGTACTTTATTTAAATGGATGAGATAATGCACAGAAGTGTGCATACTTGGTAATTATATCAACTACCACCATGATGACACTCTTTCCTTTGAACTTAGGTAAACCTGTGATAAAATCCATTGAAATCTCCTCTCAACGTTGACTTGGAATGGATAAAGGTTGTAGAAGACCCGGGGTCTTAATTGTCTCAACTTTATTTTGTTGGCAAACCAAACATTCTGCCACAAAATTTTGAATATCAGATTTAAGGCCATCCCAAAAAAATTCTTTCTTCAGCCTATGGTAAGTTTTTAAAAATCCAGAGTGTCCTCCTAAAGGAGAAGTGTGCTATTCCAAAATAATATTTTGTTTTATTTGGCAATTCTTACAAAGATATAAGCAATCTTTGTACCATAAGGAATCATTTTTCCAGCTAAATGTATCAGATGTACTAGGATATTTCTTCAACTTTTGAAGGAGTGTCCACACTTCTTCATCCTTCTTCCATTCATCTCTTGCTTCGGTTATCTAATCTGGTTGGATAATAGAAATTGCACAGAGCAATTCTTCCACCTCTTCATCCTTTCTTGAGAGTGCATCTGCAACAACATTTAGCTACCCTTTTTTGTAGATGATTTCAAAGTCATAACCCAACGTCTTTGTGACCCATTTTTGCTGCTCTTCTAAATATATTCTTTGTTCCAAAAAGTGTTTAAGACTATCATGATCAGTTTTTACCTTGAAGTACCTTCCCATTAGGTAAGGTCGCCATTTCTTTAGTGCATGTAGTATTGCCAACATTTCCTTCTCATAAATAAATTTCTGTAAATACTTTCCTTTGATTGGATGACTTTCAAAAGAAACAGGTCTTCCTTCTTGCATTAAAACAACACCAATTCCATTTCCTGAGGCATCACATTCCACAATAAAGGTTTTTGTGAAGCTTGGTGTAGCTAAGACCGGTGCTAGGCACATTGCCTCTTTAAGATGTTCAAAGGCCTTAGTTGCTTCAGGATTCCATGAAAATGCATCTTTCTTCAATAATGTTGTTATAGGTGTTGCCATTCTCCCACAATTCTTAACAAACTTGCGATAATACCCTGTTAACCCGAGAAATCCACGCAACTGCTTTATGGTTGTGGGGACTTTCCATTCCTTAATGGCTTTAATTTTTTTAGGGTCTACCTTAACACCCTCGTGAGATACAATATGACCCAGATATTCCACCTCTTATACTCCAAAGAAACATTTGGATGTTTTTGCATATAATTGTTTCTCCTGAAATAGTTTGAGCACCCTGTAAACATGTTGAACATGATCCTTCCAAGACCTGCTGTAGATTAGTATATCATCAAAAAATACTAGCACAAATTGTCTAAGGAAGGGTTTGAAAACGGAATTCATCAACCTTTGAAATGTAGAAGGTGCATTGGTAAGGCCAAAAGGCATGACCAAAAATTCATAATGACCCTCATGAGTTAGAAATGTTGTTTTCGAAATATCTCCAGTCTTCATTCTAGTTTGATGATATCCTGAACGCAGATCCAACTTGGTAAAATAAATAACATGATCCAGATTTATGCAGGAATGCAAAAAAATAAGCATATAACCATAAATACAAAGATGCAGTGGAAATAACACTTCATTTCATTAATATCAAAGAACTGAAATTTTCTTGCAGACGAGAAAATAAATAAGCTAGCTAGGGCGGCACACTCAGCTATCTGCGAGGAAGAGGCCTGGCGGATACAAGCCTCTTCGGGGGCGAGTTGTGATGAGGCAGAAGGAGCCTGTTGTTTAGAAACAATGGAAAACCCTAAGCTTGTCCAAAACCTAAAACCCTAACCCTAGGAGATGAAGCGCCAAAACTATGGGCCCCGTTTGGGTAAATTGGTGTTTCAACTTCCCAGGGGCGTGACTTTGGCATACAATCTCCATTTGACGCATACCATACCTCGTTAGAAATATCTATCAGAGGACTACAAATTTTGAGTGAGAAACATTGGTCCATGGATCCATATTGCTCTCTGTTTTCCCAAAAAACGTCGTTTAGGGCCTCAAAACGGCTCCGGAAGTTCAGGACCCGAAAAATTGCTAAAAATAGTAAGTTGTGCCGAAACTGAAAAACTGAAAGAGACAATGGTGGGACCCCAAGTGGAATAGGTGAGTGACCACCAATATCCACCTGGATCATTCCTCCCCCCTTAGGAAGCAATGGTCCCCATTGCGTTAAGTTCCTTCATGAGATGAGGAAACTTCTGCTGAACTTGGGCCCTGGTGAACCACTTTCCTTGGTGTAGGAGTTGGCCAGCTTTGACAACCCGATACAGTTGGATCTTTTGTTGGTGAGTGTTCTTGATTTGCATGTCCATGATATAATCTATGGTGGCCTATTCCATGTAGTCGGGGTTTAACTCTATTGGTGTGAGTTGTTCTGCAATGTTAGAGGTGTCCAGTAGAGGTGGGAAGTAAGGACGAAGGTGGTCCAAATTGAATACTGAGTGCAGACCAAGGAATGGTGGAATAATGAGCTTGAAGGCATTTTTCCCTACATCTTGGTGATGGTGTATGACCCGTATCAGAGCGGGTGAAGCTTACGGTGGGGTCTAGTGAGGCGCTCCTTCTACAAATGTAGCCACACTTTGTCGCCCACCTGGAAGTTGTGTGGCACCCGATGTTGATCATGGCGTTGCTTGTACTTAGAATTGGCTCTGTCCAATATGTCATGAACCTGTTGGAAGATGTGTTGAATGCACTCGATGAAGCTATTTTCTTTGTCAACTTCAGACTGGACATGAGCCGAATCGGCCTGAGTAGCCACAAATGGCAGGCTATGTCAATGGGACATAGTGGTTGGAATCCCAAGCCCACCTGAAAGGGGCTGTGGCTGATTGAGCTGTGGAGAGCCCAATTATAACTATGTTGTACATAGGGGAGGCTCTCGTCCAATGTGCATGGATGCTTTGAATTGTACATGTGCAAAATGTGTACAATCATTCTGTTGACAACCTCTGTCTGGCCATATATTTGGGGATGGAAAGATGTGGACCTGGTGAGCTTGGTGTCCAACATTGACCAGAGGCTGAACCAAAATGTGCTGAGGAACCTGCTATCCTAATCTAATATGATAGACTGTGGGATCCCAAAGTGCACCCACACTCGTTCAAAGAATATTTTAGCAGTGGCTCCTGCTGTGATATTCTTCTTGCAGTCCGCCATAATGGCCATCTTCGTGAATCTGTCGACGACCACGAAAACACAGTCATTTCCATGCTTAGTAGAAGGAAGGCCTGACATGTAATCCATGGAGATGGATTCCCAAGGTCGACTAGGGGTAGGTAGCAGAGTATATATGCCTTGCTTCTTGATGGTCGGTTTGGAAATGACACAAGTAGTGCAGGATCTGATGTTCTTCCCGACATCCTTTCGAAGGTTCGGCTAATAAAAATACTTCTGTAGTATTGCTACTATTTTCTCGACCCCGAAATGCCCAGCAAATCGACTGTAGTGTGCTTCCCATATCATATTGGCACGCTCGCTTGAAGGAACACAAAGGTGTCCCAGGTGACATAAAAGTGCATCTTGGAGGTGAAAATTTGGAACTTGCATACCCCCCAAGAGTGCTTTGTATGTGCGGCCGAATTCTGGGTCTCTCTTGTAGAGAAGCGTCCAATCAAAAGTCTCATGCCCACAAGAGTTGAGAACGATGGTGAGCGCCACGATCGGTGGTCGGTTGAGGTAGTCTGCAACATTATTGGTGCTACCTTTCTTGTACTTGATATTAAAATGAAATTGTTGTAGATATGTGGACCAATTCTGATGGAGATCATTCTGCAACTTCCCTTGTGTCTGTATGAACTGCAGGGGCCGATGGTCTGTGTGGATGATTGTTTCCTTCCCCAAAATGTAATGCTTCCATTGTCGACAAGCTTGCACAATGGAATACATTTCTTTGTCATAAGTGGGATACTTGCGAACTGTGTCAAACAATGTCTCACTGTGATATGCCACTAGATTTCCCTGTTGAGTAAGAACTGCCCCACTAGCATAGTCAGAGGCATCTTTCTCGATCTCAAATGGCTGTTGCAAGTCTGGTAATGTGAGCACTGGGGAAGAACAGAGGTGATTTTTCAATTTTGTGAACGCCTTTTGTTGAGATTCCTACCAAAATAATTTTTCTCTCACTCCTCCCTTGGTGACTTGACTCAAGGGCCAAGTGATATGAGAGAATCCCAACATGAACCTCCGGTAGAAATTAGCAAGACCCAGAAAGCTGCGAAGCTCTGTTATAGTGGTTGGGGCTGGCCAATCCCGAATGACTTAGATCTTGGTTGGATCCACATGCACCCCCCTTTCATCAATAATGTATCCCAAATATTGAACCTGGGTCATGCCAAAAGTGCACTTCTCAAATTGGCACACAACTTGTGTTGCCGCAGTGTTTGGAGGAATTTTCGGATGGTGGAGGAGCTCTTCCCAAGTCTGGCTGAAAATCAGAATTTCATCCAAGTACACCACTAAAAATGAGTTGGTGAATGGCTGCAAGATGTCGTCCATCAACCTCATGAAGGCATTTGTCAACTCGAAAGGAATGACCAGCCATTCGAAAAGGCCTTCCTTGGCTTTGAAGGCAGTCTTCCACACATCGGAGGGTTCAATTGGTACCTAGTGATACCCAGAATTCAAGTCAATCTTGCTGAAATATTTCGCCCCTTTGAGTTGGTCCATAAGGTCATCAATCTGTGGGATCGGGTACCTATTCCGGACAGTGATCTTGTTCAGCGCCCGATAGTCAATACAGAGTCTCTACGTCCCATCCTTCTTCTATACCAACACAATCGGGCTCCCATAGGGCGATGAACTTGGTCGCAAGTGACCTTTATGTAGCAGCTCTTGAATCTACCTCTTGATTTCATCATTCTCCATAACAGAGCGCCGATAGATCGGTCCATTGGGTAGCGGTGCACCTGGGGTCAAATCAATCAGGTGCTTGACCTAATAGTGTAGAGGAACCCCTGTGGGTGAGGTGAAGATTTCCTCGTACTCCACAACCTTGTCCATTTGTTGTTTTCGTGAAGAGGAGCCCTGTCTGGAGGTCGTGGCCATAGTCTTCTTCTTTCCCTGGGGGCAGATCATTAGGAAAACAAATTTCCTAGTTTGGTAAATGAGCTTACTGCATTGTTTTGCAGTAACCAAGGAGATAGCAATAGGAAGTGGTACCTCTGGTATCCTGTACAACTTATTTCCCAAAGTAATAATAACAGCACGAGGCCGAGACTCATACATAACATGACACTTCCACAAGTATGGTTGTCCTAATAATACATCAGAAACATCAATAAGAGCAATGTCACATAATAACTCATCCGTGAAGGGCTTGATGCTATTGGGAAGGCGACACTGTTGGCTGATGCAGATATCTTGTCCTTGGTGAAGCCACCTGATGGTGTATGGATGTGGGTGAGCTGTGGTTGGCAAACCCAATCGCTTCACGACGTCTGCTGAAATGAGATTCTTTTGGCTCCCATTGTCGACAATGAATTGTACCGGGGAGTCCTTTACCCACATCTGGGAGTGGAAGAGACGCTCCTCCTCCTCTGGATCTTCTAGTTCCTCCTTCTGGATCCTCGCAGTGGCAACAGTGGCGTTGGGCTCCACATCAATAATCTGTTTCCCTTCATCATTTCCCTTGTCAGGTTCTGATTCAGAGTTGGAGCATGCATCTGACTCAGAAGCTCTCATCTCGTCCACCAGCGATTGCTTGGCCCGACACTCACTTGTGTTGTAAGTGGAGCTCTTATGGAACTCACACCACTTTCTCGTGTCCTTCTTTGGTTTTGCGGTGTTGTTCTTTTCTTGTGGCTTTGACAGGTTGTCTTGAGCTGCCATGCCTTGGATCTGTCCTTTGTTTTGTGGTTTGGGAGCACCTTTCCCTTGCTTTTGATTCACAGATCCAAAGTCTCGCTTCTTCTGTTTGAATTTTTGCTCAATCTTGGCAGCATACCGGTATGTCATACCAAGCTAGGAGATGTCGAGGAACTCCATTTCCTCTGGAATGTATCTGTGCAGAAAACCGCGATACTTTAGCACCAGATGTTTCTCTAAATCTTTGATACCCAACTTTGTGCGCAGGCTATGGAACATATTCATCAGCTCATGCACATCTTGATCCCTTTGTTGTCGTAGCATGGTCCATTGTATGTACTTGTCCTCATAGCTCCCCATGGGATAGTATTGTTCCTTGATGGCGTCTCGAAAAGAATTCTAAGTGGGTACGACCGAGAACAGAGAGGGTTATGTCTCGTCCTTTTTCGCACAGTAGGTTTCCCACCATTCCTTGACATGGGGGGTAGCTTTGAGGAGTGTAAAAATAATCTTCTCCCAATCAGAAAAGTCATGAACCGAGAAATATCCTTCTAATAGATTCAACCATCTATCTACGGAATTTGCATCTATTTGACCCTCAAATATGGGAATGTAAAAATTTACTTGTACCTTAAAAGGAGTCGCACCTCTAGAGTGGCTGCTGGATGCAGATGCACCACCGGTGGGCAGCCGTTGAAGGATCTGGGCAAAGTTATCCATCATCGCGTTCCTTTGTTTTTCGAGGGCCTTCTCGAGCAATATTTTGATAGGATCTCCTGCTCCCTCATCTTTCTTTTCGTCCCCCATTGGAATCCGTTGGGGTTTGTGAGGTTGATATTGCAAAGGTTCCACCAGATTGAGCCCTAACTCCTTATACCCCAACCTTGTTGGGGACATGCAAAGAAGGATCGAGAAAAAGTAGACTGCTCTAATACCACTGATCTGGATTTATGCAGGAACACAAAAAATAAACATATAACCATAAATAAAAAGATGCAGTGGAAATAACACGTCATTTCATTAATATCAAAGAACTGAAATTTGCTTACAGACAGAATGGAAATAAACTAGCTAGGGCGCTGGTAGCTATCTCTGAGAAGAGATGTGGGAGCTACATGCCTCTGAACTGAGTTACAATGAGGCTCAAGGGCCTATTTATTATTTAGAAATAATGGAAAACCCTAAACATCCAAAACCCTAACCCTAGGATATGAAGCACCAAAACTATGGGCCTCGTTTGGGTAAATTGGTGTTTCAACTTCCTGGGGACATAACTTTGGCATACGATTTTCGTTTGACGCGAACCATACCTCATTAGAAATATCTATCCAAGGACTACAAATTTTGAGTGAGCAAAATCAATCCATGGACCCATGTTGCTCCCATTTTTCCCAAAAAACATCGTTTAGGGCCTCAAAACGGCTCCGGAAGTTCAGGACCTGAAAAACTGCTAAAAATAGTAAGTTGTACTGAAACTAAAAAACTGAAAGAGACAATGGTGGGGCCTCAAGTGGAATACGCAGGTGACCACCAATATCCACTTGGATCATAGTGCCATGTAATTCATCCAATAATTCATCAATCATAGGAATGGGAAATTTATCTTTAATAGTGAGATTATTGAGCTCCCTATAATCCAGACACATGCGCCATGATCCATCCTTCTTGTGCACCAATACTACTGGATCAAAGAAATAATTTTGACTAGGTTGAATTATACCAGCTTCTAACATTTTTGCAATCATACGTTGAATTTCTCTCTTTTAGACATAAGGATATCTGTAAGGCCTAATGTTTGGAGGAACACTTCCTGGAATCAAATGAATAGCATGATCATGGTCACGTATAGGTGGGAGTACTTTGGGAGTATCAAACACCTTGGAATGATTGTCCAAGAATTTTTAGAGATCTGTAGAAATAGATGATTTTGATGTTGACACTTTTAGAGAGTAGAATTGTGAAATTACACCTCGTTGTTATTTCTTCAGAAGCTTTATCATGACATTAGAGCTTATTATCTTTCTCGGCTTCCCTGCGATACCCCATAATTTGATTTCCTTTCCTTTTGAAAAAAATTCAAGAAAAGTTCTTGAAAATTAAAAGCTATCGTCGCCAAATATTGTAACCATTGTACTCATAGTACAACATCATCAGCTCCCATTGGAATGGAAAGAATTGGACTATTCAATACATATTCCCCCATGGTTAGCTTGATATTATAGCATTTTCCAGAGAAATTTATAGTTCCTCCATTTGCAACCATGACTTGACATTTTGGTTCTGGGTATAGGAAACAATTCAATTCCTTGGCTACCTTACAATGAATAAAATTACGGGTGCTACCTGAATCAACCAACACTATTAACTTTTTCTTCTTGATATTTCCTTCTATCTTGAGAGTTTGAGGAGTGGTAATTCCTACCAATGCATTACACGATATGGTCGGAATCATTTCTTATTCTTCTAGGGTTGGTTCCTGGTGTATATCCTCTTCTTTTGAATTTTGTTGTTCATTTTATTCCTCCTCTTCACAATCTACGTAAAATAATTTCTTCTCGGAACAATTATGACCTTTAGTGTATTTTCTATCACAACTGTAGCAAAGCCCTTTTGCTCTTTTTTCTTCCAATTTTTGTGGTGTCATCCTTTTAGGTTGTGGAAGTCTAGGAGTAGCAATACTTCCATCTTTATAGATGTGAGCGGTAGGCTTCCTTGTCGCCATAATTTTACATTCAACTTTTCTTGCCAACATGAAGGACTTCTCCAATGAATCAGGTTCCCAAACACGAAATTCATGTTGGATGTTATCCTTTAAAGTCCCTATGAAGACATCAATCCTATGTTCCTCTGAAATATCAGTTACCCGTATATTCAATTTTTGGAAGTCCTCAATGTGCTCCACCACTGAACCCTTTTGTTTGAGATTTATCAATTGGCTAAAGAAGGTGTTTCTCTTTGTATCCTCATAATGTGCTATCATTTCCTCTATAAAAATTGACCAAGTGAATATTTTTTTACGGGAGCAAAGCCATCGATACCATACAAATGTATTTTGTTCTAAATGTAAAGTTGCAATGTGTACCTTTTGTGTGTTTTGCACATTATTGAGATCAAAATATTGCTCCATCTGTAGTATCCATGTTACAGGATCCTTGCCATACTTCCTCATATCCATATTTGGAATATGGTGGTTCTTCCATCCAACATTAGAGTTTATGAAATCACAATTAACATTTATTTTGTTCTCATCATGAGTTTCCTCCACTATCTTTTCGACATTAGGAAACATTTCTTGTATAAACTTTGTCAAAACTTCCATGCGTGAATTTAGATCATTCTTCATGTTTTCCATGTTTTATTTTATGTCATCCATCTTAGATTCCACTCCATCCATATTAGCTTCCACGCCTTTATTCAAATCTTGCATTTCATTTTTTGTTGCTCTTTGCGAGAGCAAAATTTGGTGCACTAGCTCTTGTAATTTTGATATGTCATGTTGCAATTCTTCGTCTTCATGAGTCATAGTAGAGCCTTCTAAAGGATTAATGGCTGTTGAATTATTTTTAGGAGGAATTTTATAACTGAATACTGATATCTATTCTACAATATTCCATTGGAATCAATTCAAACTGGTTTTTCACACAAGACTTATGTAATTCGAAGAAAAAAAATACACACCTTTTTATTAATTTTGAGGAGCTTGATATTGAAAATAAATTATCTCTGTGATTTCAGATCTTAAATATCTAAAATTTGGCCCTATAGCATCCCTCTGAAGCTTCTTTCAATTTCCACAGGTCTCACATGATTTGGATTCTTCAAGACAAAGTTATGCCCAATCTCCCACAATGACCTAATTATGGACTGGTTCAGTAGAGAGAACTTGTACGGCATGCCACGTGTCACCGTTTACTCCTTCAGCTCTAAAATTGATACAAAGGAAACTAAATTCTATGTACTTGCAGCCACTTGTTACAGAATTCTAATCTGATGCTCAGAGTGAGTGTTATGACGATTTTCCCAGGGTCACCGCTTTAAGATGAAATTCGGAAGCCTGAAACAACACTAACTTCCACAGATCATATCTGCAAAAATATTGTGAATAAAGCTCTGAAATTTTTCCACAATGTTCCTTAGGATTTTGGCTTTGCTCTGTAAACATTTCAGCTTCTGAACCCTTGTAGAAAAAAATTTATTATGAAAATTCCACGATGACCTGTTTAGGTTAAATTCAGGAGCCTGAAAAAAGCCCTAACTTCCAAAGATCATATCTCCGAAAATATTGTGAACCAAGATCTGAAATATTTCCACGATGTTCCTCAGGATTTCGGCTTCACGCTCTAAAAATTTCAGCTTCTGAACCTTCGTATAACAAACGTTATATCGAAAATTCCACGATGACCTGTTTGGAGCAGCGAAACCCTAGAATCTAAAGCTCTGATACCAAATGTTATGAAACCAGCTCCAAAAATAGAAGATAAGAGAGATCAATGCCTTATAAATTAACCACTTCGAGGGGGAAACCTCCATTACATTACATAAATGAACAATTATTGAATGATACAAATGACAAAACCTCCTTCTATATATAGGGGTCCATGGGATCACAATATAATCCTAGCTAACCAAACAATAATAATGTAAGGGAACAATAATAACAGTATGGGGGTTACAGGGGCACAACAATAACAATAAGGAGGCTAAACTAATAAAAGTAAGGGGGCTACACTAATAAAAATAAGGGACTACACTAGTAATATGGGGACCTAACATGTATATGCTTCTGTAAGAAGCACCACGGATGAAATGTTGAGGCTTCAAAAGGAAATGGAGGAAAATTATGATTTTATATCATATAATGTCCAAAAAGTACATAATTGGATTCAGAGATTCAGTAATGCAAGTTGACCTTGGAGCCAAGGAAAAGTCGCAGTCCAATGCTCAGTGTGGTCTGTGAAATTACACTGATGGAGAAGGTAGCATAGCGCGAGGGGTTGATGAATGGAAGAGGCTCTATCTGGGTCTCAAGTTTGAATCAGATAATCTTCAGATATACAAATAAACTGCACGGAGAGATAATGAGAATCACACATGAGGTTGGTATTTAGTGCTTACTAGGATATATATTCCTTTTATAATTGTTACAATAGAAGTCGACCTACAAGGTATTACAAGCAAACGAGAGAGAACTAGTGTTCATTATTTACAATAAAACCACACAGAGCTAAAAAAAAAATGCACATGTCTACTTTTATCTAACATATTAGTCATTCTGCATATTCTCAACAAAAATCCAAAGTTCAAAGCTCGATTAGTAAAAAAAAAAAAAGTATGCAACAACAACAAGCAACAAACTATGTCTAAACATGAACTTTGAAACATTTTTAAACATGGTATTGGCTTGTACCTTGTTTCTTGTTGCAACAATAGTAGAAACGATTCCAGGAAAACAATAGGTGGAAGCAATTCCAGGAAAACAACAACGACAACAATAACATCGATCAAAATTCAAAGGATTTGTGTGAATCAAGAGTGAGATCCTAAATAGGAGGATATGCCCACCAACTCCAAAAATGAAAAAAAATGATCATCATCAGTTGAGGATTGTATTGGGATCTCATTTTGGATAAGAGGCTCCGAGATACTTTGAGGACCAGTTTGATGTTTTTTTCAATGCATATCAATCTTAATAAGGGTAATGACAGTAATTACAGAGATTGGAGCATAATTATGGCCTGTACATGAGTATGTTCATTTGACGACATGCCAAATGATATGAGGCCAGAATTTTATTAGATGAGGATTAAATAAATGAAAATCCGGTCATGATTACATCAACGAATCAATATGATGTGGAGAATGAGAGATGTAGAGGACGAAGAATATCTAGAGTGTTACCACCAAGAAACCCACAATAAAACACCCATCGACGTAATTAATTCATTTGGTTAAAAGTTACTTTATTAAATATAATTTTTTTAGTTCAATTTTATTTAATTATCTTTTGAAAAAAAAAATCCTACAACCTTAAGTTTTGACATAAATTCATTGTAAAGTGAATTTCACTTAAATTATAAAAGTGGATCACTATAAAATAACTTTAATGTTATTTTTAAAGTTACTATCTATGACTATGATTCTCCCATTGATGAATATGGAATTGTGAGGCAGCCCAAATGGGGACATCTCAAGGAGCTACACAAGGCCATAAAACTTTTTGAAATAGATTTGGTAAATGCAGAGCCAAAATACACATCTTTTGGTTCTGGGATAGAGGAACATTTTTACACTTGGAGATCTAGGACATGTGCAAAATTTATTACTAATATTAATAGCCAGTCTAACGCAACTATGAAGTTCAATGGGAACTCTTATCATTTTCCTACATGGTCTGTCAACATCCTCCCTAATTATAAAAATTTGGTGTTCAATACTCAAATATTGGCTCCCATACCACTTTTGTACAAATGAATCCTTCCAATTTAATATTGGCAGTATCCAATTCCCTAAAAGGAGAAAATTCTACGAATTCAACGTCTTAGAGTTTGTTGCATGAGTACATAGGAATTTCGGGAAGCAATACATTCTCAAAACTATGTTTACCAGAACAAATAAATACAACTACAGATGCTAGTGCCTATTTATGGTACACACCAAGCATTCAATTCAATGATCATGAATCATTTCTTCATGGTGGAACTCAACGAGTTCTCCATGTGCAACCCTTGGGACATGCTTTACATGTTTTTTATCAATGGAAAATTTGTAGGAGACCACCCAGATGCACTTGCATGTGATGAGTCAACAACCTTTGACATAGGTTAGTTGCTTGGTTGAACGATTTACACATGGGTGATGGGGATGTAGAGATAGAGGGAACTTCATGGGATGGATGGGAAAGTGTCCATCATCTCACCCACTAGCACTCCCACTGTGACTTGGGTTGGAAGGTGTGAGATACACTCTCTTTGAAGATCATGATGCCATAGGGGAAGGCCCCAGATTGGGTTTCTCATGGGGATTTTACTGGGGGGAAATCATCGAGGCGAATTCCTCGATCCCTAACACCATTAATCTTACTATAGAGGGTGACATAGGATAGGGTAGTATTCCCCATAATCACACCTATTTTTTCCCCTTGTAGTCACTGTATGTTTGAAAGGCAACTGGTGTGGCACCCTTGGAACTTCAAAGGGAAGTTCTTGAAGGGCACGACCGACTTGGTAAACTGGGCATCATGAAGAAACTACTAAATATAAGTAATATATGATGATCATACTAATTCACATAATGCGATAAATTAAGTTTTAAAACCAAGTTATCTAATCAATAATAAAAATTGGGGTAAAAGGGGAATAATAAGAAATAAAAAGATTGGATCACTTGAAAACTATACCCTCCCCACATTTGGAAAATCTTAGGTAGAAAATGTACATAAGTGGAAAAAGGGGGAAGAGGGACATAGAGTGAATTAGAAATATTAAAACTAATATAGTTTAACCTCATAAGAAAAGAGGGTGGTGAATAAAATTAAATATTAATAAATTAAATTAGAGAAAATTAGAGAACCTCCATGTGGTAAGAGACAACACAAGAATCTCCATCTAAGAGGTAATTTGAGTTAAAACACGAGGTAGTTGGGGGACCAAATATGAGACTTGTCATTTGAATTCAATAATAAACACAAATTAAGGAGTAGGAAAGGGGGACCAAGGGAAATCTAGGAGAAGAAATAGGGAATCATGTTGGGGTGAGGAAAAATATTATTTTTTAATTAAAATTTAAGTAAATAATTTTGGAGATCCTTGGTGAGAAGGTGATATATGGTTGGGTGAATAATCTAACTTTTGAGTTAATAAAAATAATTAATTATGCATGGAGTGTCAAGTGTCACCTATGAGCATCCTATAAAATAAGGGCTAAACTATGGGAGAGGGACCTTTTTTGGCCCTATTGTTGGATGTATTAGAGAATTCTATTATGAGTGACTATGAAATATAGTGATTTTGGTGAGGTGGAGTACATTAGAGAGGGTAATATTGATCCAAGAGTGTTGTTCTCCATCATCTATCTTTCTTCCTCTATTGTGCAACCCCATTGCAACTCGGGTGTTCGTGGGGAAGAAGAGTACCCAAGGTGTAGGCTAGGAGGTCAACTCGTGGGTCACCAATGTGCCGTCAAGATGCATATTTTACATGAACTTTTAATTTATATGGTAGCTTCATTATAAAATTGATCCTCAATTATTTTAAAATATTAGGTCACTTCCTAAATAACTTACTAAAAATAAGATTCAAGGTAACATTTTATTTCAACCATAATTCAAATATATTTATATTAAGCAAGTCAATGTTGTAACTAGGATAACAAAAAAAGTACATCAAAACATAAAAAATATTCTATGAGAAGTATTAAACAAAATTTCAAATGAAGAGTACATATGATCATAGATTTGCAGTCCTGAAAGGATGAAAACATCTACTTCCAATAGATAACAAAGTAAACTTTGAAATAGGAGCTGTAAACTCAAAACGAGAACTCTAGCCAAAAAACCCCCAAAAAACATGAAAAACAACCCAAACAAGAAAAGGGTGTATTCCATAATGATGTTTTAATTTTTTTAGGGTTAATTTTCAACATTTTTAAAAATGGAAGTAAAACCAATTTTTCTGTGCAAAATAATTGAAAAAAACACAATAATGTTGCTAGAATAACATTTTTCTTTTCTGGGTGCAATTTCAACATTTTTTAGAAATGGCGTTAAATATAAAATAATGGGATCTGAAACACATTAAAAAACCAAAAATTTTCATCCATGTCATTAAACATATAATATCATGACACTAAAAATCCCTAAATTTATAATTGTTTTCAACCATAGCATTAAAAAAATAATAATAATAATAATAAAATAAATAAACAAAAATAAATAAATAAAAAATTGACAATCTTTTGACCATAGAATTAAAAAACTTTAATTTTTCAACATATTTCAAACATGACATTATGAACAAATTATATGACTAAATTAATCAAAATATCAATACTTGTAGATTGAATGAAACATAAATTATTTCTCTAAGTTATTGTTGCATTTTGAATATTCTAAACAAATGAATTCATTATAATTAAAATATATAATCTAACAAATAAAAATGACTCATAACTTCTTGTAAGATCGTATGGAAGTTAAAATATTTATTTAAAGTTACCATGCAAACATCATTTATATAAATTGTATTAGACAAATATTCAAAATCACTCATATGTTCTTGCACACCATAATAATTCACATCTTCAGATGAATGATTGGATGTAGATGAAGATGTTCCATATTCTTCTCTTTCATCAAATAGTGCCCCATTTGAGTCAACATGCATGCTCACCATTTCAGGTTTCAAAATTTTTCTAGATCTATGAATAGGTTCAGCAGACTCCCATCTCAAAATTCTTTCTTCTGGTATCAACCTCTTCAGAATATCTATCATCTTGAAGCGACGAGTTCCTCACTTTGCTAAATTGAAGTCATAAACAAGTATGTCAACATCCTCCAATTTTAAGAGGTTTGTGTGGCAACGATTTATTTGTACCCTTTCTTTTTCTCTTTCTTCCAATTTTTTTATCAACTATCATCCATGAATTGTACACACCATTGAATGGGGGTGTATTTGTGGCATAACAATGTAATTCAACACCCGCAACATCTTCATTTTCTGTAATGACCTTTATAACCTTGGCAACCCAGAATGGATAGCCATTTGCATCTTTATCTGCTAACACTGCGATCATGAAACCTTCCTTAATATCCTGTACTGAACCCCTGTAAAGGTCCTATATGGCTTGACGTTGTGCACGAGATCTTCTGGAACCAATGTAAATTTCTCTTTCGTTTACCTGTGAATACTTAATAATACCTTGAGATTGTTGTTGTTCAATAATGTTTCTTTCCTCATGTTCATTTGACACATTTTGTGGCCAAATAAATGGATTCTAAAAAATTATATATTCATTTGTTGATCCTAAAATGATATCACTGATTATTGAAAAAATATTCCTACCAAACTGAATCAACAACATCAAAGTACTCATATGTATATCTAATATATTTTTTAATACCTTCCAGGCATTCATAATAATCTATATCTCTCTTCTACCTTTGTGCATTATGAACTTCAACAATTGGTTGTAATAATAATATATTTGACACAAATATTGGATGATCTGGAATGGAATTAAAGAATGCCAAACTCGATGATGGTGCCCATTCTGTAGTAGTTGAATACTTCTTTCCCCATATAAGTGGTTTCCCATCATTTTTTTTTAATATGAAACTGATGTTGGAGGCTAATGTCATTAAGTTGTTCAATGCATTTCTCCTAACCATGCGATCCTTGAATAAACCCCTGCATGTCAAAAATTTCTTCCAACATATGAAAAATAGGCTCTCGCATGTATGATTTCTTAATACATTCAATTAATGCTGGAAAGCTACCAACATCATTCCTCCTCAATGTTACTGAAAAACAACTGAACATTTTATCAATAGGGTCATGAGTGTGCCCAAAAATAAGGAAACCAACCTTTACCTTAAGAAAAATTCTCAATTCAACAAGCATGTTTAGATATCCAAAAACAATCTGATTTGTGTTTTCACGACACGTGTTTTCCAATTGTAGATACAACACTTCAAGAAGATTACCAGACCAATGAGAAAGAACATCATGAATTATTGTTATTGTAATATTTTCATCATTATGAATATTTAATTTGGAGTTGTTAAGTAAACCCTTGGCAACATTTTCCCATTGAATACCATACAACCAACCAACTTAAACTCGATAAAATTGTCCTCTTGTAAATTTTTGGGTGTGTGAACAAAATGTGGTAGAAGTGTTTTATTTTGGTCCATACCATCATTTAGCAAACCCAAAATTTATTTGGATTATCATAACACTTATTTTGATGCTTGTACAACCTTTTCCTTTCACTTGTTTTTTTTTCACGATGCTCTTGAAGTGCTTTGACAATGGAATCTACACATAACATAAAAGAAAATTATTAATAAATACTTTTTCATAGTTGATGACTATACAATTTTAAAAACTAATGTTATGAATGCGTACCTCTTTCTTCTCCTTGACATTTATCCCTTTTTTATTTAAGAGAAGCACACGTACTGCAAACCCCCATCCTTTTCTTCTTGGGAATACAGACATTGTTGAATTCTTTCCTCCATATCTTCAATAAATATTGATATGTAATAAAACTACCATTTCCTTCAACACCTTCTGCATATTCTTTTTATAAGTTATAGATTTCTCGTCTTGAGAAATTATCTCGAATATGTATTGTATCTCTATTTGGCAAACACTCTCCATGTTTTGAAAATAATTCTTGCATCCATGACATTGTAGTATTTGCTAATGCCCAAAACTCTCATTTATGACGTAATTTTGAATAAAATATGAGATATTTTTCCAAATTTTATTGGATTCTTGACAGACGAAAATTACCAATAGAATGAAACATTTTGAAAGCCTTTTTACAGTGCAATAAACAACCAATATGATAATCATAACCTGACAATGTAGATTGCATGCACCCCAATAAATATGAATTTTGCATGCTTTTATTCATTGAAAAACATATCTTCCTTTTATCCAATGCAAACTTGAAATCCATATGTTTCAAAAAATCATTTTTACAACAATCTCTTGAAATGAGATCACTGGTAGAACTTCTTCTCGTGTGATATTCTACTTTACCCCTTGTATAACTAGAACATCTTGGATTGATATGAAAAGGTCTACTCCTACTCCTAGATATAATATTTGTTGGCAACGTCTCAATCATTTCATCATTCTCCATATAAGAATTTTCATCATCATTAGGAGGAATATTATCCTCACTATGATCATTTTGAACATAGTTCGGAATATTATCCTTACTATCCGTTTAAAACATTCCTTCAAAATTAAACTAAATCTTTTACTTAAATTAATATTTTACTTAAATTATATAACATTTACTAGATAATTGATTTTTTTTTTAATTTTTATTATATTTTTTATCCCACATGTAACAAAAATTTGTGTATCATCATAATATTAACTATATATTAAGTTTTTCTAATTTTATTTTTAATACAACATTCAAGAAGCGATAAATAAATTCCATAATTTTATATATATAACAAAATCTCATTGTCACTATTCCTCACATCACATCAAGACTTCTCGAGGTTTCATTAAAAATCTTGGAGTGATTTTGTGGAACAACTACATTGTATCGACAACACATTCAACATGATACTTTCGTATTTAAAAGGTTATTTTCCCTTCTGCATTGACCATTCAACGAGGATTTTGAGGAAAATAGGTTTTTATATGCAAACAAATCATTTTTTTTTAAATTTATTTCTTTGTCTTGGGTGGAAGCTCAATTTATTAATTCAAAACTTAGGAAATTGTTGAAACAAGGTAGACTTAAGTTCAAGTATCACTAATTACAAGTATTAAACACCCATTGGTTTAATAGTAGTTACATGTGAGTTGGGTTTTTAGGTTCATCCAAGATACCAAAGAAAAAAAAAACCAATTCCATTAAATTTTATTTTTATAAAAACATTTTTTTAACGAAATATATATTATTTTTCAAAATAAAAAATAAAAATAAAAAGTTCACATGGGTTAGGGGGCGTTGTGCCACCAATGGGAGTGCCACTCGAGGCACAGTGACCCCCTGGCAGGTAGGGTGTAAGGACCATGAGTCATGATGCGACCACCGAGAGCGGCGGGCGCGCTTTGGCACGACAGGTGCCCAACTTGGGTGACGATGTGACGATATTGACGAGTGTGCGACGATACTTGCGACAGACACACTTTGACGAAAAACACATCATTTGGAATCATGCGACGATAATGTGGGCAGCATGCGACAATTTTATGGTGGGGTACGACGTGGTGGCAAATAGGTTGTACTACGCGTAGTGATTATGATGGCCGTGAGCGGCATGAATCAACCTGCACGTCTGCATGAACAAAACACACTTGACCGACGATTTAACATCACATGGTAGCCGAGTTTACATCAGCCATTATGAGTGGGTCGATGGGTGAACATAGGTAGGCTGATGGGTGGAGTCGAGTTCATAAACTGAACGTGGGTCGGATCGGGTAGAGCGAGCCCCCACACGCTATACGCAAACATGAACCAGACCATATATATATGTGGATGGGTTGAATTTTGGAGGGTCATCAAATCAGGTTGAAAAACATAACACTCAATAATTACGCAAGATAAAAGTGTGAAGGAGCTCATATTAGTGAGTGGGACTGCATAACAGGGACTGTAGTAGGTGGAGTCGGGTTCGTAGCTACCTTCCAAGGATTTGGGTTTCTATATATTGCGAAGGGCCGAGTCGGGTTATACAACTCGACAGAATTGCGGACAGGGTGGAACATAATTGCGGTAGGGTAGTGTGATAACCAAAAGTGTGGCACGGTGGTTACGGAGGTGGGTCACTAACCCGACTATTAACACAACGACAACAAAAAGTTTGGGCGGAGTCAGTGTTACACAACATTTTTTCACCATCCCTGCAATCCCGATCCCGCACATTGGAGGACCATTTATGTGACTTATATGTAATGTCATGCCTTCCAAAAAGTGTCATTGCATCCCTTGCCATGAGAATAACATTTACTGTGTTGACTATTCCTGGAACAGACCATCAAAAACGCATGATTTTGGGTTGGCGCTGGCAGGCAGTTATGGTCTTACGCCAATAAGGGAAATTAGCACTGGACCCCGCACCCATTGACGCTCTGTCTCAGTGGACTTCTCACGCCGAGATTTTTTTGAATTTTTTTTTAAATATAGAAGGAAATTTTCCATTTCCAACCACTTCGTGAGCAAGTCAGCATGGGTTGTTCGACTGAATAACCTCGAGTACCTTCCTTTGGCTTCTTGTTCCATACTTTTGAGAAACCTCTCTTCCACCATATGAGGGATCCCAACCTCCTCCTCCCCTTCTATAAATACATCTCTCTCACATAGATGCAGCTAGCTGACAATTTTGGAGAATAGCTGAAACAATCTGATATAGCTGGTGTGAGATAGAGCAGAGAGATACCCCTTGTCGAGAGAGAGTCTAGGCTGATTGCCTTGCCAAGTCCAAATTCCCTGATGATTGCTCGAGACATGTTTCGAATAGACCCGCTGAAGGAGGCTGCGACGTCAAGGCTCATTTGGTTGTAATCTCTTTATTTCTCTTAATTAATACATGACTGATGTTTTGGTCCCCATCTTATGTTGATGTGATTAATCTTGCGCAATATGTTTAATTCTCCTTTACCAATTAGATAGTTATGAATGCAAATATTGTTTCATATGCTGCTTTCATCCTATGATCCTTGTGCAAGCACCTGAGTACCACCACTTAAGGATCGCGATGTGTCGGGAGGAAGATTAGGTGACTCCTACCACAACTATGACAACTGCGTTGGAACAAAGGTAGGACATCTATCCCGACTCAGTTTCATTCATTAACTAGGAATCAACACATTAGCATGTCCTCTTGCTATTATACCCACCCTAGGGCTAGAGGGATCACCTCTGTCCTCAGAGGGGATTTACCTACACAACAATTTGGCGACTCCATTGGGGATTCAATGTGTGTTTTTCGTCTAGTTGTTTGTCGAGTGTTTGGATTGTCGATTCAACTTTGGTCATTTCATCGTTTTTCTGATTTTCTTGACTTGTTTGACTGTTTTAAACCATCTTGTTCAGTTCCAGAGTGTCAAGTCTGACCTCTGCTCAGTGGTTTTATTTTCTTCCCATGGTTTTCTAGCTCGGTGCAGTTTTTCTTTGAACAATCGCGCCGATTGGTGCATGTTGCTCTTGTCACAGGTGCGCTAACCCCTATTCATCACAGATCACATCTAAACAGTCGCGTTGAATCCTGTAGGATTTTATTTGACCTCTTTTCTGAGTTTTTGTCAGTGTTTCTTGGCTCTGGATTGGTTTTTTGCCTTACAATTGGTCTATTGAGATTGTTTTCACTCTAAAGTCTTGGTCTTCTCAGTTGTTTGTCCATCTTCTTATCAGTGGAATTTGTAGCCCTAGGGTTTCTAGGTGCCTTGTGCTATTTGTTCGACCCTCTCCTCACTAAGCCTTCTGAGTTAAGTTCGAGTCACTTTGATCTTTATCATTCCAATTCACTGACTTATTGTGTTAGAATTTCTCTCGGTTCTTCGTGTCTTTGGTTTGTTGGATGATCATTTTGGTTTTCGTTTGACTCTCCATTTCGTCACTTCGAGCATAGATTACATTGCTCGTTACATCGTTTCGAAAGCCATTTTTTTTCTTGGAAGAGTGCATCCTTGTTTTGAGTGCGTTTTATGTTTTTATTTCATAGATCTATTCATTT
Source organism: Pinus albicaulis (assembly GCA_034641835.2). Taxonomy (NCBI): domain Eukaryota; kingdom Viridiplantae; phylum Streptophyta; class Pinopsida; order Pinales; family Pinaceae; genus Pinus; species Pinus albicaulis. Next base: position 991,234,320 of record CM076573.1, on the reverse strand, counting down.
TAGATCGTTACATTCATAGTGCTCGAAACTAGTCTTTGTTTTGATTTTAGTGTAATAGTGCATTGTGTGCTTCATTCATCTCAAAGACAAAAAATTGCAGTCTTTCACTTAAATTGAAAATGAAAATGTTTTTTTGCATTACTATATCTTAGCGAACTAGGAAAGAGTTTTAGTTTTCTCATCTGGTTGTATTAGATGCATTAGTGAAATTCTTCTTATGTTTAAATTGATTGCTACTTTTTCATAGATTCCTATCCTTCTCTTAGCTAGCATTCATTGAATGGAAATGATATTCTCTTGTATGTAGTGTGCATTTAGGAATTCAAGATCACATTCGGTAAGGCCTTGAAATCACAACTTTAATTCAAGATCAACCTTAAAATGAATTCAATCAACCTAAGGAAGCATTGAAACCTAACGCACATATTTTAGAGGTCTAGGCTAGTGATGTGTTCTGGCGTCATTAAACCTAGTAGCTGTCGTTCGCCACCTGGTATTAAACAGTGCTAGTAAAAACTTGTGCTCCCCATACTGTCGCATATATAAAGGGAGACCCTCATAGGTTGTAATACTTTATCCATAGGAAGACGAGTCTACTGCCCTGTAACTGTGATACACCGAACACAACATTTGGGGATACTACCTGCACGTACATCAAGTCCTTGGTCATTTCTCTTTCATTTCATCACCAAGGTGTATATGGCAGTTCATGGAAACTTGGTACACCCTCTTGCTTAGATTACCTGAGTAGTCATTTTGGTCTTTTCGTTACTCTAAAAGTGAAAAGATCATCGAGCACTTGTCCTTTCACTCTCATTCAATCTGAAAGTGACTAGAGTCATATTTTGCCTATTTCGTGACTCTTAAAACATGAAACAACGAAGTTTCGTTTCAATGTCATAAAATTAATTTCCTTCGATCACATGCCTGTTAAAGATTTTTGCTTGGCTTGATTTTAGTGGTTCCTTGGTATTTGATCTTGAAGCCTCGAATAGGCTATCTCATTTTCTTCCTATTTTTAAACATTGTCATAGTGGTGGAACCACCAATTTCGTCATCCTTTTCACTACCTCCTAGTGGCGATCCTTTTCCTAATGTTTCTTTGAAAATCCTTAGTCCACTAGGTCTATCGAGTTTTCGCAGCCTATCTTTCCGAGTATCTTGCCTCTCGCTACGCAGTCTCCTCCTGAAGGTTTAGTTGACATCAATTGGAAACCTCAGGGTGCTTGGTCTAGTTTTTGGAGCGAGGACGAATTCCCTCCTCTTATTGCAGGATCACCTCTATTAGCCGCTACTTTACCTGTTAGTCCTTGTCGTCTTCTCGATGATCTTACAACCTTGTCAGACATGGATTCTTCGAGTCCTGTTCGTAGTGAAGAGCTCCATGTTTCTACTGGGGAGTATCAGCTCTTCCCAAAATATTTCCCATATGTCTTCAGTCAACCTTCCCCTCGATCGGTGTCTCTTCCACCTAGTTATCATACTTTGGGTCAGATCATTTCTGGTGTTGCGTCCATGAAACAATCCAGTACATTGACTCCCACAGGAACCTCGTCTATTCCTATATCGGGAATGTCACTTTCGACACCCATCTCATCGGCCATTGTTACATCTGTCCTGGTCTGACCTATCATTTGTGTGGCTTCATCTGCACCGGTTAACAGTATGACTCAGTCGTCAGGGTATGCTGTTGTTCGCAGGTCTATCTTTATTAATCCCATGATGCCGGTTAGGCCCGCCATGAGTAGATCACAACCTTGCGTTGTGGAAATCCCTCCTATTTGCACTACAGCTATGGTTTCTACTTCTATTCCTAGCGATTATACATTCGATGAGTATTTGTTGGATTTTTAGCGACGGTATGCGCCTTCTCCAGACCCTCAGCAACAGAATTCCACACCTCAGGTTTCTCAGCAGCCGCAAGGTTCTGGAAATCCTCCACATCATTATGATGTATACGGTAATCCCCTATATTTGCCTCTAATTCATCCCAATCAACTAGTTTACCAGTTGGGACAACCCTCGGGCCTACAAGGACAACCCTTATAGGGACAACCTTCGGTCCAACAAGGACAACCCTTAGGTCCACAGGGACAACCTTACGGTCTGCAAGGACAACCCTTACAAGGGAAACCTTTGGCCCAACAAGGACAACCCTACAGTCCTTCTGGTCAACCTCAATTTCAACCAGGAGCATCTTATGTCCCTGGGGGGGAAATATATCTACCACAAGGACAACCTTTTTTGCAACAGCATCAACCTTACGTTTAGCAAGACCAATCTTTTGTAAAATAAGGAAAACCCTATGGTCCTGTGCCGGGTCAACCTATTTTTTAGGGGCAACCTGGCCCATCCCAACCATCGGGCCAACCTCTTCCACAAGGTAGGCCAACCTACTCCGCAGGGACAGCCTGCCCAACCTCAGTATCCATGACAACTTTCGCCGCAGGGACAGCCTGTCCAACCTCAGCATCTGGTTCAACCTGCTCCGCAAGGACAACCTATTCAACCTGCTTCGCAGGGACAACCTTTTCAACCTACCCCGCAGGGACAACCTGCCCAACCTCAAGGCACTACTTACCCTCCTCAAGGTCAATCTCAGGAAGTATATAGTGTGCCCCAAGATTTCACTTATTATCCTCAAGGTCAATCCCAGATGGTGTATAATCCACCTCAAGGCAATGCTTACATTCCATAGCAAAATCCATAGGTTGCTGAGCAAGGACCTAAGTGGTATGCTCAGAATCAATATCTTGGTCCTCAACCCTTGTATGGGCAGAACTATCAAGCTTATAACCCCTATGGACAGAATCCTCCGTGACAAAACATATGGGGGCAAAATTTCTCTCAACCTGGGTGGAATGATAACACTGGTATTTATCAACGACCTGCAATTCCTTTTAATCCTCAATTACCATTTCTCGCTATGTTGGAACTACCTGATGTGTCAAAGTTGACAAACGATCTGATCCTTCATAACCCGTATTGGCCTCCATTTCCAACCAAAATTCCTGATGATTGTCCCAAGTTTGAGGGAAAGTCCGGAGAAGACCCCCAAGCGCATGTTATGACCTACCATCTTTCGTGTTCCTCTAACTCTTGGGTTGACGATTCCATCCGACTCCATCTTTTCCAACAGACTCTTACTAGTGTTGCTGCTAAGTGGTACATCGAATTATCTCGTGGTGTCCTCCAAGATTTCAATTCCTTAGCCATGGTGTTTCTCACGCACTTTCAGTTGCTGATTCGGTATGAAACCGGGATTGACCTCCTCACATCCTTGAAGCAAGATCGAGCTACTCATATCTCAGATCATATTCATGAATGGAGGCATCGTCGCCGCTTGATCAAGTTCGAAATTCCTGATTAGCTTCTAACTGATTGGTTTAATATCTCCTTCGTTGCTTCGATTTCTAAGGACATTGCTATGGGGCATGCATTACTGAGGAATAGGCTATTTCTCGTGCCCAGTACCTTGATCTTGTGTACTCTCAGTCTGGCACGTTGTACGATCTCTTGCCTGATGCTCCTAGTCCTAGAACTTCCAAAGCACTGGCGATGCCATCTGTCGATGGTATCATCGGTTCTATGTCTCAGACTTCTCGGAAGTCTTCTCCTCCAAATCCTGGGAAGCAAAAATATACTCGTTCCAATGATACTGCTTCTCAGCCAACCCCTAATTCTGGTAAAACTGTGGAGGTAAATTTCGTTCAGGCCAATCCAGTGGATAAAACTTCCAAGGGTAAAATGAACGGTAAAGGTAAGGCCAAAGCCGATACCCCGAAACGAGATTCTCAGAAATCTCGTGATGATGATGGTTCCCAGCATAAACAGGAGTATCCTTGCTTAATTTGTGACGAAGAGCACTACACCAAGGACTGTCCTCGACAGGCCGAAGTGGGTCGATTTCTCAAAGGCACACAAGGAACTCTAGATGTTCTCAAAGAACCATTTTCATCACAGTAGACTCAGTTGGTAGAGAAACCTCAGTCCTCTACCCCATTTGGCTCTCAGGTTTTCATGATGAACGGTTCTGCATCCGTTTCCATAGCTACCCGGTCAAAAGATTATACCAAACCGCGTCAGGCAGCGGGGAAAGAGATCGTTGATGGTCCTCCTCCTCCATCTGCTTCTGGCCCTCTTTTGATTGAAAGGCCCGGTACTGAGCCCATTGTAGGACCACCTTCCAAAGGTGTACTTCGTAAGTCTTCTTACAATCCGAATGCCCGTGCTGCTCAAAATTACAGTATTGTTGAGGAATTGGCTCAGGCACCATATACTATGTCTGCATTAGAAGTACTTCAGAGTTGTCTGTCTCAAATGAAGGCTTTTCTATTTGCCATTGGTGGGGTTGATCCTACTGATTCGAGCCTTATCACTTTCGACTTGGAGAATTTCATCCCACGTCTCCCTCACTAGCTTGCGCTCATTATCCAAGGTGGGATTAATGGACTAAATATTCATCGAGTGGTCATGGATGAGGGTGCGTCTACATGCATCATGTCATCTGCCTGCTGGAAGGCCATCGGTTTTCCAGATTTGAATTCATATCCAAATGCTCTAGAAGCATTTGATGGAAGGGAATCTAAACCTCTTGGTGTTCTCGCTAGTTTACCGATTACTCTAGAAGGGAAAACATTCAACATCAAGGTTGAAGTAGTTGATGCCAAGCTCAATTATAATATTCTCCTCGGTCGCAGTTGGACTCACACCATGCTGTGCGTTCTGTCCAGTCACTTTCGTGTTTTGTGATTTTCGCACGAAGGAAAGATCATTTCTGTCAATCATTTGTCTTTCTTCACTTCTTCATCTTCCGAGAGCAACGTTCCATACGTAGATCAAATTCCTACGCTTTACGAGAGCGTAGGGCCGGGTCTCTTCAAAGATCTTGCCCTCATGGGTATTTTTCCTCTCCCTCCACCCAGCATTGTTTAGGTTAATATAATCTCCAGGTATTCTGACCCATGGATCATCCCTTCACCCGAGCAGATTGATTCATTTGGAGTTTCGATTTCATTAAGTCCAATCGAGATTGATTATTGTGAACTTATTTTGGCTTCAGATCCTCTGCCTCCTGATCATGCTCCTTTGGGCATATCTCTTGATACTTATTCTCAATCCCCTTTTCTCGGTGATTCAGATTCGCCCGATCCTTTTAGAGAGATATTTCCTTCCGATGAGGCCATCGTGGAAACTATGTCTCTTGAAGATGCTCCTTGGGACAGTAGTCATCATTGTTCCTCATTCATGCCTGACCTTGGGGCCATGTCTACGTGTCTCGATAGGTTCACTTCTCAGGTTCATTATCCTCCGCTTCAAACACTTGTCCTGACACACGAAGTCTTTGTGGAAGGTAACTTGAGTAAAATTACACAGACGATGCCTATCGACATCTCCCTTAAGCCAGGGGTCGTCGAGAACATCCATATTGGGGTGACCTATTCTCCCGATGAGGTTTAGGTCTATATTAGCCTCTTCCACGAGTTTCACGAAGTTTTCACATGGTATTACGAAGAGATGCCCGACATCAATCCAAGTATAGTGGTGCATGAGATTCCTACCTATCCTGGTGCGAAGCCTGTTCGCCAGCGTCTTCATCTTGTGAACCCTAGAAAGGCTGCTGCTATTAAGGGAGAAGTTGAGAAACTTCTTAAAGCTATTTTTATCTATCCGATTCCCCTGATAGAATGGGTTTCCAATATTGTTCCTATAGATAAGAAACATGGTACCATTTGTGTCTGTGTTTATTACCGGGACATTAACCATGCTTTCCCTAAGGATAATTATCCTACTCCTTTTATTGATCAAATCATTGATGACTATGCTGGGAGTGAGATTTTTTCCCTTATGGATGGGTTTTCTGGGTACAACTAGCTTAACATTCTTCCGAACAATCAACATAAGACCACCTTTATCTGTCCTTGGGGTAATTTCACTTATAAAAAGCCCCCTTTCGGTCTTAAAAATGTTGGGGCTAGATTTCAGCAAGAAATTTCATATGCTTTTCATGATATCAAGCGCATTGTTCAGCCTTATCTGGATGACCTTCTGGCTCATTCGGCTAAGCGTAAAGACCATCTTGATCATCTCCGTCAAATTTTTCTTCGCTATCGACACTATAACATCTAGCTCAATCTGCATAAGTGCATCTTCTGCGTTGACTCCAATAGACTCTTAGGATTTATCATTTCAAAAGACAGGATTCGTCTTGATCCACTCAAAGTTGAAGCTATTGTTAATATCCCCTCTCCTTCCTCCTTACATCAACTGTAGAGTCTGCAAGGGAAAGCTAACTTCCTATGCCATTTTATACCTAACTATGCCGAAGTGGCCAAAGGATTTAAGCAATTACTGAAGAACAACGTCCCGTTCCTCTGGGATGAGATCGCCCAAAATTCCTTCGATGCTCTGAAGACATTGCTCATCAATGCTCCTCTGTTGCATCCTCCAAATTATCATCGCGGTTACTCCCTCTATTTGGCCCTTTCATTTAGCACAATTTCCATGGTTTTGTTACAAGACGATGATTATGGTGACGATCATGTCATTTACTACCTGTATCGTAACCTTCTCGATACTGAAATGTGATATTCCCATGTCGATAAGTTTTCATTGGCTGTCGTTCAAGTTGTCCAACATTTTCGTCATTAAATTCTGTTGCGCATAGTGACTGTGATTTCTGATTTCAACCCTATGACTTACATATTGACTCGTCAATTGCTAGGGGGCAAGTACTTGAAGTGGATTGTCATCCTCCAAGAGTTCGATTTGGAGTTCACTACCTCTAAGTCAAAGAAGTCATTAGTCTTCGCCGATTTGATCTACTCTCTCCCTTCCAATTCTGCTCCATTTGGTTCTGAGGAATGAATTCCAAATGACACGCTTTTTCTGATTAGCACCCTCGATCCTTGGTACGGTGATATCATCGTATATATTCAGAATTCCATCTTCTGATATGAGTTGAAAAAGGATGCTCTCCGATGCATCCGTCACCAATCGCATAGTCGGAGATACACTCTACCGCATCGGAGTTGATTCCATTCTCTGCCAGTGTCTGACTCTCGAGGAGGCTGAAAAGGCCTTGAATGATTGTCACAGTGGCGTTTGTGGTGGTCACATGTCTGGATATGCTACTGCACAGAAAATTCTTTGTGCTAGGTATTTCTGGCCCACCATCTTTAAACACTGCATTGTTGTTGTTCGTAAGTGCCATGATTGCTAGATCTATCAGCACAAGATGTGCGTGCTGCCTTCCCATCTTCACCCTGTCATTACCATTGGTCCCTTTGCGAAGTAGGTCATCGATTTTATGATGTGTAACCCTCACTCGGCTTGGGGGGCATACTTATATCATTATAGTCATGGAATACTTCACAAAATGGGTCGAAGCAGTGCCTACACTTATGGCTGACAGTAAGATAGTAGCATAGTTTCTATTCAATCATGTCATTTCTAGGTTTGGTGTCCCTCAAGCCATTGTTACCAATCATGGTTCTCATTTTCGGCATTACATGGTGGCAGAGTTGACTTCTAAGTTGGGTCTGCATCACGATAGTTGAACGTCGTACTACCCAATGGCCAATGGCCAATGGCCAGGTTGAAGCCGTGAACAAAGTTCTTGTCACTATGCTTCAACGTACAATTGGGATCCACAAATCAAACTGGCATATCATGTTGTTTTTGGCTTTGTGGGCTTACCGAAACTCAGTGAAGGATGTGACCAGATTCACTCCATTCCATCTTGTCTATGGTCTGGAAGCTACCATTCCGATTGAATATGAAATACCTTCGCTCAAGCTAGTTGTTGAGTTGTTGCCTAATACTTCGCCAGAAGAAGAGAGTCTTCTCTATTTAGAGAGGCTTGATTAAAATTGCCATTTTGTTGCTCTGGTCATTGAAGCACAGAAAAGGTGGGTCAAAGCTCATTTTTACCAGTCTGTTTCCCCTCGTTCCTTCATAGAAGGAGACCTCATCCTCCTGTACAACCAAGCTCACGATAAGCTGGGGGCAAGAAAATTTCAACCCATGTGACATGGGCCCTACATTGTTAAGAATGTTTTATGGAATGGGGCTTATGAGCTTATTGATTATGAAGGTCATCCTCTACATCAACCCAGAAATGGGTTGTATCTTAAAAAATACTATGCATGGGTCGTTCGTGCATGTTTTTTGTACATAGGTGTTCTTTTCATTTTTTTACATTTTTGGCTTGGTGTGATTTGTGAGCGTTTTCCTGCTTATTGGATCGTTCCTTATTGTTCAGATGTCCATTACCCCTTATGTCAGTTTCGCGGATGGTGCTTCCCGCAGTACCTAGAACCTGTCTTCAGCAGTCTGGGTGATTTATGATCCTGCCGGTGAGTTGATAGACCTTCAAGGTATCTGTCTAGGATGAACCACAAACAATGTCACTGAATATAGTGTTGTTATTGAACTATTAACCGAGTCCATTTCTCTCGACATTCATGCATTTATTGTTAACCTAGAATCACATCTTGTTGTTCTTCAACTTAGTGGACATTATTTTTCTAGAAACCCTCACATCTTAAGGTTGTATTTGCATGTTCGATCACTGGAAAGAAATTTTGATTACATTACATATCAAAATATTCCTAGATGAATGAATGCATTAACTGATACAGTAGCTAACATTGTATTAAATAGACATTTGCATAATTTGTAAAAAATCATCATCACATGACAAGATCCATACAGGAAAATAGATGTGTATATATATATATATATATATATATATATATATATATATGTCGAGTGTTTGCATCCATGTGTATCATAAATTTAAAAAAATATGCATGTTTCGGTTACATCCTGAGACATCATGTCTCTCAAAAGATATGCAGAAATAAAACATAGGTGTCTAGTCGGCGTGACGCTCATGATAGCACGTCACTGCCTGTACAAGCCGCCTCAACAAGCAGTGAAAACGGTTCGACACTCCTGTAGTGTGTCTCTGGTATGTGCGAGGAACATCATCGAATCGCATATAGTCCGAGATCCCACAGGAGATTCCCTCCAGGTTGCGTATGATTTCCTCCTCCTCGTCTCCCTCACCATGAGGGGCCACATCAAAGTTGCGAGGTCCTGCGTGCTATCGGGGATATACCTACAGGTCTCTCTGGGCCAACATCTGCAATTACATGGATTAATGTCAAAACATGCATAACAAACAAAAAAAGAATAATACTCATTAAAATAAAAAATGAGCCTTACCCAGTACTTCATCCCAATCCTCTCCTTCTTGGAGCAGGAGATCTGCACCAACGGTGAAATCTGTGCCATAGTAGGGCTAGTCCTCCACGACAATTAGTTGTCATCGAAGCCACTCAAAGAATTCCGGTCTCTAGGACATATGTTGGCTGCCCCCTAACCTTGGCATCAAAGCTTCCCAACGGACCATCCGTGGCTCCTGGGCTGGTGGTGTCGGAACTATTACCTCCTGATGCTGGAAGATTGGTAACCCTTCCAAGATGAAAGGTACCAATATGGACCCGTATCCAAATTGCTTCAGCTTACCATTCTTGAATTTTGTCAACAGGCGTTTGATGTTGATTGTTACTGCCTCTGCCCAATTGTAGAGTGTTGGTGCCATGCAATCCACTGCAAGAAGTAATTTTGTTTTTCTGGCCTCATGTGGAGCCTGAACTCCTACAGCTCGCATGATGGTGTGTTGCACTACTATGAGTTCCAGGTCAGGAATGGTTTGGATATCCACCTTCCCGCTTTTGGATCCTTTCCGTGCTCCTCGACACAATCTGTCAATAACCATAGCCACGTATACCATTATGAAATAGATATCTGAGACCTCAATCTCAAGTTCCTAGTTGTGAATGATGAATTTATCCTGATCAATGTCCCAGACACTGATCAAGTATTGCAACAACTCCAGTTGAGCTTTGAGACATGGTTCCCTAAAGAATTTTTTGAGCCAGAAATCTCTGAGAGCTTCCATGCATCTCACATTTCCCATGGCTTCCTCATCTTCTTCACTATGTTCTCGTTCTTTCCATTCAATCACCATTTTGTCCTTTCACACCTGCAAAAACATCCATATGGTTGTCATTAGCTAAATCCAATGCTTTTGAATGGTTAATTTGGGCTTTCTTGTTTGACTTTACATGCTAAAAATGGTTGTCGTAGTTGGTGCAATTGTTTTAGAAATAGTCGTGCCAATTAGTGCGCCCCCATTCAAATTTTAGGCCGGTTGGCGCGAGTCCATGCCTGATACCCACGCCGACTGTCGAACCCTAGATTTTACAAAATCCCCCCATGGATCTACAAAATTGGTGTTGCAGGTAAGGAAAAAGTAATCAAAATGCAGGGAAGGATGTGAGTTCTTACCTGGAACAGACGGATTCATGATTGGTCTTCCGGATTGCCCGCTGTCAACGACGCAAAATCGCAGTGAAAAAAGGTAACAAATTGCTCATAAGAGGTAAAAGTGAAATTAATTTATTTTTTACCATATTTGGCATTTTATAACTTTTCATAACCCTAATTAGGTTTTAAGACATATTTTTCGATTATATTGTTGTTTTATTTCGAAAAATGGGTTTTACGTGTGTCTCTTGTGCAATGACAGGTCCTTGACATGACGATGATGAAGTAACAAGTTGTATTTTACACTTTTTCAGACTCGGTAAAAACACGAAAAAGTCACTATTGGAGTCATCTTTCAACTCTTTTCTGACTCTCTAAAATTGAAAATATCACCAAGAGTCTTGTCATTTTGAAATCGTTAAATGGCTGTGAAATGATATCTACCCAGTATACGTTTACCCCTTTTTCGGGTTGGGATAGATTATTTACGAAAAAGGAATACCTTAGCCTATCATGATTAAGAGGTTCTCTCAGACACAGTTTTATACCTTTTCAGATCTATGAGACTACCTACGAAAAGGGACTACTGGGGTTTTCTTTTCTGCTTCTTTTAAAACTCTCTAAACATGAAAATATGTCGAGTTATTCCTTTGTCAAACTCGTTAAAACCTAAATGACATCAGAAACCATCACCATGACATTACTGAGTTCCTCCTTCCTAGGGCTCATAAAATGTACTAGAATGGTTTTGTCTGAAGGAAAAACTTACATGACAAGCATATTCTATCCCCTTCAAGCTTGTTTTCCAAAAATGATTGGGGTACTCGCCAACAATGGTGGGGGAAAATGGAACCAGTTCTCAGTTGTGTCGGTAGTATGTCGCTCTTGAACATGACACTCATCTGCATTCGTGTTGGGTTGGGGACATCTCATTTCATCATTTTTTCCTCCATGGGTTTGGGTAATATGTTTTGACCTCCCATCTGCTCTTTGCTACGTCATCATGACCTTAGATCCCTTGATGTCGAATACTGCCAAATCCTGAGTTGTGTCGCTAATATTTTCAAGAGAAGTTTCCATTTGTATTTTTCAACCTCCCTCTGATCCTCTTTTTGGTTCTGATTCACTATCATCATGTTCCTCTGTCTCATGTCGATGATGTGGGAAATATTATGGCCCTCCTTCGAACAGGTCACTTCTTGTCAACTTCAGCTCATTATCCAGGAAGCTGATCTAGAGACTCTCTTCCGGTACCTTGGAGCTTGCATGCCTCAATGGAAAGTTCTTCGCATTCAACGACAGGTCCTCATCATTGGCTTTTGATCAAGTGATTCTGTGGGTGTTTGATGCCAGATCATTGTTCGCATTTCGTGGATTGTACTAGTTGTACCTTGAGAGCCATTGTCATTATTGGTGGTTTCTCTCGTGCCTATTAACAACTTTCATCATTTGCTGGTAATCACGTGACTTTATTGCATGTTTGACTTCACCTCACACATTCACATGCTTGAATCTGTACTTTTTCAGGTCGAGATGGAGCGCAAGGACCTGGTTTTTGTTTGATAAGATCCAGGCTGCGAGATATTTTGGTTTATCATGACTATATGCATGACTCTTTTAATTGGATGGATGCGACCAAACATGAGTCTACTTGTTGATCCTTACTGCTGGATGGCTGCGTCCATACCTCGGATCTTAGTTTATATGTACTCTATTATGGATGGTTGTGCCCATGCCACATGCTCATGTATTAGAGATATCAGTTGTATTTGTACTTGCAGGTCTTTCGATAACAGTGTTTGGTTTGACCGCATTATCGTAAAGCATTTCACTCCTCCCTCTCTCTCGGACCTCATGCTTTAGGGGGAATCTGTTACACAACACTTTGTCAACGTCCCTGCAATCCCCATCCTGCACATTAGAGGACCATTTTTATGACTTATATGTAATTTCATTCCTTGAAAAAAGTGTCATTGCATCCCTTTCCATGAGAATAACATTTCCTCTATTGAATATTCCTAGAACAGACCATCAAAAACACATGATTTTGGGTTGGCACTGGCATGCAGTTATGGCCTCGCGCTATTAAGGGAAATTAGCACTGGGCGCCGCACCCATTGGCCGAGCTTTTTTTGGAAACTATTTTAAATATAGAAGTGAAGTTTCCATTTCCAACCACTTCGTGAGCGAGTTGGCATGGGTTGCTCGACTGAATAACGTCGAGCACCTTCCTTTGGCTTCTTGTTCCCTACTTTTGAGAAACCTCCCAAAGGATAAGGCCTCCCTTCCACCATATGAGGGATCCCAACCTCCTCTTCCCCTTATTTAAATACATCTCTCTCACATAGATGCAGCTAGCTGAACATTTTGGAGAATAGCTTAAATAGTCTGATATAGCTATTGTGAGATAGAGCAGAGAGAGACCCCTTGTCGAGAGAGACTCTAGGATGATTTTCTCGCCAAGTCCAAATTCCTCGATGAATTCTCGAGACACATTTCGACTGGACCCGATGAAGGAGGCTGTGATGTCAAGGCTCATTTGGTTGTAATTTATTTTTTTCTCTTAATTAATACATGACTGATGTTTTGGTTCCCAACTTGTGTTGATGTGATTAATCTTGCGCAATACATTTAATTCTCCTTGACCAATTAGATATTTATGAATGAAAATATTGTTTCGTATGCTGCTTTCATCCTCTGATCCTTTAGTAGGCACCTGAGTACCACTGCTGAAGGACCGTGACGTGTAGGGTTGAATATCAGGAGACTGCTACCACAACTATGGCGACTGTGTTGGAAGAAAGGTAGGACATCTATCCCGACTCAGTTTCATTCATTAAATAGGAATCAATGCATTAACATGTCCTCATGCTACTAGACCCACCCTAGGGCTAGAGGGATCACCTCTGTCCATAGAGGGGATTCACCTACACAAAATTTGGGTTTTTAATAATGTAGGTCATGAAAGCGGCAAGGCGATGAATTGGATGCAGTGTTAACGACAACGACGGGCAGCAGGCTACGGTTGGAATCGGGTCCGAACTGTTCTACATGTTTAGGTGGACTCGGGCTCCTTGGGTGAAGTTGTGCATGGTAGAAACATAATGAGCAAAGTGTGCAACAAAAACATGACTCGACCCAAAGTACGTGCAGAAGTGCACTATGGCAGGGGAGAGGTGCTGAATTGTGATTTGATGTATTTTATTTTGAAGATGCATAATTCCATTGCATGACAATTTGTTGATGAAACATAATAACGGGCACTCAATTTAGGAGTTTCCCCTCCTTTGAATGTATGGGCGTTCATGTGGATGTTTATTGATGTTTATATTATTTTTGCTGCTATTTGATAACACGCTAGAATATTAATTTAATTAATGTGTTGAAGAGGTGTAATCTACTTACTTAGTATTTCAAAAAAGAAAGGTAAGCTAGTGCTGCACTCGCCTATAGAGTGGTTAAAATTCTACCACAGGTATAGGGGTGTGACAGGTTGTATCAGAGCTCTGATCCCATACCTTGTTAAAGGTGTATTGAGAGTTGGTACTTTTTGAAGAAAGCATGAATATGAATGTAGGATTGCAGGAAGTATTGAAGCTTGGAACTATAGAGCTTAGCAGAGGCAAGAATATGGTCAGGGATGAAGCTGAACTGATGAGGAAATCAAGTTTGAAGGCTCATCATGAGCTTGAGAACATGAAAGGGAATTGGAAGGACGAAAATAAGCAATATCACAAGGCTCTTGTGCAAGTGTCTGAACACTTGGGACACAATGGTGATGAGTTGATGGAAATGTGGAAATCCTTGGAAGACCTACATGGAAAAACTAATGAACTTGTGGAACTTGACATGAAGATACAACAGGGTAACCAAAGACTTCAGGAACTCATGGATGAACGAGTTCACTTGAAGGAAAGGAGTACCAAGTTGCAGGCTAAATTCAAGGACATTGAAGACGAGATCAAGAGGGATTTTCTTGACCCTAAACCTATTGGTTTGAAGAAAGAAGAAAATGCATAAGTTGGCACCCTTGAAGAAGATCACCACACTATGATGATAGGTGCACTTTGGTTGGAAAAAGTCAACTTATGTCAGATTGGGACACTTAGAAAACATTCAAAGAGAGAGAAGCTTGATGTAACACAAGAAGAACTAGGATCAAATTGTTCTATGGAGTCTCATGAGATTTCATACACTAAAAGGACTATCATAATGAGACCATGCTCGAAAGACAACTAGGAAGTGGATATGTTGAAGAATATTGCGGAGATAAGGTGCAAGACCAAGGTAAGGAATGATGAAAGTTCTTTGGAATTAAGGTTTGTGTCAAAAAATGTACATGGGAAGAAGTTTTTAGCCTTGATAGACACGAGGCTACTCATAGCTTTCTTAGTCGAAAGATAGCTATTTCTCTTAGAAAGAGGAAGGCTGGTATGGAGAAAGATTTGAGTGCCTTTAAGGGACTCAATTATGTGATGAAATCAATGGCTGGTGTTATGAAAAACACACACTTAAGAGTAGGCTCATGGTTTGGACAGATGGATTTGAGAGTCATCGATATGGATGATCATGCTATGGTGTTGGGGCAAGACTTTATGGTTTCAGCACAAGCCATACCCATGGTGGACCGAGATATACTCTTGATTCTTTATGGAGGGCAGACTATGATGGTTCTTATGACAAGGAAGAGTCGCTTGGGATATCAACAAAGGATGCCTTCATTGATCCTTATATGAAAAGGACCCAAATATAAACCATGACAATATGGAGCATTAGGAACTTAGATCTATGGCTCAAACAACGAAAGAACAATGCATGTTTGACTTTTTTTCAAGAGACTTTAAAGAGAGAAAGAAATAAGGGAATATGACTTCCATTCTGGAACATGTAGCAAAGAAATCTACTAGAAATATTCACCAGGATGATGTTATGGATAAAGCTTCTCCTAATACGGGACTAGGGAAAGATTATACAGGTAGAGATCCAGCAGGAATTGTGGACTATTGTAGATATGATATGGGCATATATGATTTTTAGCTGACAAGGGATAAACTTGGGAAGCTTGGATGCACTCAAGAGGATGTTGATGCGGTGCACGAGTACTTTAAGACTCGATATCAATCTGATACATGGGTGGATGATAGCCAGGGAGGCAGCTTCCTGGCCCTTTCTTTGCAGTGAAACCTTTGGAGGTGGATGTGTGTGGTGCCTTAACACATAGAAGGACCACACCATCCTCACAAAGGGGCCTTTGGTTAAAGGTCCCTCACATTTGGTGATGCTTGGAGGATGTGGTTACTTGGCATCGTGACAAAATATAACACATGGATTAGCATCATAGACAACATATTGTGGATGTAATGAAGATTAACTTCATGGAACTCGATATGGCTCACTTATACTGCGTTGCAGATGGCATGAAGGTGACTTCATGGACCTAAACATGGATTACTTAGATTCTCGATTGAGTTGATGATGTGACAGAATGCTAGAGAAATGACTGACGGATGGCATGAGGATGTAAATTATTATGAGGAGGACGCACAGTTGGACTGGTCACCTAACTTGTTCAAATCATGAGGGCTAGCAATGCTACGGAGTTGTGCTGATGTTGCAGACATATTGATGTTTGGCAGGGAGATATGTCTAGTTTTATATCAGGGGATATCTACTTGTGTTGGAGTATCATGGCAACAATGATTCACATGATGATATCAATGACACATGATGATGGCATACTATACGTTGCAAAGATGACATGTAGCTTTAGTGGGGAAGCTTCATTTTCCACGATGGAGGCAACATGTGGATTATGTGACCGATGTAGCTGATGATCATTGATTGAGGATGATATGGATATTTTGGACATGGACCTTGATGGTTTATGCATTGAATGATATAGCAAGGTTGGATGGCATGGAAATTGGTGGAAATGTCGGAGCAACGACACTTTGCGACGAAATTTGCTGCGATATTTTGCGATATGGATTGCGACAATAGATCGTGGGGTGAAGAGATGATGTTTTCATGGGAAGAAAAAAATTTAGAGTGGTGGAGGATGTAAGGACAACTAGTCGTGATGCAACCACTGAGAGCGACGGGCATGCTTTGACACGATGGACGCCCAACTCAGGTGACGATGTGACGATATGGAAAAGTGTGCAACGAAACATGCGAAAGATGCAATTAGACGAAACACACATAATTAGGTAGCATGCAATGATAACATGGGAAGCGTGCGACTATAGTATGGCGGGGTGTGACATGGTGGAAAACGTGGGCGTACTACGTGTAGTGGTTGTGACGCGCGCGGGCGACATGACTCGACCCGAGCATCCAAATGAACCAAACACACTTGACTGAAAATTTAACATCACACGGTAGCCAAGTTTATAGTGGACACTATGAGCGATCCGACGGGTGAACGTAGGTAGGCCGACGGGTGGATTTATGTTCATAGGCTAAACGTGGGTCGGATCGGGTAGAGTGAGCCCCCACACACTATACGCAAATATGAACCAGACCATATATATATGTAGACGGGTTGAATTTTGGAGCATCATAGAATCAGGTCGAAACACATAACACTCAAGCATGAAGTAAGAGAAAAGTGTGACGAAGCTCGCATTAGTGAGCGGGATTGCATAACGGGGAGTGCAGAAGGCAGAGTCGGGTCCATAGATGCCTTCCAAGGATTCAGGGTTTCTGTATATTTTGGAGGGCCGAATCAGGTTATACAACTCGACAAAGTTGCGGATAGGGAAGAAGAAAAGTATGGTAGGGTAGTGCGATAACCAACAGTGCGACACGGTGGTTACGGAGGTGGGCCACTAACCTGATTGCTAACACAGTGGAAACACAAATTTTGGGCAGAGTCGAGTTTTCGATAACGTAGTTCATGGTAGCGACAAGGTAGTGAAGTGGACACAAAATTAACGGTAAGGACAGGCAACAAGCTACGGGTGGACTCGGGTCTTAACTGTTCTACACATTCGAGTGGACTCGGGCTCCTCAGGTGAAGTCGTGCATGACATAAACATAACGAGAAAAGCGTGTAGCAAAAACATAACTCTACCCGGAGTACGTGAAGAAGTGCACTACGATAAGGGAGAGGTGTTGAACTGTGATTTTATGTATTTTATTATGAAGATGCAAAATTCCACTGCATGACAAATTAGTGATGAAACATAATAACGTGCACTCAATTAGGGAGTTTCCCCTCCCTTGAATGTATGGGCCTTCATGTGGATGTTTATTGACGTTTATATTATTTCCGCTGCTATTTGATAACACACTGGAATATTAATTTAATTAATGTGTTGAAGAGGCATAGTCTACTTACGTAGTATTTAAAAAATTAAAGGTAAGGTAGTGTCGCACCCACCTATAGAGTGGTTGAAAGACTACCACGGGTCATGTGCCTTGGGTGGGCGGACCTGCCCCTGACACAAAGGGCATTCCTGCACGGTTGTTGTGCCAAGGGCATGAAAACCCATGGTCGGGCGTGCTCGCCCAAGGCACAGTGTCCCCCTACCTACTAGGGGGTCGTTGTGCCCAGGCAGGCACATCAACTGGTGGCAGAATGTCCCCCTAGCAGATAGGGGGTCGATACTAAAAATCACCCCCATACCTACCAAGGGGTCACTGTGCCTTGGGCGGGCATGCCCGACCTTGGCTGTGCCCACCCGTGGAAGAGCAAGTGTGTCAGGCACATCTGATGTGCCACTGGTAGGTGTGCTTGCCCAAGGCATAATATTCCTTTGCCTTGGGAGGGCACACCCAGCCGTGGGCATGCCCTCCCGCGGTGCAACAGGCATGCTGCTAGGCATGCCCTTTATGCCGCTGGTGAGCACGCCCATCACCGGGCATGCCTGACCAAGGCACAACGACACCCTGCCTGTCAAGGGGCTGCTGTACCCAACCGAGCACGCCCACCGACCCCTTTCCTGCCAGGGGGCCGTTGTGCCTTGGGAGGGTGAGCTCGGTCGTGGGTGTACTCACTTTCCTCGCAATAGGTCTTCCTAGCATGCTTGTTATGAGTTGTGTGGGTGTGCCAGGCAGGCCTAATGTGAGGTAGGCGAGCACACCCACAACCGGGCATGCCCTCCCAAGGCAGGGGGAAAATGTAAAATGTTTTTTTTTTAAGGAATGGGTTTTTTTCTTTGGTATCCCGAATGAACCTAACAACCCACTTGACACGGAGGTCGAAGTGCATGTTTTTGGTGTCTTTTGTTTTTGTTTTTTTACGTAAGATATTGGTTTATATATATATATATATATTAGCAGGAAAATGTCATCAAGAAATGTTTTTGTGAATCTTTCTGGACCAAAGACAACAATTATATCATCTAGAGCTACAGGTGGACGCTAAAAAAATATTGATAAACGAACCCAACTTGATTTAATGGTTACAAATCTAGTAGGTGGCTCCTAAAAGGAAAATAAGTTGATTTCACACTGGAAGAAATCACAAGTGAAGCGTACAAAGTTTTCATGGTATGTGAAATATAGAGAAGGCAACGAAGATCTGCAACTATATCTATATGTTGGTAGGATTTGCAATGGTGGAAGTTATGAGGTGATAGGAAAAGTACTAGACCTATATTTGATGTCGGATACATAAGTTGTTTATGTACTTACAAAACCACCCAATTCACATGAGAATATTAGATATAATTTTTCATTGTTGATGTATGACACGACGAAAGATTCTACAAGGATATGTAAACAAATCGTAATTGAAATTGCACAAAATTTCGTAATTATTTATATTTATATTTATGTGTTTTTCATTATTGTAATTGTATCATTATATTTTCTATAACTTATTTATTATTGACATATTATATTTTGTTTGAAATAATTTTACTAAGGGTCTTTCAATTATGTTGGGGGGATTTTATTTTATAGAGCGAGATATTATGAATTTTTTCGGCAGTTCCCACTCAGAGTCAGAAGAAGATATGAGAAAGAAGTAAAAAAAAAAAATCATGATGCTACAAGACTACATAGAAGGGATCAACAAAGAATGCCTATAGTGGATCAATCTAGTAAATCTAGACATATTAATTTTGAAGATGAGGAAGTTGAAGTTGAAGTTGAAGAATATGTTTCCATTAGTTAGAGTGAGATTAGAACTGATGTTAGAAAGGAGAAGAACCATAAAAGAAAAAAGAAAAAAATGCCCAAGAATGTCTCCCTTCTAGTTGATGAATCGGGAGATGGCTTATGTTGAAGAACATATGATAACTGATAGGAGGAAGAAATTAAAAATTGGTCATTCTAAAAAAATCCCGGGAAATAGTGAAGATCCTAGTGAAAACTCAAAAGGAAGCAAGGAAATCATTACATCAGTAGTTGATTTAGAGGATGGAATTATTAAAACAAAATAAAATGTCATTCGATATCATTGATGAAGAAAAATTTAATTGATGGTGATCAGTCATTTCAACTTAATGTCAGTCAGATATATAAGCTAAATGAAGGAAAAATTAAAAATAAAATTAGAAATTCACACCACTTACATGTTCACAACTTGAAAAAATTTATGAGGTACAATCCATATGCACATGTGGTTGATTATGTGCTTCTTGTTGATCCAATTCAACTTCCCAACAAAGAAACATTTAATAAGTTGAAATGTTTTGAATACAAATATTATGTACTTGCGGGGAACCATTTTGTAGAAACTAAAAGGAAATTGAAGGAGGAATATCCTAATAAACCACGTTTTGAAACAATGAAATGTATCATTTATGTTGCTTTAACAGATATAAAAGCAAATTTATTGGCATGGGATCATAATACAGATAATGAGTATAGGATGTCTATGACTTTCATCCAAAGGGTTAAATTTATTCATAATGAATTTGAAGAAAAATGTGGTGGGGATAAGACAAAGGTTAGTATAGCCTTTCAAAATAAATGTTGTATGGAAATAGGTTATCAAATTGAGCAAAAAATAAATTCAAAAGGTGGCAAAGTAAATTATGAAATATTCAGATGTACGGATAACATTTTCCAGTTGGCATTTAGAATTGGAGAGATATGGGGATTGATTAATGAGATTTTATACATGTGGGAGAACATTGGCATAAAAAACGAGAAGGTAAAAAATTCTAAACCATTGACATGTACCAGCAATAAACCAGGTCCTGAAATTAAGCTCCTTCTAGAAGATATGACTATCACACATTGGAGAGAAATGCAAGGAGTGAAGGATGGAAAACTTGTCAAAACAATATTATCTCGTGTGAATTTAGTTGAATTATCATTGGAAAAAATGTCTGAGGAATTTCTAAAGTAAGTTTGTTTAATTATTTTTACCTATTTTTGGATTATAAGTTTCTGTTAATGATAACATATTGTTTTAGGTAGTATTTGGTATACGTATCATTATATTAACATTTTTTACTTTATTTATTCAGTCACACGGTTTATATGAGAATAAAAGAACAAATGGTTAAATTGTTGAATGAAGATAGTTTTGATGATGTTGTACGTAACTACCCAGATTCAAGTTATACATCAACACTAAAATATTTTTATCTTGCATTTAAAAATGTATGTTGATTTATACATTCATTTCTATTCATATGTATACTATTTTTATTTTATAACTTAGATATATATTTGTTTATTTCATTAAAGATGAAGAAGGATGCAAATGGAGCACCAGATATTTTCAGAAGATTTATTGAAAAAATTAAGATGGAAATGCTGAGAAAGCAACGTCTTAGTAATATTGAACTTGATCCTATTCTTAGCCATTTCATTTGGAATGGGCTCCAGACTATCCAATATCAAATGATACAAGGTGATTGTGAAGACATTGTAAAACTCATACCTAAAAGGGATTATTCCCTAGTTATTGCAGATATACCTCATGGTTTTAATATTTGAAACATTGAATATGATAATGACCCTTATACTTATCAATATTTTAGAAAAGTGGTTGCAGGATTTATAGAAGTCACAACATCACCATTTTGGAGATTTTTGGCATTTCATTCAGACACACAATTTGCAATTTTATTAACAAGCTTCAAGGGAAAATCAAACTCAAGGATGCAACTTACATGGTAAGACGTTGAAATTGTATGCTTGATTAATGTTAAAAAAATCATTTATGTACAAGTTAATTGAATTTTTACTATTTCATGTTACAGGAAAAATTCAAATATTATTGGTTGCGAACATCAACCAATTATAAGTGATTGTGAGTTCATTCATGTTGAATGTTGGACAAAAGATGATTTTTGTAAGCCTATGCTTTTGAATCGGGTAGATGGAAAGAGTCATATCCAAGTATTGGTTCATGATGATGTTGTAAAAATACTAACATATGAAGATAAATAAGCAAAAGGAGATATAGTTAACGTCTATAAAAAACCACAATAATTGATTAAATAACTTATAGATTTATGTTCAAATGAAGGAGATTGGGTTTTGGATTTATTCTCAGGCTCAAGTAAGTTTTATTATATAAAATTGAATTTCAATATTTTCTTTTTTGATTTTTATGTGTTTATACTAATTTACTTAAGTATTTCTTTTGTACTTGATGATTAGGTACAACACTATCATGTTTCCTACAAAAAAGGAAGAAATTGCATTTCCATTGAAAAATACCTAGTACAATGCAAATTTATTCATTAAATAATTAATGCCCTTCAATTTCTTTCAGATGCAATGCAAGAAGTTGGTTTGAGGAAAGGGGATTTTAATGAATCATGTGTGGCAAAAAAGGCAAAGGAACCTCAACCACCATTAGATGGAATCATTGGAAAGGCATACTTTGGGAGATTCACAGACATCAAAGATCCATCAAAAGAGGAAAATGACCAAACTGAAGCAGAAAACATTATGGAAGAAGACTATAATGAAACTCTAGAACATTAAGAGCATGGGTTATATGATATTATTGATTAAATTTTAGTTATGCTGGCAAATGAAGTTCATTTATTGTAACTATTAATTAGTTATACTTGTAATGTTTTGATTTTGAAATTTTATGAGGAAAATAAGTATTCAGTTATTTTTATTATATATTTAATATTTGTATTGTGTGATTTTCACTTTAATTTTTATGTGAACATTTTAATTTTTGGAAAAAATGTGATGATTATTAATTTTTGACATAAAATTTAAAAAAAAATTCTATCTAAAAATAAATTGTTAACTTTTTCCTATAAAAATCATTTACTTGACATGTCACTTTTAGCAAAAAAGTCTCAAAATGCGTATTTTTTTTGTTATATCTATATTCCAAATGTGTATTTTTATGACAACTATTAAAAAACATTACTTTTTTAGTGACAATTATCTGATGTGCATTGAAATATTTATTAACGATATATAAATATATAGAAGATCGAAACTTTAAAATTTCGACAATTTTTTTTTAACTATGCAAAAGATCAAAGATCTAACTACAAAAAAAATGAAAAGAAAAACAAAAAAACACAAACCTGAAAAACACTTAAAAAAATATGTGAGGGAAGAAGAAGAATACGACTACTTCAAAAATTGTTAAATTTAGAAAAAAATTGTCCACATTTAATACATTAGAAAATTTAAAGTCAAAAAATAAGTGTTCTAAAAAAAGGGGTTGATGTTGCATCAACACTTTTCAAAATCAGCATGAAAATCATTAACATTTTAAAAATAATCTTTATAATTGATACATTAGAAAATTTAAAGTGTCAAAAATATGTTAAAAAAAATAAGTGTATTCAGAATCAACACTTTTCAAAATCGGATTATGTTTTTGCTACCTCAAAAAAATGGGTACTTGGTACGGTTCTCGTTTCAAAGTTTACATTGTTAGATCTTAATGGTGTAAACTTTACAAAAATGGCCTGCAAAAATAACCACTTTCATAACATATAATCTTAAGAAAAGGTATTTTAGTTGGCCACTTAATCTTGAGCTACATTGGTTGAGTTTGAGTCCACTTTGATAATTTATGCATGTTCTAGGAGTTGGTGAACAATTTTATCTTCTTTAAGAGGCCTAGTGTTAGAATTAAGAGATTGTACCCGATTAGACACTCCTAACTAATCACCTTTAGACAAGTTTATGAGTATAGTGTAAAGCGTAATATAATCCACTTTCAATACAAATATTTAGTGTTTGAATTGAGCTAAAGTACCCATTATTGGCACAATTTATGAGGTTGCATGATTTTCCTATTCTTGAATTCTTCTTATAGCCACCATTATACATATTATATTTCCCTAGATGGCTTCATCATAAATTCTCAATGCCTACTTGATCTCCTATAATTCTATGTAATCTAATTGATGCCCAATGTTGTACAAAACCAAATGTGAAATTGGGACTTCAATAACACCAATCCACAGTTCCTTAGAGGTGACATTTAGGGAGAGTTTTAAATTTGAAATCGGGGAGTGACTTAAAGAATATTTCTATTAGAAATGGGAAAAGGAAACTAAGTCTCCCACAAGAAAATAGATAGGACACACTACATAAGGGAAGGAACAAACAAAGAATTTTGAAACCAAAGTGTTTCTACCCCAATTGAGACCGAAACAAGTTTTTATGAAAATAAATCCCAAGAAAGAGAGAAAGCACTATACATTTCCACATATAATTAAATCGAGAAAAATTCTCGATACAAACAAGAGCTTGAGAGGTAATTTTTGTACACCAAACAACTACACTAGGAACTATATATATATATATATATATATATATATATTAATATGGCTAGTCAAAGTAATATTTAACTTACCAGTGCCAACTAATTCTCACGGAAATCAAATATGGATGATGTACTACAAAGTGAAGGTCTATACTAGATTACCTTGGGAAAAGAAAAACTCTCATTACTGCTACAAACATATCAAAATGGGATAATAAGAATGATGAAGCATGTGGATTAATCTGAATTTCCATCTCACATGATTTACAATTTAATCTTCAAGAAATTAATGACCCTATTTGAAGCTTGGAATAGGTTGGAAATGATGTTTCATAAACAAAAGGATATTCTAGCCCACTAGCATGAAAATCAATTAATTTATTTAAATGCCAATGACTTATATTGCATTGAATATTATTTACTTAAGTTCAAAATTCTTAGAATTTTACTTAAAGAGTAGCAATAAAAATGAAGGATGGCTGATGTATATATGTTACTCTTGTTAGGTTTCGTATTGCATATTCTATTTTTGTATCTACTGTTAACTCCACTAAAGAAGCTCTCAGAGTTCTTTTTACATAGAAACTTGTTTTGAGTCTTTTTTTCATTCTCTAATTAGAGAGAATGATAAAGTCTTGCATATTGGAGTGATCGCCACATGCTCATCTTATACTTCTTGGACTAATTTGTGTATGTAGAAACTTACTTGAGTTAGGGTTTTCTTGTTTCGCCTAGCTAGGATTTTAAAAATCTAGTGGGCTTCTACTAGTATTTTAGAGAAAGTTTTGATATATAGAATGTGCTCAATTTCAAATATATAAATGAAGAGTTATGCTATCCAAAACTTGTGTCTTTTTCAATTTTTTTTTCATCCATATCTCTTATTTATGTATTTTTTGTTGAACCATATGACATCATCATTGAAGAATCTAAAGTTTGTTTCACTTCTTTTATAACTTAATTATGTTGTTTGATATCTAAGTGAAATGTTGTACTATTTTACTATTATTTATACTCTATTTCATAATAATTCTAAAATAAAAAAAATCACAAAATTAAGATTTATAAATATGTTGAGTATGTATTATATCGTTTGCATGACTAGTGCCATGAGTTATTACATTGTATTGGGCGTAGCCAGGGGGTAGTAGCCCTCCATATCGGAGGGTTTATAAGGGGTCGATAGTCCCCTTGGAGGTAATGCCACCTTTTATTCATTTTTATTTTTTGGGAGGGGAGGGACCGAAGGATGGTTGGGTAAAAATTCTTATGGTTTTTGCACCTGATTTTTGCACATGATGTGAAGTTGAGGGGAATCTACCCTTCCTCGACATTCTCATTTCAAGGAGAGATGACAACTCTTTCTCCCATCAAGTCTTTCGGAAGAAGACACACATAGATAAATATCTTCACGCATCTTACAATCATTTCCCTGCTCAGAAAATAGGTGTTCTCAACACCTTAGCCCCTAGAGCAGTCAGAATTTTTGATGAATTCCATTTCAAGGAAGAGAAATCCCACCTCCTTAATGTTTATTATAAGAATGGGAATAGCAAGTTTCAAGGCCTTAGATTGCTAGAATTCTTAAGAAGCATAACATTTCTTCAACTTTTAAACGTCTTCACACCATTCGTTGCTCTCTGAATTCGGTAAAGGACCCTGTGGATTTGAGGGATAAAAAAGGAGTTTACATCATTCCTTGCTCCTGTGGGACTCCATACATCGGCAAAATTGGTTGATCAATTAATCAAAGGATCCATGAACATGTAACTGACATTAAACACAGAAGATCTTGTTCCTTCCCTTTTGCTGAACATGCAGAAAATACTAATCATCACATCTGCATTGAAGAGGCTAAGGTCCTTGCTAATGTTGACCATTTTCATCATCGTAAGTTAAGGGAATCTTTGGAGATGGAAAAAAGGCATGCTAACCTTAACAGAGGCGACGACTGGAGTATTAGTAGGTGTTGGATCCCTACCCTATACTCCTAAGTGTTGGTATTTTTTCATAGTAGGCGTCCTTCCCCTTTTTCATTCTTTATGCTTATTTTCATATTTTATTAACCTTATTTTTATTATATATAATGAAGAATCCTAACTCCTTTTTAATCTTTAACTAAAGAATGATTAATTGATACAATTTAATAGAAATAGAATGAATTAAATAGAAGAATATAATTTTAATAATTTAGAATAGAATTTTATTAATGAATTTTATATAATTTAATAAAATATACTTATTTTTGTCCATTATAATAAATTAGTAAACAACATAATAAAATAATAAAAAAATAAAATATTTTATAATAATTGAAAAAGAATATTAGTAAAAATAAATAATTTTAGTTAACTCTTATAATTTATAATAATTAAATAATATTAAATATTAAAAATATTATATAATAATATAATTATTAATTTTTTACCTTTAACTTAATCTTTCCTTTGGGTCAAACTAGTTGTTTCCTTATAACAACTAATTAACTCTTCTCCTCATATACTTATAGTGAAATGCCATGATCTGATTTCTCATAGGTCCTGAAGATGAACCACACTAGTTGGTTCGAAACATGTCGACCATGTTCTTTTCTATGTGATTATTACTGAAAGATATCTTTATACATCATTATGGTTTTGTCCATGGTATTTTCTAGACCCAATAAAGGAAACTACAATTATGTTCTAATCTAGGGTTAATAGATTAAGGGTTTATGAATTCTTTGGCACATATATAATGTATTCTAACATTGAATATAATGAAAAATCAATCTCGTTTTTGGGTTTTGGGTTGCAGGAGAAAAATCTATGTGTGTGTATATATATAATTCATTTGCAAGTGCTATCTCTAAAGAGTTAAAAACTTAAAAATCTCTAATTAAAGATATACATTTATGTTTTATATTAAAAATTAAAGAGTGAATAAATTTTTATATTATTTATTTTGTTTACTAAGTAATGTGAGTCTTGAGATGACTGAGATGTCTAACACCTGTCTTGAGTAATCGTGACCCAAGAGCTCTTTAGCATAATTGAATATTTTCTCATAAAATTTCGAACTCATGACTTGTTCACCACATAATACCTTAATACAACAATATATCTCTCTCTAATCTACATCCAATAAACTACTAATCTACTATTTTTTTTCAGAAATATGAAATAATTAATCACACATTAATTAACTCTTCACTATAGTAAAATCTAAGCCATTACCAATAATGAAATCAAGATAAAACAAAAAAAAACTCACTCAAATCAATCCTATAATAGTATATTTTAATAATCTCGTATAATCTTTCATATTTAAAGACTAATCCGTGTATGGCTAAAGAGTTGGATATTAGAATTATGAATAAATATATTTGTTTGGCCCTTCCCTTTGACTTTGTAGGTAGGAATAGTAATATCGTTTTCTAAGTCCATAAAATAAGATTCTGTTGTAAAAGAAAGGGAAAAGAAGCAAAGTAGGACTTATGGACGAAAATTATGACAATGGTATAAGAGTTTCGGTTGAATTTGGATTCAGATTTCAAAGATAATTTAAAATTATGGATGGTGTTAAAATTTTAATAGATTGAAAAAAGTTTTAGGAATAAAAAGAATTTAATGATTGGTCTTTTGGAGTTTGGATTACAGATAAGATTGTTAGAATTTCCAAGAAGTATAATATTTCTATAACTTTTAAATCTTTTTACACTATTTGTAGCTCTCTGAACTTGGTAAAAGACTCTATTCGAGAGATAGAAAAAGAGTTTACATCATTTCTTGATCCTGTGGGACTCCAAACATCCATGAAATTGGTCGATCGGTTAATCAAAGGCTCTGTGAACATGCAACTGACATTTAACATGGAAGATTTAGTTCCTTCACTTTAGTTGAACATGCAGAAAATACTAGCCATCACATTTGCATTGAATAGGCTAAGGTCCTTGCGAATATTGACCATTTTCATAAGTTAAGAGAGGCTTTGGATATTGAAAAAATGCCTCCTAACCTTAACAGAGACGACAACTAGAGTATTGGCAGGTGTTGGATCCCTGTCTTATACTCCTAAGTGTTGGTCTTTTTCATAATAGACCTCCTTCCCCTTTTTCATTTTTTATGCCTATTTTGATATTTATGAACCCTATTTTTATTATATATAACGAATAATCCTCTCTCCTTTTTAATATTTTAATTAAAAGATGATTAATTAATCAATTTAATAGAAATAAAATAAATTAAATAAAAAATATTATTTTAATAATTTAAAATATATATATATATATATATATATATTACTATTTTTTTAAGAAATATTAAATAGTTAATCACACATTACTTAACTCTTCAGTATAGTAAAATCTAAGCCATTACAAATAATAGTATATTTTAGTAATCTCATATAATCTTTCATATTTAAAGACTAATCCGTGTATGGCTAAAGAGTTGGATATTAGAGTTATGAATAAATATATTTGATTGGCCCTTCCCTTTGACTTTGTAGGTAGCAATTGTAATATCGTTTTGTACGTCCATAAAATAAGATTCTGTTATAAAAGAAAGGGAAAAGAAGCAAAGTAGGACTTACGGACGAAAATTATAACAATGGTATAAGAGTTTCCGTTGACTTTG
The DNA here is from genome assembly GCA_034641835.2 of Pinus albicaulis. NCBI lineage: Eukaryota > Viridiplantae > Streptophyta > Pinopsida > Pinales > Pinaceae > Pinus > Pinus albicaulis. Next base: position 991,205,700 of record CM076573.1, on the reverse strand, counting down.
GATTCAGATTTCAGAGATAATTTAAAATTACGGACGGTGTTAACATTGAAATAGTCCAAATTAATGGGTTGGCCGTCATTCATAATTCTTATCGACACTGATGTAGAATCTGGAAAAGAGACGCCGAGAAACGAAGAGATTATATATATATAAACTATCAATAATAAAAAGTTGGTCAACTTTAATTAACTTTAGAATTAGATATTTTTAAATATTAAATATCAAGTTAGATTAAAATATCTAAATAATTATCTATTTATTTAATTAATTGAATTAATATTTCAGAATTAGGAAAACATAAGATAAGATTAAATGTAGAATACTTATAATAATTATTAAAATAATTCTATAAATTAGGGATGGTTAGGGCTAAAGTTAAATAATTTAAGTAATGGTGTAATTAATCTTAATAATTTTATGATTTCACATATATTAAATATTAACTATTAAGAATAAATTAAAATTGAGTTTTTAAAATTTAAAATATAATTAGTATTTCAAAGTGAAATTTTTGTGATTCATAATGTTTATAAATATTTTTTTGGAAAAATTAATCTAAGACTGAAAATTAGTAACTACTCTTTTAGTATGAAAATGAAAAATATTTATTGAATATTTTTTCACAAAGTTTCAATAAATCCTTTTGAAACCAAATAGGACATACTCTTGCATTAAGGAAATGCAAAAGCACATAAGGAAGCAAATTCACAGGGTCATGATTCTAACAAAAAAAACTTAAAGACATGGAGTTCTTTACCTTTGAAGAGGAGGATGAAATACATGATACCATTCAAGTGGTTACTTCATCTAAATAAATACATTTCCCCTTTTTTTGCTATATATCTCAACAATCCTAAATGTAGATCTTTTTGGTTTTATCTTCAAGTTTAAATTGTTCAAATGAAAAAAACCTTTGTTGTTATGCTCTTTGTCTTGTTTCCCTAGTGACAAGCTAATAAACATAAAGCATGATATATGTTTCTTTAAGAATCAATAATATACATGCTTTCTAACTTAAAAATAAGAAGAAGATAATTTAAAATTTTTGTACCTCATAGATTGCATCTCCTATTGTGCCAAGTCTACAAGCTTCCTAACTTAAAAAGAAGAAAAAGATAATTTAAAAATTTTGTACACCTCATATATCACATCTCCTATTGTGCCAAATCTACAAACTAGAATAGAACTCTAAGCACATTTGAACATGTCCACATAGATGGCACGGTTCAACGTTGATTCATTAGTATTAAAATCTATATAAGACTTATATGGAAATAATTTAATAGGATTATTCCTTGCATTTTATACAGGAATCATATGGAGAAAGTTTAATTGGACCATCTATTTTAGTCTATATATGAATCATAGGATAGGAGTATTTACCCTTTTATTTCTTAGACATTATTCCTCGAATACAATGAAATTGTTATACAATAAAACTATTCTCCTTTATTATAGGTTCTTATATGATAAATTGTTTAAAAATTTGCAATAAATTTTTTAAAGATAATCAAAATATAGTATTATTGTGTGAATATCACTACAATGTTCAATATTTAAAAAAAAAACAACAAAAACACAATTAAACAATTATTTAAAACTTCCAATAATACAAATTTCTATAAAATAAATATAACTTAGAAAAGTCTTAATGATAAGAATTATAAGCCAAGTGATTGGTACACGTGCATTACCATGCATAATGGCTATATGCCAAAAAAGAAAAAAGAAAAAAAAAACATAATTAAATAAATGTTTATGTTGAATCATATTTATTCGGTATGAATCAAACCAACCTTGAATCAATTTTGATAAATAGTAGTAGATGCAAACATACCTTTTTGGTGAGTTTTTTTAATAAATAGCTGTACATAAATGACCTTCATAGTAATATGATTATATTGTATAAAAATGGCAACATTTCATTTTTGAACTATCATAATAGGGGAAAATTGGTTAATATTCTTTTATTTTTTCTAATTTTTGTGGTGTATATGAAAATGACTAATAAAGAAAAAAAAGTAACGAAAAAAAGAACATATTATGAAAGTTTCTTTATTTTTCGATTGAGAAATAATTTTCAATTCAAATTTGATATATAATTTTTTTATCTTAATTTTCATTTGCATAGGAAATAATTGCCTTTCTTTAACAGGCTAGAGGGCTTTCGAAGGACAATGAGTACTTCAATTTTGAACCATGCATTCAATAAATTAAAAACACTTTCATCAATAAATTAAAACTAATTAAAAAAATTTAATGATGAGTAAAACCTGAATTTTTATTTCTATTTTTTAATATATAAAATAAGAAATAATTTTCATTTGATAAATAATTTTTAAATTTAATTTTCATTTGTATAGAAAATAATTTTGTATAAAACTTATTTAACACTTGAAGAACAATAGCTACTTCAATTTTGAAATCTATGGATCATAGTATTCGTGTGCACCTACCACACCATATAGTGAAAGTTAGAGAAGGAAGAGAGTTAGTTTTACTTAGTAATGTCATTGTGAATTTATCACTATGTGGGCCAACATGTACTTGTCACATGGAACTTTAGTTATCTTCTAATATGGTTTTTTTTATAAAGAATATAAATTTCACATTATTGGTTTTCAATGCTTTTTTTTAATTCCATATTTTTTTGAGTTTTTTTCCTTTAGATAGATAGTTTATATATATATATAATATGGCTACTCTATATCTATAATATTTTACTTACTAGTGCCTAATTCTCACGGAAATCAAATATGGATAATGTACTACAAAGTGAAGGTCTATACGAGATCACCTTGGGAAAATAAAAACTCTCATTGCTGCTACAAACATATCTAAATGGGATAATAAGAATGATGAAGAATATGGATTAATCTAAATTTCCATATCATATGATTTACAATTTAATCTTCAAAAAATTGATGACCCAATTTGAAGTTTGGAATAGGTTAGAAATGGTGTTTCATGAACACAAGGATATTCTAGCACACTAACCTGAAAATCAATTAATTTCTTTGAATTCCAATAACTTATATTGCATTGAATATTATATAATTAAGTTCAAAATTCTTAAACTTTTACTTAAAGAGTAGCAATAAAAATAAAGGATAGTTGATGTATATATGTTACTCTATAGTTGATGTATATATGTTACTCTTGGTAGGTTTCATATTGCATATTTGATTTTTGTATCTACTTTTAACAAAACTAAAAAATCTTTAAGTTCTTTTTACATAAAAACTTTTTTTGAGTTTTTTTTTTCATTCTCTAATTAGAGAGAATGATAAATTATTTCACATTGGAGTGATCGCCACTTGTTCATCTTAGACTTCTTGGACTAATTCTTGCATGTGGAAACTTACTTGAGTTAGGGTTTTCTTATTTTGCCTAGCTAGGATTTTAAAAAGCTAGTGGGATTCTACTAGTATTTTAGAGAAAGTTATGATATATAGAATGTGCTCCATTTTAAAAATATAAATAAAGAGTTATGTTATCCAAAACTTGTGTCCTTTTCAATTTTTTTTTTCATCCGTGTCTCTTATTTATGTATTTTTTGTTGAATCATATGACATCATCATTGAAGAATCTAAAGATGGTTTCACTGCTTTTATAACTTAATTATGTTGTTTGATATATAAGTGAAATTTTGTACTATTTTACTATTATTTATACTCTATTTCATAATAATTCTAAAATAAAAAAATTCACAAAATTAAGATTTATAAATATGTTGAGTATGTATTATATTATTTGCATGACTAGTGCCACGAGTTATTACATTGTGTTGGGCGTAGCGAGGGGGTAGTGGCCCCGCATGTCAGGGGTTTGTAAGGGATCGATAGCCCCCCATGTCGGGTGTTTGTAAGGGATCGATAGCCCCCCATGTCCAGGGTTTGTAAGGGATCAATAGCCCCCTTGGGGGAAATGCCACATTTTATTTATTTTTATTTTTTGGGAGGGGGACAGGATGGTTAGGTGGAAACTTGTAGTTTTCATGATGTGAATTTGAGGGGATTCTGCCCTTCCTCGACGTTCTCATTTCAAGGAGAGATGACGACTCTTTCTCCCATCAAGTATTTCGGAAGAAGACACACATAGAGCAATACATTCATGCATCTTATCATCATTTCTCTGCTAAGAAAATAGGTGTTCTCAACACCTTAGCCACCAGAGCAGTCAGAATTTCTGATGAATTCCATTTCAAGGAAGAGAAATTCCACCTCCTTAATGTTTTTTATAAGAATGGGTATAGCAAGTTCCAAGGCCTCAAAGCTTTTATTAAGGCTGAAAAAGGTCCTAAGAATAAAAATAACCTAATGATTGGTCCTCTGGAGTTCACCTTCCGTTTATCCAAGGGACCACGGATAAGATTGCTAGAATTCTTAAGAAGCATAATATTTCTTCAACTTTTAAACCTCTTCACCTATTCATAGCTCTCTGAAATCGGTAAAGGACCATGTGGATCTGAGGGATAAAAAATGAGTTTACATCGTTCCTTGCTCTTATGAGACTCCATACATCGACAAAATTGGTCGATCAATTATTTAAAGGATTTGTGAAGATGCAGCTAACATTAAACATGGAATATCTTATTCCTCCGCATTGTAGAGGCTAAGGTCTTTGCCAATGTTGACCATTTTCATCATCGTAAGTTAAGGGAAGCTTCAGAGATTGAAAAAAATCATGCTAACCTTAACAAAGACGATGACTAGACTATTAACAGGTGTTGGATCCCTGTCCTATTCCCCTTCCCATTTTTTGTTCTTTATGCTTATTTTGATATTTTATTAACCTTATTTTTATTATATATAATGAATAATCCTCCCTCATTTTTAATCCTTTAACTAAAGAATGGTTAATTGATCCAATTTAATGGAAATAAAATGAATTAAATAGAAGAATATCATTTTGATAATTTAGAATAGAATTTTATTAATGAATTTTAGATAATTTAATAAAATATATTTCTTTTTAGTCAAATATAATAAATTAATAAACAACATAATAAAATATTTTATAATAATTGAAAAACAATATTAGTAAAATAAATAATTTTAGTCAAATTATATAATTTTATAATAATTAAATAATATTAAATATTAAAAATATTATATAATATAATTATTATTTTTTTACCTTTAACTTAATCTTTCCTTTGGGTAAAATTAGTTGTTTCCTTCCAACCTAACTAACCATTCTCTTCATCTATTTATAGTGGAATGCCACTATATGATTTCTCATAGGTCCTCAAAATGAGCCACACTAGTTGGTTCAAAAAGCATCAACCATGTTCTTTGCTATGTGATTATTACCGAAAGATATTCTTATACATTATTATGGTTTTGTCCATAGTATTTTGTAGATCCAGTCAAGGAAACTACAATTATGTTCTAATATAGGATTAATAGAGTGGGGGTTTATGAATTCTTTGGCACATATATAATATATTCTAACATTCAATATAATGAAAAATCAATCTCGTTTTTGGGTTTTGGATTTTAGGAAAAAAATCTGTGTATATTTTTTATTCTAGCCATATATATATATAGAATTCATTTGCAAGTGATATCTCTAAAATATTAAAAACTTCCAAACGTGTAATTAAAGATATACATTTATGTTTAATATTAAAAATTAAAGAGTGCATAAATTTTTATACTATTTATTTTGTTTACTAGGTAATGTCGGTCTTGAGATGACTCTGATGGCTAACCCTTGTCTTGAGTAGTTGTGATCCAAGAGCATCTAAACCCTCAAAGTTACCTAGGATCACACCCCTCGCTCCTTAGCATGGTTGAATTTTTTCCCATAAAATTTCGAACTCATCACTTTTTCACCACATAATACCTTAATACAACAATGTCTCACTCTCTAATCTACATCCAATAAACTTATATTATTTTTTTCTCTATCTCTATATTAGTAATTTTTCAAAAAATATGAAATAATTAATCACACATTACTTACCTCTTCAGTATAATAAAATCGAAGCCATTACAAATAATAAAAACAAATAATGAAATCAAGAAAAAACAAAAAAACTCACTCAATTCAATCCTTTTTTAATAATAATAATAAGATGACATATATATATATATATATATATATAGATTAAACAATTAATTAATTAATTAGATAAAACTAGTTATTATTATTTGAATTTAATTTTCTAAGTCAAATTAGTTCCTATCCTAACGACTAGTTTAGCCATCTCTACATTTATTTATACTCAATGTCCACAACACTTTGACGAAGTTCATTTGCATGTGATTATTACCAAAAGATTTCTATAATAATAGAAAATTGTTAAACTAAGTTGAAATATAATTAGATATTTTTATTATTTATTAATATATATAAATTAAAATAAAATATTAACATAATAGAGAATAATTAAACTCGTATATAAAAATAATTAAATTAGTATTTAAAAAATAAAATTCAATAAAAATTAAAATGAAAAAAATCAATAATATAAAATTGGTCAAATTTAATTAACAATAGAATTAGATATTTTTAAATATTAAATATTAAATTAGATTAAAATATCTAAATAATGATCTATTTATTTAATTGGATTAAGATATTATAATTAGGAAAATAGAGGGTTAAATGTAGAATAATTATAATAATTATTAAAATAATTCTATAAATTATGGATGGGTTAGGGCTAAAGCTATAAATTAGGGATGGGTTAGGGCTAAAGCTAAATAATTTAAATAATGGTGTAACTAATTTTAATAATTGAGAGATTAATAATGTTATGATTAGACATAGATTAATATTAACTATTAAGAATAAATTAGAATTGAGTTTTTAAAATTTAAAATATAATTCGTATCTCAAAGTGAAAATGTTGGCAAGAAACGAGGTCTCGGGGGGAGACCTAAGTTTGGAAAGGTGGCCAATAAGGGTTACCGCAGTAGTCTAGCACAAAGCCGACATTTTCACCCTGCTCTGACGAACAAAGTGTCTTACCTGAGGTGTGTCGCGACCTTACTAAGGCTGGGGTTGGATTGGGTATAGATCAAGCATGGCGGATACGCAACCCACCCATAACTTTAAGTACTTCGATTAAGTGTAAATACTAGATAGATAGTAATACTCATGAACTTGATCCGAATGATAAACAAAAATTCAAAATAGTTGTGTATCCCACTAAACCATAACACAATATGGAACTCAGAACAACAACATTATATTATAAAGAGATGCATTAACAACAAAAGGCTATTACAACACTCCTCAGAGAGTGCGTGGCAGAACTGACTACAGTCACAGTACAAGATCCAGAACAAAATAGAACAGAGAAAGAGAGAACAGAACCACATGAACAGAGCTCTCCTATGGCTCCTACTCTCGGATCCCTACTAAGCCAACCTTCTCTTTCTGCTGATCGACTTCCTATTTGTCCCATTGCCAATGCAACTGACAGTTCTTCCTTCTTTCTCGATCGGTTGTTTGCTACTTTCCCTGATTGTTGGGAGTCCCACCGATTTTCTTATGCCGCTTCCCTTTGCCATCTGTACCTGCTTCCGCAACAGCCGCGCCACCTGCCCTTCACCTCTTTGCAACCATGATAGCTCTCTGTATACCGTGGTTGCGCTCCACCACTTGTTCTCTGCAACACAAAACTATTTAATTGCAAAAAAAGGGCCCCAACAGGCCCCGACCACATCCTATTGACTCATCCCGAGTCAATTGTTCCCTTCCGCCTTGGTTTCCATTGGTCTGCTTGACTCTGTGGCCCATTCTACCTGCTCTTTTTGCACTGCGTGCCCAAACAAGGGCCCTAACTCTGGGACCTTTGTTAGTGCAGAAGCTTTCAGCTCTCAAAAGCTGTCAATTGCTTGCTGCCATCCTTGCATAAGTAGGTCCGTTTCTGTTGTGATCTGGGCGACCACCTCTTCTCCTGCGACGGTTGGTAGATTGCCAAAGACGTTTGAGATCTAGGCATTGGCCTCAACGGCTATTTGTTCTATTGCTTGTGTCGTGGTCTTCACTAGCTTCCTGAGCTCTCGTAGGGCTTGTTTGGCTGTGGCTGAATTTTCCTCAATCTCTTGTATCTGGAATTCAAGCTCCTCCGCTTGAGCATACAGTTGGTCGAGTCCATCTGGGTCTGTGGCCCCCTAAATCTGTTTTGATAATTGTTGTAGCTTTGCTGAAATTGGCTGTGACTTTAAAGTGAGAGAGGTGGAGCATTCGTGTAGACCCTTCAGTAGGTCATACGCCTCCTTGGCTACAATACTCAGGGTTTCCTACATTTCGATGATTTGGGTCTGTCACTCTGTGATTTTCTCTACGTAAATGATGGTCGGGTCCGGCAGAGTGGGCCTAGCCTCCAATGCGGCCCTCAACTCCTTGTTTTCTCTATTGAGATTCGAACAGGCCACGTAGACGTCAATGGACTGTCTGACTATGTCATCCTCTGCTAGGTCACTTGGTATCTAGTCATTGTGGGCTGTCACCATGGGCCAGAGTTCCCGAAAGACCTTGATCACCGTGTCTAGTTGGTCCTGGAGTTGGTTTTTTTCGGTTCTCAATTGTTCACGCTCTTCAGTAAGTGCAATAATCTGTACTTGTTGTTGTTCAAACCTCTGCTAAAGATTTTTGTGAAGCCCCTCTGCCTGCTGCGCTGCTTTCTGAATGAAATTATATAGTTGGGTCATTCCCCAGGTCTGCACACTTTTGCTTCCAGAGATATCTTGATTCCGCTGTCGTTCTTGGAGCGGCTGACCACTGGCAATGGATCTTGTTGAGTGCTCTTGTGGTGACTGAGTTTGAGTTGGTTGTGGCACTGGACCACTGGTTTTACCCATGCTTTTATTGGGTTGGAGTCTCTGAAGTATCAGCCTTTCCTGCTGGAATGGATTTGGCTCTTCGACTTGAGTTGCTACGTCTTCCACAAAATATGTGTCTTGCTTTAAAAGTTTCTGAAAAGAACTTGGTCCAACCAGGGTTTGTTTAACCTTGGGTATCGTGGCTATACCTGATTTAACCTCGGTCTCGGCATCTCCGTTTGATTTTTTTTGCACCCTGACTTGGTCAGATATGGTGGCTGATGTGGAGGGTGTGCAAGATGGGTGATCTCTGGAAGTAAATGAGGTGGTGACTGCAGGTTGGTGAGTGTGAGGAGGTGATATACGGATGTTGAGAAACAAATATGGGTTTATGGGGGGTAGCTCCTGAGTCGTATGGGGTTCTGTTACGGGCTCTTCTCTGATTGGGACCCTTGTGTCCATCTGTTGCATTTGATCTTCCCCTGTCAGATCAACGACTTGGTTGAACATTGCGACTCTTGCCTTCTTAGCCTTGGGGGTGGCTACAGGTGGCTTTGAGGCTTTTCTTTTCCTGACTAGAGCTGTGGTAGCTATTGGTGGTGAGGTAAACAAGTCCAATGGTAGGGTGGTGACTAGGGGGATTGGAATGGAAGAGGATGCAACATTTGCTCCCTAAAATTCTGTAAATGTAGGAAACACAGGAGAATCATGAGTTAAAGTTTGTACCACCTGGTTAAAGCTCTGTACCTTGGTATTTAGCTGCTCGATGATTGGAGTTAATGTAGCCGTGACATCCTATCCATCACTTCCTCTGTTGTCTTTCCTGGCAATGGGTCTGGCAGCATGCCATCGAATGAGTAAACATAGACTCTGATTCTTATCTCCATTGCTACCCCGGGCCAGGAGCATACCTCTGCGTCAAAATCCTACTCATCAATTTGGAATTTTAGCGGCCTCATCTTGAAGGTTGACTCTGACACACAGGTTGGTCGGATGTAAGTTTGCTTATGGTTAACCCCAATCCATATTTGTGCCGCATAGCAATCTAGCAGAGTCCGTGGAATTTGTTGTTGGCTCATCGCGACGTCCACCATCTGGCTGTACCAGAACTTGAACACCTCCTCGTTCACTTCCTTCGAGCTGGTGTCCCCTGATGTTTTCCAAGGTGTGAACTTAATTGCGAGTGGTTGGCCAGGCGCCACTTCCAGTGGTTGCCTTATTCCTGGAAATGTCCATTTCCACATGGCCAATGCCATGATAAGGTACCAGTAGATGAATCCCGTGGCCCTCCTGTAGTTTTCCTCGCATGCTTCAAACAACTCACTAAGTAGGAACGAGCACCAATTCAACTATGCCCCCTGGAGATAATGCTCCGCAACTGAGATAGTGTCTAGCGTGCATTCCCCTTTTGTATAGTGTCTCATTGTTTTTCCTGCGATCAAGTAACACGCAAACTTGACCACTGGGTTGTTGATTAAGTCTATCTTAGCTCCTTTTCCCCCTCTTTTGGTGTTGTACTTCTTGTAGTAGTCCATGTCCCCTGCTTTATTTTCTCTCTTGGACACTGTCTGGAATGCTGTAGAGATGTCTCTCGCCTCCTGTGACAACCCATTCAATCTATGAATGTCTTCAACGTGAATTGGGATCTATTTTCCCAGCCAAAGTGACCCATTGTGAATTCTGCTTAGTAAAAACTTGGTGCATTGCATTGCATCTCCCATAGTGCCAAACACTAGAAGGTTCCGTAGGTTCAGTATGGTGGATTGCTGCACACCTCTGAACTTTGGAAGTACTCTTTGTGCTTGTTGTCCCACCTCTATTGAATAATTCTCCATGTAGACCTATTTTCTCATTGCTAGGAATTGGAAAAAATCTGTGAGGTCGGTATCAATCAACGAGGCATTGTCGTATTTTCCTACTAGGGATTCCATCTTGTGAATCCTCTCATCGAGCCCATGCTCAACGACTGCTAGTGCTACCCTGGTCATCTTTGATCTCCTTTGATATAATTGCAGCGATATTCCTCCTCTTCCCTTATGAATCCCGACTTCTGGACTCCTTCCTTTTTCTTCCTTTGGCGACGTTTCCCTTGTCGCGTTTGCTGTTTCTGATTCTAATTCGGACTTCTCCGGCATTCTCACGCTTTTTGTCATGTAGGTTATGTAATTAACTGACATGCATGAGGTTGATAAGACCCCATAAATAATTAATTTTCCCTGCCTTTCCCTGTGGCTATAATCATACGATTAGTTACCGGGCTGAGGTGGGTTCTGACAAAGCTGACTGTGGTTTCTGGGTTTGGGTAGACATGACAGGTGATGGTTATGGCTTATTATGGCAAATTTATTGCAGTATGGGTGATGCTAATTATGGAAATTATTTTTCAAATCTCAGTAATCCTACGGACTGACATGGGTGCTATGAGTAATGATGATGGAATGATGCTCGACATGCTTTTCCTTCTGACGTGGCTGACACGTTGGACTTGACCTCCCACTGACCACAATTGGTTGCGTTACAGTCTCCGCAACACAACAATGAATTTTTCTTATGCTACGAAGTATCTTTATTGGGAATCCTTTCTAAGCTCTTCTCAGGTGTGAGAGAGTTATTGACTTGATATTTTCTAGTCTACTCTACCCTACTGACTTCTCTCGGTTGCGAGAGCTTATTCGAAAAAAAAATGCAGAACTTACTCGTGGTAGGGTTTGAGGCATGCGTCGTTCACCCATCCTGGTAGTATTTGGCCATCTAGCTGTGCTAAGCGCACTGCTCTAGACTCTTTTATTTTGATCACATGATACAGTCCTAGCCAATTCATTTGTAGTTTTCCTGGAAACCTTTGGTACTTGCTATCATATAGTAGAAATTTTCCACCAACCTTGAAAGTTTTGTGTTTGATGTGGCGGTCATGCCACGCTTTTTGTCTCTCCTTTTGGACAGTTTGGTGGAATTCTGCTAAAAACCTGTCTTCTTCCAGCCCCTGCAGCTCTTATAATCTGTCCTTCAGTGATTCTTCTTCTGATATCTGGAGTGAGGTTGCGATTAGGAGGTTGGGTATTGCAAACTCTGCTGGTACTACGGCCTCTCTTCCGTACACAAGTTGGAACGACGTTTGCTTATTGAGTCTCTTGAAAGTCATTTGGTATGCCCACAAAGCTGTTGGTATACGTTCATCCCAGTCGTCTCGTTGAGCGTTGCAGATTTTTGTTAGTCCCTTTTCGAGGATTTTGTTGAATGCCTTTACCGTGCCATTTGCTTGTGGGTGGTAGGGGCTGCTCCTATGATGCTGTACCATGAAGCTTTTAGGTAGGGATTTAATGGTGGCATTGATGAAATGCGTACCCTGATCATTGGTCAGACTTTTCGGGCAGCCAAATCAGCTGATTATGTTCTCAAATATGAACCGTGCCACTGTGTCGATTGTGCAGTCCTTCACCAACATTTCCTTTGCCATCTTGTCAAATATTCGGTTGTGGTGATGATATACCGGGCCTGCGAGTTTCTTGCGACAGTTGCAATTGGGCCTATAAAATCAACTGCCCATCTTTATGCAATTGCGACAGTTGCAATTGTAGTGCTTTTACTGGGTGTAGTGGAAGCTCGTCTCTATGCGATGGACGTCCTATTCTCTAGAAAACATCACATTTATTTACGAACTCCTTATTGTCAATGTGTACCATCGGCCACCATAAGCCCACCTGTAGTACTTTTCTGGCCGTCAGTTTGGCTCCTACGTGTCCTCCCACGACTCCAGAGTGGCACTCCCACAGTATGGCTTCCCTCTTGTGGTCTAGGACACATCTTCGTAAGATTTGGTCCAACCCCATTTTGTACAAGTGTCCTATGATGAGCTGGTATTAATCAGCCTAGACTACTAAGTGTTTCTTCTTTACTGCAGTATATTCCTTTGGGCACTGTCCTATTGTTAGGTAGGTCGCAATCTAATCCAGGTACTTTGGGATGGCTTCTACCCTGAAAATATCAGCGTCTGGCAACTGATCATCCAGAGATCCTTCATTTTCTCCATTTTCAAACCTTGACAGGTGGTCTGGTCCCACGTTCAATCGCCCAGGTTTGACTATCACCTCGAAGGTGAATTCTTGAAAGAGTAGGAGCCATTTGCATATCCTTCCTTCCAAAACCGGTTTGTTCACTAGATATTTTAGAGTTGAATGGTCTGTAAAAAACTTGAACATTCCTCCTAGCAGGTAGTGGCGGAAATTTTGGAGGGAGTACACCATTGCTAGTGCTTCCCTTTCGGTCATGGTGTAGTTTCGTTCCGCTATTGATAGCTTCTGACTTGCGAAGTACACTGGGTGATCAACTGTAGTGTTCCCTGGTTGTGCTAGAACCGCTCCGAGTGCGATGCTTGAAGCATTGATGTGGACATGAAATTGTTTGTCCCAATCTGGATGAACCAATATTGGTTCACTTGCCAATTTTTCCTTCAAGGTGTCTAGGGCCATTGCACAACTTTCTATCCAGTTGAATCGTTCTTATTTCCATAACAACTTCTCCAACGGGGTTGTTATCTTCGCGTAGTTCCGTATGAATCTCCTATAATAACCTGTATGGCCTAACAGTGACCTCAATTGTTTCATAGTTTCTGGAGCTTCCATGTTGATTATCACCACTACCTTTGCTGGATCTACGCAGACTCCTTGTTTGCATACAACGTGTCCGAGCAATGTTCCAAATGGTACCGCAAAGATGCACTTTTTTAGGTTCAATGAGATCTGTAGCTGTCTACACATATCAAAAATAATTCTCAATAGTGTGGCATGGTATTTCAACAGGCTATAGATGGTCCAATCGTCCATATAGACCTCTAGGAATTTGTGGATATTGTCTCAGAATGCTGCTATGACAATGCGCGAAAATACTGCTGGCGCATTTTTCAAGTCAAATGGCATTACGTGATATGCGAAGGAACCCCATTCGGTGGTGAAGGTTGTCTTTTTCTTATCTTCCTTGACTATCCTAACTTGATGATACCTTGAGAATCCATCTGTAAAAGAATATGCTTCGTTCCCCGCAACATTGTCTAGGGCTTCGTCACTAAACAGGGTGGGGAATGGGTCATGTATACAGGCATTGTTCAAACTTCTATAATAAACATAGACTCAGATTTCCGCCTTATCCTTTTTGCTCTGTATAATTATGGGACTTACCCATTCTTCTTCCTCCACTGGGAATATCAACCTTGCCTTCAACATCTTGTCGATTTCCACTTTAACCTTTTCCTTTACCCTTGGATTCAATTGATAGGGCCTGTGTTTGATTGGTCTTGCATCAGGCTTTAGTATTATACGCATTTCTCCCAGGTCCCCTTTGATTCCTTTCAAGTCGGCTACTGACGACGGAAAAAAGTCCTCATATTACTATAGTAGACTAAATATTTCCTTGGTCATCTCAGCATCCCAGTAGTCCTTGATCGATGCTAATTTGGGCTTCTCTTCGGTCCCAATATTCATTTTCTTAGCTTTGAGGGGGAGCAAATGAATTCCCTCGGTTGTCGGGTTTTCTTGAATATTCCATTCTCCCTCTGTTTCTTCAAAGTATAAGTGTCGAAGTCCCTATAGATTATCATCGTCCATTTTATTGTCTATTTTCTTGCATGCTACTAACTGTCAGATGTTTTGGTTCGGGAGTGGTTTCTCATCCTCCTCCTGATTCTCTTGGAAGAAAAATATTTTTTTAATGCCCTGTACCATTTGGGTAACTGTATCTATTTTTCCTTCAAATAAGAAGCATTGCATAAAATTCTTCGCCACTTCTTGCCAATTTCCAGTTCCCCTTTTCCTCTCCTCCGTTAGGTACCAAGCCTATGGAATCCTATCGAGGGAGTGTATAAATTTGTGGACCCACAGCTCGTGCGGGTATCCTACTGTTTTCCATTGATCTTCACACTTCTTCAAATGCTTTGCGGGGTCTGAATTCCCCTGGAAATTTTGAGTGTATTGGGGTCCCTCTTCTCCCTTGAACCTGGCTTTCAGTGCTGCTGAAATTCTATCCCATCACGTCAATGAGTCACGGTGATTTTTCCACCATATTACAGCCATGGATTGCAAGGCCACGTCCATGAGCGGGACCCTCTTATCCTCCGGTACATTGTCTTCTGTTTTGATAATGAAAGTATTCACAACATTCATATCAGACAAGGTTGGATAATTTCTTACCTCAATCCCGATCCAATTGATTCTCCTAATGGTGGCGCATCTCCTTGTGCTGGTCTCATATCCCCCTTGTTGCCAATCCTCCAAGGCTATCTCTGAGTTCAAGTTTGAGCTTTTAATGCTCCTCTAGCTCACCGATCCTCCTACTATCGGGTTGATATAATATTCCCTTCTTCCTGTAGTCATTTGATAAAGATGGTCAAGAAGCTGAGCATCTTCTCTGTTATCGACAGACTCTGTGTACCGGGGACCTTGATACGGGTCGAGCGACTAGGTGACTCTGACCTCTCTGTCCTCAAATATCATCGGTTCTTTCTTTAAATATATTACTGCATAGTTTTCAAAAGCCCAGTCGATCCCCAGTAATGCTGGATAGGGATATTTGTCTCCTATAATGTCGATGACCTCAAAGTCCGTGTACGTATTTACTCCTGCAACGTCGACTTCAACCTCTTCTAGCATGCCTATGGGCACAATGCAGTACTGGTTTTCCATACGGAGTTGAATTAGTTAGTATGTTAGTCTTGGTTTCCCCAATGCTTCCCAAGTTTTTCTGGGCAAGATATTTACGTCGGACCCCATATCAAGCATTCTGTCCTTGATTTGGAATCCCGCGACTTAAGTATTCACCCAGAACTCTTTGCCTGTCTTTCTCTTATTTCTCTTCACTCTTTGTATATATTTATGTGTCGTTCCAGATGATTCCCCTGGATCCGCCGTCTTCTGCATTGCTCTTTCCAGGTTCTATTTTAATTTTTCCGGCATTGGTGCATTGCTAACAATTTTTAGAAAAGACTGAACCATTCTTCAATTGTAGTGCTTGTATTGGCTTGGTTTTCATCTTCTTCCTTCGGTTGTGGCATTTTGATTCCTTTGCTTCCCCCAAGATGGGCAAATGCTTCTGCTGCCTCTTGAAATAATTTCTTCTATTTCTCTGGCCTGAATATTGGCTTTGGAGATACTGGTCTTACTGGTTTTATCGGGTCCATCCCTTGTGCGTCTTCCCCGATTCATTTGCCTCCCCGTGTTACTATAGCTATGCTCTACATGGGTTGAACCTCGATTATTATTGGCTCGGAATTTACTAGATTTTTTCCTCTTTGTTTGGCTCTTTCTTCCCATCTTTTGATGAGCTTTGGGTAGTCTTCTGTTGCATGCGTATTAACCCTGCACTGAGAGCACCAGGGTCTTCTAGGAAGTGGACACTCTCTAGCCACATGGCCCTCTTGGTCACAGTTGTAGCATCATACTGGCCCTCTTCCTCCTGCTCGGCCTCCTGTCATGCCTCCTCCTTGTCCTCTAGGAGCCTTGTTCACTCTGTATGAAGGTCTATCTAACCGTTCTTCCAAAGCATCCAGAGCTCTGCACTGCTCTATGTTGTGCGTGGTAGATGCACGGAACTCACAGTATACATTGTTTAGGAAATTGGAGTACTTTTGCAGTATGGGGCATCGGTGGGGTGAGTGGCCCACGCTTTTGCAGATCTCGCAATACTTAGACGTTGCTGAATTCTATTGCGTGGGGAACCCCATGTATGGGGGTTATGGCGGATATAATCCTTGGGTATTTATTTGCGCGACCCCTCCTGTTGGTGGAGCTCCTAGTGCCCCTATTGCTGGTGTCCCCACGTTTTTGCCTTGTAATCGAGGACATTCGGTTACCACATGTCCTTCCATTAGACAGTGCGTACACCATACATTTGGCCTCACTAGATGTAGGGGTTGAATTTCCTTTAGTTTTTCTGTCAGGATAGCTATTTGATGTTGTAGTCCCAGTATGGAAGGGTCCTAAGATGATACCCATCCTCTAAATCTTGTGGGTATCCGGCCATGGCCTCTATCTTCATGGCCTATTCTAATGCATCTTGCAACGTCTCAACCTTTTGCGATGTCAGCGGGGTCCTTGTCAGTGGGAGAAGGGCCTTGATAAACCAATCCCTTCGGTGATTGGGATCGATCGGGTAGCTAAGTTTTCCAACCACATCCTTGAATCTCCTCATGAGGTCCCATGCAGTTTCCCCTTCTCGCTGCTTGATCTCCCACATCTTTGATAAACCCTGCTGATCTGTTTGGGGTAATTTGAATTCTTTCATGAAATCCCTTTTTACATCGTCTAATTTTGGGTTCTGATGAGTCTCAGACCACTTTATAAACCATCATAGAGCTCTCTCCCGTAGAGTGGTTTGAAATTATACCAACTTACTTGTGTCTGGTGTCTGTCGAGCCCTCCATATGGCCTCACAGAGGTACCAATGTTGCTCCACATCGTCGTTACCCCTCCCATAAAACTGTGGGTACCGAGTAAACGATCCTGCCATGTTTCCTTGTGTAGGGCTTACTAGAACAAATCCCCTTACTCCCGGTTGTGAGATGGTAGTACTAGAACGGTTGCTAGGGTGTATTACTACTATGGCCTGAACACTACTTGGCTTACTTAATTCCCGTAACTTAACAAAAATTTCACCTAGGGGCTGATAGAGTACTAGGGGAAGGTCAGGATTAGAGCTACTTGAGCTTTGGGGAATAGAGTTACCTGGGATGATGGGTGTTGACCTTTCTCGGAATAGTTGCTCCATCGCAACATGCAGCTCTACAACGGATGTCTCCTCAGGGCACGCATCATTTTCGTCATACTCCTTTCCCTTTTATTCTAGGGCTGGGCTCCTATACACCTACCGCACTTCCTTGGTGGTCCCCCCTATATCCTGGGAACCCATCCGACCTTCCATCTACTTCGTCGTCTGAGGCGCCTCTCCTTTTTCTTTCCCTTTTCCTTGTTGTCTTTCCAACTCTTTCATAGCCCTTTCTCGCCACTTCTCGGCGAGTTGCACCCTCTGATGTGCTCGTCATTCCCTTAACCTACTGGAGGTCTCGGCATCCATATCCCTATTCCCCTTTTCAGCTTACTTGTAGCATCTCTCCTTCAGTCCCTTCCAACAGTACTGGAGGTTTAGGTCTCCATCTCAGCTTTTTGGAACTCCATTAGTCCTTCATCCACCATAAATGCTTTAATACACAGAGGGATCTCTCTTAGCAGTCTTCCGTGCAGCCCTGATCTGAACACGTCCTCAGCTTTTGAGAAAGACTGGTAGCATTTAGTTGTGAACCCTACTATGTATCCTTCCAAGGTAGATTGCACTCAGAAATCTACAGCTCAGGTCAGATCGGTATCTAATCGATGGAGTGTTACTAGATTTTAGTGCACCCAATTGCGACAGACGGTCCGCAACCCTCTGGGGACTGCCTTGCTCTGTAATCTCCACAACCAGTTGTAGAGCTCCTCAGGAAAATTTCCCCAAAATATCTCGTAGATATCACTGGCAGACTCAGAGAAGAGAATTCGGTTCTTGAAAGTCTTCTCTTTCTACTGTCTCACTTCCGCTTGCTGAGCTATGAAATGGTCCAGATGGTCATCCCACCATTTCCATATTTCTTTCTCGAAAATCCATGATACCATGATCTAACTCCAGAATGAGATTTCAGGTCCCGGCAATGGAACCATTTGTTGGAAAGAAATGAGGTCTTAGAGGGAGACGTAGGTTCGGAAAGGTGGCCAACAAGGGCTACCACAGTAGTCTAGCACATCGCCAACATTTTCACCCTGCTCCAACGAACAAAGTGTCTCACCTGAGGCATGCCGCGACCTTACTAAGGCTGGGGTTGGATCGGGTATCGATCAGGCATGGCGGATATGCAACCCACCCATAAATTTAAGTACTTCGATTAAGCGTAAATACCAGACAGATAGTAATACTCATGAACTTGATCCAAATGATTAAAAAAAAATTAAAATAGTTGTGTATCCCACTAAACCATAACACAATATGGAACTCAGAACAACAGCAATATATTATAAAGAGATGCATTAACATCAAAATACTATTACAACACTCCTCAGAGCATGCATGGCAGAACTGACTACAGTCACAGTACAAGATCTAGAATAGAACAGAACAAAGAAAGAGAGAACATAACCACATGAATAGAGCTCTCCTACGACTCCTGCTCTCAGATCCCTACTGAGCTAACCTTCTCTTTCTACTGATTGGCTACCTATTTGTCCCATTGCCAGTGCGACTGACAGTTCTTCCTTATTTCCCGCTCGGCTATTTGCTGCTTTCCCTGATTGCTGGGAGTCCCACTGATTGTCTTCTGCTGCTTCCCTTTGCCATCTGTACCTGCTTCTGCAACAGTCGTGCCACCTGCCCTTCACCTCTTCGCAACCATGGCAGCTCTCTGTCTACCGTGGTTGCGCTCCACCACTTGTTCTCCGCAACACAAAATTTTTTAATTTCAAAGCAAGGGCCCCAACAGAAAAATTTTGTGGTCCATAATGTTTATAAATACTTTTCCCGAAAAATCACATTAAATATTTTCATATTCAAGTTGGAAAAATTGATCTAAGACTGAAAATTAGTAACTATCCCTTTAGTATGAAAATGAATTTTTTTTTCACTAAATCATCATGGACAAAGTTTCAAATAGGAGATACTCTTGCATTAAGGAAATGCAAAAGCACATAGAAGCCAATTCACAGGGTCATGATTCTAACAAAAAAATCTTAAAGACATGGAGTTATCTATCTTTGAAGAGGAGGATGAAATACATGATACCATTGAAGTGGTTACTTCATCTAAATAGATTCATTTCCTCTTATTTTGCTATATATATCTCAGCAATCCTAGATGTAGATCTTTTTGGTTTTATCTTCAAGTTTAAATTGTTCAAATGGAAAAAAATTTTGTTGTTATGCTCTTAGTCTTGTTTCCCTATTGAAAAGCTAATAAACATAAAGCATGATGTATGTTTCTTTAAGAATCAATAATATACATGCTTCCTAACTTAAAAAGAAGAAGAAGATAATTTAAAAGTTTTGTACACCTCATAGATTGCATCTCCTATTGTGCCAAGTCTACAAGCTTCCTAATTTAAAAAGAAGATAATTTAAAAAATTTGTACACCTCATAGATGGCATCTCCTATTGTGCCAAATCTACAAACTAGATTAAAACTCTAAGCACATTTGAACAGGCATGGTTCAACGTTGATTCATTAGTATTAAAATCAATACAAGACTTATATGGAAAGAATTTAATAGGATTATTACTTACAATTTATATAGGAATCATATGGAGAAAGTTTAATTGGGCCATTTGTTTTAGTCTATATAAAAATCATAGGATATGAGCATTTACGCTTTCATCTCTTAGACATTATTCCTCAAATACATTGAAATTGTTATAGAATAAAACTATTCTCCTTTATTATAGGTTCTTAAATGATAAACTATTTAAAAATTTGCAATAATTTTTTTAAAGACAATCAAAATATAGCATTATTGTATGAATATCACTACAATGTCCAATAAAAAAGAAAAACGACAATTATTTAAAACCTCCAATAATACAAATTTCTATAAAATAGATATAACTTAGACAAAACTTAATGATAAGAATTATAAGCCTAGTGATTGGTACAAGTGCATTACCATGCACAATGGCTATATGCAAAAAAACGTAAATAAATAAATGATTATATTGAATCATACTTATTCAGTATGAATCAAACTTAAATTGAATAAATGTTGATAAGTAGTAGTAAATGCAAACTTAGAGAGTATTTAGTGAGTGAGTTTAATAAATAGTTGTACATAAACGAGTTTCATAACAATATGATTATATTGTATAAAAATGGTAACATTTCATTTTTGAACTATCATGAGAAAATAGGTTAATATTCTTTCTTTTTTTTCTAATTTTTGTGGTGTATAAAAAATGAATAATAATAAAAAAAAAAGTAACGACAAATAAAACATATTATGAAAAATTTCTTTACTTTCCAATTGACAAAATCAAAAATAATTTTCAATTCAAAATTAATATATAATTTTTAATCTTAATTTTCTGATATATAATTTTTTATCTAATTTTTCATTTGCATAACAATAATTGTATGCCTTTTAACGGGCTAGAAAGCTTTGGAAAGACAATCAATACTAAAATTTTGAACCATGCATTCAATAAACTAAAAGCACTTTCATCAATGAACTAGAACTAAAATTTTGAACCATATATTCAATAAACTAGAAATACTTTCATCAATAAATTAAAACTAATGTAAAATAATGATAAATATAATATGAAAAATTGAAATAATTTTCATTTCAAATTTAATAAATAATTTTTTAATTTAATTTTGATTTATATGGAAAATAATTTTATGTCCTTTTACACAGAACAACGGCTACTTCAATTTCGAAATCTACATTTGCTAAAGTAGAAACACTGTGAACTAGAACTGCTGCTAATTGTAAAAAAATTGATATTAGTGTTACATGGGACGAATTTTGAAATCCGGCGCTTTCAAGTTGCCTTTAAAAAATGAAAAACGAATTTTAATCGAAATAAAAGATTGCATCACACGTTTTCAAGCGTGATTATGGAAGCGATGACGTTTGCACAATTCAGCCCTTAACTTCATTTCCACAAGGCAGAAAACGAAATGGAAGGAGTGTGGCGCCCAAATTAAAATGATATGTCGGTAGCGGGATACCCAGTACGGTTCATATTCAAATTTATATAGGATTTATATCCAAGGATCTTGGCAATGTTGCGCTGAGTAGTGGAGGGGTATTAAAAAGGACGATTTAGGATTTTTCAGAGTTCATAGTGGTTCCGGAGGCTTCAGAAAAGCCGTCGAGAAGATACCTAAGAGTTCTGGCTTCCTGGACAGAGGGGTGGCTCATGAGCATATTATCGTTCACAAATTGTTGGTGAGAGTGAATTTGATTGTGGTGAAGCGCAAGGCCTTTGAGCGCGTGGGAGTTTATTGTGTGTTTGATTAGACGACTTAGACCTTCAGTCGTGAGCGCAAAGAGGAAGGGAGAGAGCGAATCTCCTTACCTTATGTCTCTGGAAGGAGTGAAGGTGGAGGAAGGATAGCTGTTGACCAGATTAGAGAAGAAGGGGGAGGAGATCATACTCATAACCCATCGGACCCAG
This sequence comes from Pinus albicaulis, assembly GCA_034641835.2. Taxonomy (NCBI): domain Eukaryota; kingdom Viridiplantae; phylum Streptophyta; class Pinopsida; order Pinales; family Pinaceae; genus Pinus; species Pinus albicaulis. Next base: position 991,183,739 of record CM076573.1, on the reverse strand, counting down.
GAATGGAAAAAACCAAAGGCTAGGAGGACCCTACGGATGTAGGTCCAGCTCAGTTTATCAAAGGCTTTGGAGAGGTCAATCTTGAGGAGCATGCCTAGTTTTTTCGGAATCTTCGGGGAATTGATAACTTCATGAGTCAGAATGATGCCATCCATGATCTGTTGGCCTTCCACATAGCCCATTTGCTCCAGGGAGATCAGCATAGGGAGGAGCGGCTTCAGTCTGTTAGCAATGACTTTGGAAATAATTTTGTAAATGACATTACAGAGAGCTATGGGCATGTACTTACCAAGGGTTGCTGCTTATTCTCCCTTAGGGATTAGGGTGAGAAAGGTGGAATTGAGAGCTTGAAGGACCCAGTGGGTGATGCGAGATACTTCAACTAGATCCATAACTTCCTGCCTTATGATGTCCCAGAAGAAGTGAAAAAAATTGGAGGTGAAGCCATCTAGGCCTGGAGCTTTACCTTCCTTGAGTTGAATGAGCTTGTTCAACTTCCTATCAGGTTATGGGTTTCAGCAGCATCTGATTGTGTTCTTCTGTAACTAACTTTGGAATATGTTGTGTGACGTTCTCTATGGCTGCCTAACGGTGATCATTAGGTTCTTTGAGGATATCCTTGAAGTAGTCCAATAGTTCTTCTTCGATGTCCTCATGGGTTTCCAAACGATCTCCATTTTGATCTTTGAGTATAGAGATTTTGTTGTGCATTATATGCTGGATGGTGGATCGATGGAAGAATTTTGTGTTTCTCTGATTGTCCTTGAGCCAACGGACCCTGGATTTTTGTTTCCAGAGGAGTTCTTCTTGATGCCTTCTTTTTTCCAGTTGTTCAATTAGAGAGACTTCCTAGGTAGCAAGATCTTTGGTTCTTCCATTGAGAATGGTTGATTGTTGGAGATACACCATTTGTTGATCAATTTCTGTAAGGTTGGTGAAGATATTGCCAAAGGAGGTTTGATTCCAAAGTTTTAATTTTCTTTTGAGAATTTTGAGCTTTTGTTGGAATTGATACATCTTAGACCCTTTAGGGGGAGTAAGATTGGACCACCAATCAAAGATGAGATCTTTGAAGCCCGTATGAGTAAGCCAAAATTGCTCGAAGTGGAACGAATTGTAGGTTGGAAATTCCTGGTCTAGCCCATTGTAGTTGAATAGGCCATCGGTCCAAGCCATAAGCAGGCAATATGGTGGTGATGAGATCTCCTCCAAGATGAATGGAGTTGTCCGAGATTAGAAATTGGTCGAGGTGAGAAGCTATTTGATGTGTTCCTCCACGACGGTTGTTCCAGGTGAAGGTACCATTGGAGGTTGAGAGATCAATTAGCTGACTGTTGTGAATGAAATATTTAAATCTAGTACTATCCATATCAAGACGAGGTCTCCCTCATTTTCTTTATGTTAGGCTAGTTATCATGTTGAAGTCTCCACCCAACACCCATAGAGGATAAGTGCGTTGGAGATTGATTTTCTCAATGGTAACCAAAAGCTCGATTTTTTGCATTGCTGCCTGGGGAAAATAGACATTGGTGAGCTGTCCATGAATGTTGGTCCCCAAGAGGTGGAAGGTGGCTTGTATGAAGTTTCAAGAGGCGTGGAAGTTCTCCAGAGTGACAGTTTGAGGGTTCAAGATTATTTCCAATACGCCTGAAGCTGCCCAAGCATCCACAACTATGGATTGACAACCTCTCCAAAGTCTAGGAAGAATCATATCTAGGGTGATACTGGAGCATTTGGTTTCTTGCATAAAAAAAATTGTCGGGTTTTCTTCAGCTATTATTTTCTTGATTAAGTGGTGCTTAGAGGGGTTATTCATCCCTCTTATATTCCAGGAGATCAACTTCATTAAGAACAGTGGGGGATGATGGTGTAGAACCTAGTTAACTTTGGGTATCTTCCATATTCTACAAGTTTCCCACCCAGGATGACAAGGCACTGCAGATTAGTGCGCCTACCTCTTTTCTTGGATTCTTTGAGGATTCTATTTGTATCAAGCACTGTACCACCTTGTATGCCTAAAGTGGATAGTTGTTGAGATCTAGAAAGGACTTCTTCCAACTGTAGGATCCTTTGATTTGGGATCGAGTGGTAGTCTTGTTGTTGGCATGTGTCTTCTAGGCCTAAGATATTAAGATCTTGGTAATCAATGCTTTTTGATTCCTCATCCATTGTTGTAGGTATCTCAGGTTCTGTGCCTTTACCTTTGCTAGAGATAATGTCCGAAGAGTTAGAGGGTTGAGGTTGATAAGAGATTTACGGGAGAGTAGGGGGTCTAGAAGGAGCAAGAGGGGTTGATTTTTCTTGCGAGGGCAGCTTCGAGGAGCTAGGGATAGCAGGAGATTCTGTGTTCAGATTGGTGAGAGTGTCAAAGCTATTACTGGTTGAGGGAGGCGTGGTCACAGGGAATGAGGGAGGCTTGGTTTCAGGGGTTGTGGTAGGCTTCCTGGTCTATCTTCTTCATCCAATGACCTTGGTGAACCCCTCTGAGTCTTTCGCTTCATAATCTTTGATAGTGGTGGAACTTTGATTGAGAGGGAAATCTCTGAAGAGATGCCCATGCTTGTGGCATTTCCTACATCTGAAGGGTACATGTTCATAATCCATAGTTTTTACCCATTCAAAATCATCATGGAGAAGACTTACCTCAACAGGAAGGGTTTTGGCTATGTGCATGTAGACACAAATCCTGGCATAGGCAGTGTACTTGTTGCTTTTTTATTTTTTATTTTTTTATTTTTTTTATTTTTCTGCCAATTTGATGAATTCCCTAGGGTGTCGCCAATCTCCTTCAGGGTTAATTCATCCCAGTAATCATGCGGAAGAGAGTAAAGCCTCACCCACACCGGTGCCCAACTGAAGTCTACTTTGTCAGGGTCGAATATTTCGACCCAATTTTGGAGGAAGAGTCCCGCAAGTTGAAGAAATAGGGACCTCCATCCATGATTCTGTTCTTGTCTTCAATGCATGTGAAAATAATATTAAAGAATCCCTTTGATCCCAGCTAGATGTCGATATGGCCTTTGGGCTTCCACTTGGAGGCAATCCACCTGAGGAGGGCCTTTTCGATGGGCTAGAAGCCCACGAACTTGCCTGTTAAGGGGTTATCTTCCATGTATAGAATTTTCCCATTGATTTGATGCACAAGAAGCAGGATCTTTGGTTGATCCACAACTTTTGGTATGCATGTCGAGAAGGTAACTGTTGCTGGAGTAGCTGCATCAGCAACCTGGTTGGTCATAGGGGTAGACGTCCCTGCGTGGTCTGAGTATGGGGCAGAGTACTGCTGACGTGCGATGTTAGATTCTATCGCCATGCTATTGATAGGAGGGATAGAAGGGGGGGGATCCACAGTCCCCCTGCTAGGATCCTCCATGGAGAGGACGCTCAACCAAGCTAGATTAATGGGGACAGGCAACATCACGAGTAGTGTGAATACAGAAGGAAGGCCTTAGGCCCGAGGGCCGCCACAACCCTAGGTCATTGCAAGGAGGCTTCCAAGTTGCAAAGCCTTCTTCCAACTAATAGGATTATTACTAACAATTTATATATGAATTATATGAAGAAAGATTAATTAGAATATTTATTTTAGTCTAATAAAATCTATATAAGACTCATATGGAAAGAATTTAAAATGACTATTTACTTACAATTTATATAAGAATTAGATGGAAAAAGTTTAATTGGACCATCTCTTTATAGTCTATATAGAAATCATATGTTATGACCATTTACCCTTTCATCTCCTAAACATTATTCCTCAAATAAAATGAAATTATTATATAATAAAACTATTCTCTTTTATTATAGGTTCTTATATGATAACTGATCTAATTGTTTAAAAAATTGTAATAATTTTTTTTGAAGACAATCAAAATATAGTATTATTATATGAATATGACTACAATGTCCAACAAAAAGGAAAAACAACAATTATTTAAAACCTCCCATAATAAAAATTTCTATAAAATAAATATAACTTAGAAGAATCTTTATGTAAGAATTATAAACCCAGTGATTGGTACATATGTGCATTATAAGGCCATGAGTGGTAGACATGTGCATTCATAAGGCCATATTCTAAAAAACACAGAAATAACATTGTTTTTGTCAAGAAAAATAAATGTTTATGTGGAATAATACTTATTCAGTGTGAATGTCTTCATATTAGCATGTACAATGAAGAGATGCAAGTAATATTCATAAATCCAAGCAAGTAGAGAAAGTAGTAAATGCAAACATGTAGAGTATTTGGTAGGTGAGTTTAGTAAATAGTAGTACATACATGAGCTTTATAGAAATATGATTATATTGTATAAAAATGGTAACAATTTTTTTTTGAACTATCATGATATAGGAAAATTAGTTAATATTTATTTTCTTTTCTAATTTTTGTGATGTATAATAAAATGACTAATAAATAAAGAAAAAAAGGTAATGAAAAACAAAACATATTATGAAAGTTTCTTTACTTTTCAATTGAAAAAATCAAAAATAAATTTCAATTCAAATTCGATATATAATTTTTTATCTTAATTTTAATTTGCATAGGAAATAATTGTATGTCTTTCTTTAACAGACTAGAGGGCTTTGGAAGGACAATGAGTACTTCAATTTTGAACCATGCATTCAATAAAATAGAAACACTTTCATCAATAAATTAAAACTAATTAAAACAAAGTAATGATAAGTAAAACATGATTTTAATTTTTAATTTTTATTGTACAAAATAAGAAATAATTTTCATTTGATACATAATTTTTTAGTTTAATTTTCGTTTGTATAGAAAATAATTTTATGTCCTTCTTTAACAAGCTAGAGAGCTTGAAGAACAATAGCTACTTCAATTTTGAAATCTATGGATCATAGTATTCCTCTGCACCTACCACGCACGCCATATAGTGAAATTTAGAGAATGAAAAGAGTTAGTTTTACTTAGTAATGTCATTGTGAATTTATCACCAAGTGTGCCAACATGTACTTGTTACATTGAACTTTAGTTATCTTCTATGGAATTTCTTATAAAGAATATAAATTTCACATTCAAAGGTTTTCAATGCTTTTTTTAAAAGTCCATAGTTTCTCGAGAGCTTTTCCTTCAGATAGATAATATATATATATATATATATATATATATATATATATATATGACTACTTTATATCCATATTATCTATATATTTTAGTAATATTTTACTTACCAATGTCAACTAATTCTCACGGAAATCAAATATGGATGATGTACTACAAAGTAAATACTAGATTACCTTGAGAAAAGAAAAACTCTCCTTACAGCTACAAACATATCTAAATGGGATAATAAGAATGATAAAGCATGCGGATTAATCTCAATTTCCATCTCACATAATTTACAATTTAATCTTTAAGAAATTGATGACCCAGCTTGAACCTTGGAATAGGTTGGAAATGGTATTTCATGAACACAAGGATATTCTAGCCCACTAACTTGAAAATCAATTAATTTCTTTAAATTCCAATGACTTATATTGCATCGAATATTATTTACTTAAGTTAAAAATTCTTAGACTTTTACTTGAAGAGCATCAATAAAAAAACCAAGGATGGTTAATGTATATATGTTACTCTTGTTAGGTTTCGTATTACATATTCGATTTTTGTATCTACTTTTAACTCCACTAAGGAAGCTCTAAGTTCTTTTTACATAGAAACTTGTTTTGAGTCTTTTTTTTCATTCTCTAATTAGAGAGAATGATAAAATCTTTCATATTGGAGTGATTTCCACATGTTCATCTTAGACTTCTTGGACTAATTCTTTCATGTGGAAACTTACTTGAGTTAGGGTTTTCTTGTTTTTCCTAGCTAAGATTTTAAAAAGCTAGTGGGCTTCTACTAGTATTTTGGAGAAAGTTATATATAGAATGTGCTCCATTTTAAACATATAAATGAAGAATTATGCTATCCAAAACTTGTGTCTTTAAAATAAAAAAACTCATCGGTATCTCTTATTTATATATTTTTTGTTGAATCATATGACATCATCATTGAATAATTTAAAGGTTGTTTCAATGGTTTTATAACTTAATTATGTTGTTTGATATATAAGTGAAATGTTGTACTATTCTACTATTATTTATATTCTTTTTCATAATAATTCTAAAATGAAAAATTCACAAAATTAAGATTTATACATATGTTGAGTATGTACTATATTATTTGCATGTCTAGTGCCATGAGTTATTACATTGTGTTGGGCGTAGCTAGGGGGTAGTAGCCCCCCATGTTGGGGGTTTGTAAGGGGTCGATAGCCCCCTTGGGGGTGTTAGTGTCAGTCTAGTCGTACTGCCATCAGTGATCAAAATTGCTCTGTTACATTTGCATATTAGGTGTCTCATACTGAATAAATTTCACCATTCCGCTAGGTCATGGATTCATTGATGGTAGTATTTTTTATCAGTTTTCCCTCATGAGGTACTTGCTGACTTTTCTCCCTATGGTCTTCAGTCATTAGTCACTTTCATTCTCAAAATCATATCAGTAGGTCATAGGATGGGTCTCATTAGTCTCTAAGGTCTCACCATGGTCAAATTAATGAGTAAAGTGTCAATAAAGATCATCAAGGTCATGAGGAAGTCAATAAACTCAAAATTATAGCACCAGGAGGATCAGAGATATCATTCATTCAGTTTGATGTAATTTTCACCTCAAAACCATGTTTTGAGGTGAAAACATAATACTTTGCCTTTCAATCACAATTCAGAAGCTGTTATCTCCACAAGGTGATGTCCCTGCCTTCAGAGAAGTTTTCCACAACATGTTCAGCGCTAGAGCATCTTCAAAGTAGATCCATCAGAAAGAGCCCGGAAAAATCTTTCCAATGGTATACTACACTCTCAAAACTGACTTCCGGATTGAATTGTATGCTTAAGTGAAGTAAAAGCCCTCTATTCCCTAAGCCCCCCATATTTCCCATGTTTCCCTTTTAAGTTTATGTTCAATTCCCTTTAAGAACCCCTTTTCTCCCCTTTCCGATTATAAAATCGCATTATAAAACTTTGAATACATATGTGATTTAATTAAAACCACTTCCCCTTTTCCATACCCATAGACTTTATAGCAAAGTTATATCATATTATAACCCCCCCGCCGTATAAACCACTTCCCCACCATGCATATAATAGAAACTTTATAATATAAAGTTTAAAGTTATTTGTTATAAATCGCAATCACAACATTTATATGAAGAGTTCCGATCAGTTCATCGCAAACACTTGCGATTCGATTGATCTCACTTAACTCCGATCATCGCAATCGCAACTTACCTCTGATCCGCCAATCGCACCATCGCTCCGATTGACTCAATCGCAAGTCCCTTCCCCGATCCTTTGATTGCGACTCCCGATTCCCATCCGACCATTGATTACCCCCGCCGATCGGACGGCCCACAATGAATTGCATCCCCTCCTCCGATCGCATCGCAAATCCCTTATGCTCCGTTGCGATTGCGATTACTCCCCGCTCTCGATCTCTAATTGCGATTGACTTGCCGGTCCCACCGCTTAAATCTTCCGCGCATCCATATAATAAAAGGCATTTTCCTTTGTAATCTGAAAGCTTTGATTATATTCATTTATACAAAGGCTTTTCCCATCCAATCGCATCGGAAGTTTTATTTCATATATATTGCTCCCCTCCCCGACTCCGATTTCCGATTGCGATTATATAATATCAATCCGCCTGCTCCCCAATCTCGATTCCGATTGCGATGAACATATTATCATATGTTTATTCATATTAATATGTTTCATTATATTAAACATGTTTTTCCGCTCCCACTCCATTCCGATTGCAATTACACTGTTTGTTTCATATATGATATCCCTCCGCCCGGCTCACTGCGATTGCGATTTATGTGGTTCCCGCCTCCATTTCCCTCCCCTTTTCCCATTTAAAATGCATTTTTCCCTTCATGAAAAGCATAAATTCATTTTGTCAGCGTTCTATCAAAAGCCAGAGAATATAGAACTAATAGAAAGCGAAACGTCAAAGGCCGAGAAACAAAATTGTAACAGTCACATCTTCAGTAATGATTCGAAAGGATCCACGCTATAGGTTTCACCTCCTCATTGGATATCCGAAAATTTCAAATGAAATAATGTAATGCAACTCTCCCTTTACTGAGAGACTGTTGGCTTTTGGCCTTCCATCTTCAGTTGTGATTCTTCCTCTTCCCATCGATTTGTATTCCTGAAAATCTGTCTATTTATTGTAAATTCTAATTACTTGTAAAGGTCTGAAAAATCTGAGGTTTGAAAACTCAGAAGTAGGGGAATAGTGTGGCAGTGAGCTCTGCGCTCCATTGTACATTTTGGTAGGGAATTAAATAATGTGATGTAGCTCTGATTTATGAGATTCATGTGGTATGACTTTTAGCATATGTCTCTCCTTTATGTTTCATATGTACATTGTTATTGTAACACCCCTAGTTTATGTGTTTGAAATTTAAAACTAGACATTTGAACTTTAATCCTAAGGGGAGTGGACCCCAAAGGACAAGTATTTTATGAATTTAATTAAATATTTAATTTGACGAAATGAATAAAATGATTTTGTGCAGATTGACCAAAATGAGATTTATGAGATCACTTGCTAAATCCATGAGGATGGATAAGGAAAATATTTCCCCACAATCTTTCAAAAATCCTTGAAAGAAATTATTTCTAATTTAGATTTTTGAGGAAAAATCTAAATTCCCCAATGATGAGGAAAGTAGTTGGGAAGAGGTAAAAAGCTGGAAAAGCTGGGAAAAGCATAAAACAACTTTAAAGAATCCCTAAAATGGGAAGCCTAAGCAAACAGGAAGAAAAGCATCTTGAGATTCTGGACGCAGAATTAGAAACATGCTTTGGGGAACACTAGCTTAAATAAGCTGCTCCTAAATAGATTAGAGGTTGATCTGTTCTAGGAGATGATCTCAGCTCGGGGGTGAGTTCTGGGAGATAGAAGGACTCTAAGGTTGGGAGGTTGGTCAATTGCAAGAGTGGTATGTCTCTAAATTTATTGGTGTTTTTACTTCCTGTGGTATGAATTGGCTACATATAATAGTTGATTTGTATGTTAGATTTATTATTGCTACATTTAACAAAATTAATCATAAGGCATTCACCTTTATAATTCTATATAGTTGTAGACAAGAAATCTGTAGAGTAGCATCCAACAGAAACTCTAAACCGAGGTCGGTTTAAATCTGAGGATACATATTACTCCATAGATAATTTAACTTTAAACTGCTCCTGATCTACTAGTATAAATTTATGCACATGATTAGGATAGAGCAATATGGGAGTTCCTGTACCATAATTGAAAATAGCAATAGATGAACTGAAATCTAAACTGTGCATTAAATGAGAAAGAAAAAAAATATACAGACTGACTTCCAGGGTCAGCACATCATTCATACATAAACAGAAGTGCAATAGCAAGTTATTTCTGCATATAAGAAATTAATTCCACAACATAAGGAAGCAATTATCAGTTAGCATGAGATTTCCCATTTATACTTATTTCAATAAACCTTTCTTACTGTAGAGGCTAAAATTAATATGGGAAAGAAAGTTAAATAAATAATCAACAGGCAGATTTCACAACAGCAGGGCATATTTAGCTGTAAGTATTATATTCTATCATGGGAACTAAATGCAAGAGTGTATAGTAGAATACTAGAAATGCAAAAGTCTTCTAGACATAAATAAATAAATAAATAAATATATATATATATATATATATATATATATATATATATATATATATAGATATATATATTAACACCTCACTTGTAGGTATTCACGAAGCATGACGAGAGATGATGCTAAAAAGGTAGACAAATATCATTTGCAAATTAACTATAAAATACTTAATTAAGTACTGAACCAATGTAAAGAGCAGAGCTGGTAATACTTTGTACTATTCCAAGAATACTGAAGAGACTTAGTTAACTGTTATGATCAAAACTACAAACCAGGGTAGTATGATAAACATATACAAATGCCTTTGACGACTAACATTCTGAGTGTAAGAATGGTCGAGGTAGAATCATCAATCTAACGGTATAATAAAATGTGGATTTATAAAACTACATATAACTGAACTTACACTGTGGAAAAGCACAGTTAAACTATTCATTCAGATAATTACCATGTTCATGAGTATAGTTTAACAAAGGTATTGCCTGAAGGCATTAATATAATAAAATACAACAAAAGTGGGGTATAAATAGTGGCAGAACCATGCCATAAGTACTTATTAAGCTGGACCCAAGCTAAAGAGAGCAAAGTGTGATTTCTGTTGAAGACACATAATAATACTCGATATTATGCAAATCAAGAAACGACAGAGATATATATATATATATAAACGAAAATCCAGACATTACAAGTCCACTATGGCATGGGGACCGTATCATAATGTTCCAGGAATTGATATAAGGGAACATTCAGTGTTGGAACTCAAAAATTACAATAGTCACACTTATACAACTGTATCAATAAATTTTTTAAGCTGTCGAAAACATTTCTAGAACAAATGCGAGGAGAACTGGCTCCTTCTAACCAGTGTTCGGTGAATACCGACCTGTAAATGACAAGAGGAGTCAATGTTAATGCTGAAGGAAGCCATGTCTCTCGTGGTTCAAGAGAAAGTGAGGTGATGGTCGTAAATACCTGTAAGAGACAAACCACAACATGAATACAATACAGAACGTGACGAGGAAGAGGAACGCTATCAAAAGTGATAAATGAGGAATGAACAGTTACCTGGTGCGCTAGAACCTCCAAGCTTTCAACTAACCTGTCATATACATAGGGCCATGACATAAATAAACCCGAGTTGGATGGTGGGCGTTCAACTAGAATAAAGGAGCTAGCACTCTTGTGAACGAAAAATAGAAATTGTTCCTTACACAGGTCGAGGAAAGGAGCGAACAGAAGGTCGAGAGGGGTAAAATCCCTCTATCGTCATGCGAATGACCTCGGAGCAACCTTAGACGGGTGTAAGGTAGAGGGTAAATCTCCCTCCAAACCCATAAGTGCATTCGTTCAGTCTCGTTCCTGAGAATACGTGTAAGGAAATACAGTAAATATGAACGTAAACCAAGCAAATCGAATCAGTCGAAATGGAGAAAACAAATTATCTGAAAGAGAAAATTTAACAAATTTTCAGACATGAATTAACTGGGACAAAACGATGGTAAAATATCCATCAAAATACAAAACTTCAGTCCCTGCTCGAGTCAATGAGCGTAACTCTGAACAAGACAGGGAAAACCCATATTGAGTGGTAAGAACAAAGCGTGAATTTCAAACCATCCGGAATTATCATACCTGCATTGTCAAATGAAACGAGGGACTACGCCGAAGTCTGGACTGAATCATGCTCAATTCTCCAGAGCGTCGAATTTCACTAGCCAAGGACAAATTGAACAAGTAGTAAGGGAAAAGAACCGCCTAGCAAATTAACAATGCAAATTTATATCCATGTTCCCGGAATAGATCAATGAAACCCTAATGCGTCGGTGAATCCTCGTCATCCACATGGCAAGATCCCAAGGGTGAAGCCACGGATCGAAGGGCTGGATGTGTTATGTACACCATACGTTCAACATTCAATGTGACAAGCAATACAATAAATGTCACAACGTCCTGGCCGTGCCATAGAGATTTCCTTGGCACCAGGGTAGGCTGGCGTGGTGAGTTCTAGAGTACGTGGAGCAAACTCACGTGACCGCGAATGGAATGAGACCCATTCCAAGCCATACGACGAGACTAAAAATCATATATAGGCTTACGTGGAAAACTAGCTTCACGTCTCAATTCTGTTGAGTTACCAATTCGTATTACGTGGAGGCCAAAATAAATGATTCCAATCTTGATATAAATGTTGACGAGAAGTCAATAAATGGCCATGAGTTCCATGTACGCATAGATAGCAACGCAGGTAAATTAAATCCAACTAAGGTTCATACTGTATAAACGAGTGGGGAACAGGTGTAATCGAAATTGTCCCACATGGGCCTATCGAAATATAACGATATGGTTAACATGTGAACTTGAATCGATCCTTCATCTGTCTATCAAACTATAACAATATATTGAATGATCAAAGGGTCATTACTATACAAAGGAAGGTGAGACATAAAAGTGGGATTGGGATAAACAAATCCATTATGTTTGTATTTTAAATATAATTATGTTTGGTAGTACTAATATTGTTATATCCAATTGGGTTGGATATAGTTGAGATATGGAAATAAATCGTAATTGGGCAAACAATTATGATTTGAATAAACCAACATAATTATAGTATAGTATCTTGCTAGAATTATAATTGAAAAGATGAATGCTTGGAAAAAAAAAAATTGGGAAGGTAAATGGGAGGTGTGATAGTTATGTTCCATCATTCATTCACAAATGTTTCCAGTTGAATTTTTTCAAGTCAGAAAGGTAGAATCCATTGTTATATGCTCTACCTTGGGGAATCATTCATACTCTGTGTGTTTTCTTCTGTTTGAAAAGGATTCATTTATTATGCCCTTTTCAGCTTTCTCAACAGTCTTTCCACTCCATCTTATTTCAACTTGATTGCTAAAACTCCTGCCTATCTTGCCCCATGAAATACTCTCTATCCTGATTTAATTCCTCAGCTCATGCTGTCCTTTTGTCCCATACATCCCTGAAACTTCAGTCATTTATTAAAATCCATTTTCCCATTTATATATCTAGCCTGAAAATTAGTTCTTTATTATTTTATTGAGTATCTATTCTACGGAGAGAGTCCTCTCCTGTCCTTGTAGGGCTAGCTACAAGGCTGAGCGTGGTTTAGTTGTTACCCTGATTTGCCTTTTTCAACCTGAGGTTCAGATTGGGTGCTAACATCTTTGGCGACTCCACTGGGGAGCATTTACAAACTTTTTGCATAGAAGATTTATCACCCCAGTAATATTTTTCTTGTAAAGTCTCGATGATGATACTTCAGATTTTTTTAGGCTGATTTAAATATTGTACAGTAGTAAGTTGACCACACTGGCTTCAAGAAGATATACAAGGGCTAATCCTGATCCAAACCCTCCCCCTGTGTTTGAAAATACAAATCTTATCCCAAGAATAGTCAGAAGACAGGAGGTATCACTAAGTCCTACACCTATTTCCAGGTCCCACACTTGGCCCAATGAGTGGTTTTTTGTAGAATAGCTTTCTTTTGACGAGAGTTTCGAGCTCTCTTTGTTTAGAAGTAAGTCTAAAACTGCACTCGAAGACACAGTTTTAGATTCAGAATTCCTTGTGGATATTGAAGTTCAAAGAGTGAATTCCTCCATTGATGACTACATTTTGAATTCTCCTCAGTCCATCACTGCAACTTATATTCATGAGCCTTCAGAATCATCAGGAGCAGCATTGCCCCCTCATAATTCATCAGAATCCCCTTCAGTCAACTCCCAGTTATCCTCTCCTCCAACAACACCTCCTCCGAATCCTGCAAATCCTGTTGTAAACCCACCCAGAGTCATGGCTGCCCAGTATGCGCCCTTGGTTTTACCTCAGGTTCTCAATGATATGCCTGCTGACTATCAGAGTAAAATTACTATCTTTGATGCCACTTAGGGCATTACAGCCCAGCAACATGTTGACAATATGAATGACTTTTTTCACTTGCATGAAGTAGAAGAAGAGAATGTAGCTACCAGGTTGTTTGTCCAAAGCTTCGGAGGTGAAGTTAGAAAGTGGTTCAGAGCTTTACCAGCTGGCTCAATTCGTACTTTACAGGAGTTACACACACAGTTCTTAGACCGGTGGGATGTGAAAAGGAATCCACACCAAATTCTGTCTGAATATGAGAATATTAAAAGAAATGTGGGTGAAACTGTGCAAGACTATTGTTTAAGATTCAATGCTGTATACAATTCTATCCTGGCTAACCTCAAACCTCCTGTGGATTCAGCTATGCTGAGGTTTCCAGATGGTTTTGATGCCGATATGGCATATCAACTGCGTGAAAGAGATCTGCCGTCACTTGAAGAAATGCAGAGGATATCAGTAAGCGTTGAAGCTAATCTGCTGGCTAGAAGAGCTCGAGCAAGAGATGAAATGAAAGTCGTGGTGAAAGAGGAAGCCTCCCCTTCGGACAACAAAATGGACACACTGATTTGTACAATGGAAAATGTGGTTGATCGATTAACGGTTTCAGACAGACCTGAACCCCAAATAAGAAATCCAAATTTTAGAGGACAACAGCAGCCACAATTCAGAATTAGATAGAGAGAACAGAGGGCGTAGGACCAAGCGGCACCACAACAGCAGATAAAAATGCCTTTGCAGCAGAACTACGTGCAAGGGACTGACTCAGATGAAGATGGTCCTCTGTTTGAAACCAATCATTTTTTCACAGCTGACGATGCACCCATTTTCCTCACAGAAGATGAAGAATACACAGTGGCGACTCCAGACATTCAAGCGGACGAATATTTCATTTTGGAAAATGAAGTAGTGTTAGAAGAAGAATATGATGACTACTAGAGAGGGTATATGAACGCTTTATCAGCCCAGCAAAGTCGGTATTACCTGAGGAATAGAAACGTCACAATCAGTCCCATTCAAAAGAGAAAAGAACTCCAAATGAAGGACGAGGCACAGAAGAAAGGAAAAGAGTCGGCCAATCCTTCATCCAGCAAAGCACCCACAACTAATAACACAACAAATAAAAAGGGCCAACAGAGCATAGCGAAGGAGCAAACAGAGAAGAAAGACCCTCCCATTAAAGAGGTAGAAAACGCTCCTTCCTTTAATTTAGAAAATGAAATTTCCAAACTCAAAGTGTCAGTGCCCCTGACTGAGTTGGTGAAGAATAGTGTATATAAAAGGCAGGTGTCTAAAGTCTTGCAAATTGACCCTCTTTCTGATATGGTTAATGTGGAGGATGACTACCCTGAACTTATTTTTGGTCCAGCCACACAAGAGTCTGAAGAAAATGAAGTTCCCCCCTTTTACCTAAGTCTTAGGTTGCATGAGTTTATCTTGCATAACGCCATGTTGGACTCCAGGGCCTCGCATAATTTGATGCCTAAAGCTATCATGGAGAAGTTAGGCCTTGATGTTACTAGAAAATACCATGATTTGTATTCTTTTGATTCAAGTAGGGTCCACTGTATTGGTCTCATCAAAGATTTATTAGTGTCTTTATATCAAATCCCAGCCAAAAAATGTCTTGATGGATGTAGTTTTTGCTGATGTCCCACCATGGTTTGGAATGCTTCTATCTAGGTCTTGGGGTGCAAAACTCAAGGGAACCATACAGCTTGATTTCTCCTATGCCACGATCCCTATATTTTTCCAGTTGAGAAAGTTATATAGGGCAAAGAAAATGAAATATATGATTACTAGAAAAGACAAGCTAGTAAACCATCCCATCAATGCAGTCCACATAGATTTAGAATCTTTTGTCTTATATTCAGATGGTGGTTTAAATGACGAGGATGTTTAGTTGGTACAAGTAGAGGAGATACTCGAGATTTCAGAAAATTTCAGAGAAGTCCTCAAACAGGAAAGGGACAAAGCATCAAATACTTCTAAGCCTCTTGCTTGCCAGCAGCAAAGGGATACTGAACAGCTAGAAATTAGCCAAGGCAAATAAGAGAAAGAGACAAATTTCCAACATCTTCAAGAAGAAGAAGAAGGCCTGTGGAGTATGGATTTTGATGGAGTTGTTGGTAAGGATGGAGCTGGCATTGGAATATGGATTCGGAGCCCTGTTTTCCAGCCTGAAAGAGTCCCTAGTAATGTTAGAGTATGTGCTTATAAGTTGGCTTTTGACTGCTCTAACAATGAAGCAGAGTATGAAGCTCTGATTGCAGGCCTCAAAATCTTGAATAAGTTGAAGGCAAAAAGGATTTCTGTGTATGGTGACTCTGAGCTAATAATCAAGTAGGTGAAGGGAGAATACCAAGCTAAACATCCAAGACTGAGGGCATATAGAAATGCAGTTCTGGACATTTTGAAGACATTCCCAGAGTACACTTTGACAATAGTGCTTGGGATGCAGAATCTTATTGCTGATTCTCTTGCCACGACTGCAAGTAACTTGAAGATTCCGATGAACTCCAGCAACAAATTTGAGATCCATGTCAAACATAGGCCTATTGTTCCGGACAATTTAAGGTATTGGCAAGTATTTTGGGATGATAATGAGATGATCCAGGTGGATATCGGTGGCCACCCACCTATTCCATTTGGACCAGCACCATCAATTCTTGCAGATTTTCACATTCAGCACAACTTACTATTTTTAGCAGGTTTTTGGGTCCTCCACTCTCGGAGCCATTTTGGGGGCTTAATGATCCAGGTGGATATTGGTGGCCACCCACCTATTCCATTTGAACCCCCATCTTCAATTCTTTCAATTTTCAAATTGCAACAAAACTTACTATTTTTAGCAGTTTTTCGGGTCCTGAACTTCCGGAGCCGTTTTGAGGCCCTAAACGACATTTTTTGAGAAAACGGAGAGCAACATGGGTCCATGGACCGATGTTGCTCGTTCAAAAATTGAAGTCCTCGGATAGATCTTTCTAACGAGCTATTGAGCGCGTCAAACGGAGATCGGGTGCCAAAGTTATGCCCCCGGGAAGTTGAACCACCAATTTACCCAAACGGACGCCCACAGTTTTGGCGCCTCATCTCCTACGGTTAGGTTTTTGGACGTTTCAAATTCTACATTGTTTCTCAACAATAAATAGGCCCTCGAGCCTCATTGTAACACAGTTCAGAGGTCTGTAGCCACCACATCTCTTCTCAGAGATTCGCTACCAGCACCCTAGCTATTTTATTTCCGTTATGTCTGTAAGCATCTTTCTGTTATTTGATATTAATGAAATGAAGTGTTATTTCCGCTGCATCTCTGTATTTATGGTTATGTGTTTATTCTGTTGCGTTCCTGCATAAATCCGGATCAGTGGTATCAGAGCGGGACTGCTCTTTCTTTGTTTTTCTTTGCATGTCCCCAACGCGGTCAGGGTATAAGGAGTTAGGGCTCGATCTGGTTGAACCCTTGCAAGATCAGCCTCGCAAACCCCGACGACCTCCCATGGCGGAAGAAAAGAAAGACGAGGGAGCAGGAGATCCTATCAAAATACTGCTCGAGGAGGCCCTCGAGAAACAAAAGAACGCGATGATGGATAACTTTGCTCAAATCCTTCAACGACTGCCCACATATGGCGCATCTGCATCCAACAGCCACTCTGGAGGCGCCACTCCCTTCAAGGTACAGGTAAACTTTGACATTCCTATATTTGAAGGAAAAATAGATGCAGACGCTGTAGACAGATGGTTGAATTTGTTGGAAGGGTATTTCTCGGTCCATGACTTCTCTGACCGAGAAAAGATTATTTTTGCACTCCTCAAAGCCGCCCCCCATGTCAAAGACTGGTGGGAAACCTACCGTGAGCAAGAGGGCAAAGGGGAACCCTCTCTGTTCTCGACCACACCCACTTGGAATTCGTTCCGAGATGGCATCAAGGAACAATATTACCCTGTGGGGAGCTATGAGGACAAATACATCCAATGGACCACACTGCGGCAACAAAAGGATCAAGATGTGCATGAACTGACGAATCTATTCCATACCCTGCGCACAAAGTTGGGTATTAAAGATTCAGAGAGACATTTGGTGCTCAAGTACCGCGGCTGTCTGCACAAACACATTCAGGAGGAAATGGATTTCCTCGACATTACATCGCTTGGCACGGCATATCGCTATGCCGCCAAGATCGAGCAGAAATTTAAGCAAAATAAGCGAGACTTTGGATCTACGAATCCGAAAGGTGCCCCCGAATCGAAGAACAAGGGACAAGGCCAAAGCAATGCGACTCAGAACAACACCACAAATCCAAAGAAGGACACAGGGAAGTGGTGTGAATTTCATCTTGACCCCTCCCGACGCAAAACGGTGTCGGGCCAAACGAGTCTTTGGTGGTAAGGCCCAAGGGACACCGAATCGGATGCATTTCGATCTGGTCGCGGTGGAACTAGAAGCAGCAAAAGAAGCGGATCATTGATGCGGATCCCGGTGCCATTGTGCCTGCCACCACCAAGATCCAGAAGGAGGGTCCAAAGGATCCAGGGGAGGGGGAGCACCTCTTCCAGTTGCAGATGTGGGTGAAGGGTTCTCCGTTGCAGTTTCTCGTCGATAGTAGAAGCCAAAAGAACCTCATTTCAGCAGACGTCGTGAAGCGGCTCGGCCTACCAACAATAGCACACCCGCAACCGTATACCATCGGGTGGCTCCACCCAGGGAGAGATCTCCGCATCCGCCAGCAGTGCCGACTTCCATACAGTATCAAGCCATTCACGGATGAGGTATTGTGTGATGTTGCTCCTCTTGATGTAGCTGATGTATTATTGGGCCAACCATACTTGTGGAGCCGACATGCTGTGTATGAGTCTAGGCCTCGTCTTTGTGTGACTTATTACTGGGAAATGCTTGTCTACGGATACCGAGGTAGTACGTGTTGTGTAGATTAATCCATCTTGCGGACAAGACCGATCTCTCTAGTACAAAAGGTAACTAGCAACAAATAGCCAATTATACTAATCTCTCTCTAAGCATATAAGATTTATAAAAACACTATATAGGTGTAAGGCCTACCTTATGTCCAACGCTTGCTTGATTTCGTTGAAGTCCTTCCCGTGCACTGAAAGAACGTTCCTCGTGAATCTGCAGTCACAAACAAGCAAAAAGATTAAGCAACACCTGTATAGAGACATTATTACAAATCATACTTATCATAATGATCAAGGAATTTATGAAATAAACCATGAATTGACAGTTTAATGAGAGAAATGAGTATATTTGTATTAATTTCAAAGATAGAAAACCTTTACAACCTGTGCCTTGATGTTGTACAGGTCCTCCCGAGGTCCGAATCAGGAATCTCCTCTACTTTGACAAGCATTGCACTCTTTGAACTAAGACAAATGGAGATGAGTGATTTAACCTCACAGAAAGTCTTAGTTAACTAAGTCTAAATCTCAACAGCATTTAACTTCAAATCTCATAAGCTTGAACTCCCTTTGAGGCTACCCAAGGCCTCTTTTTATAGTGGAAAAGAGGAGGTTTCTAGTTCCAAATATGAAGGGATAGATTCCTCCTTCAAAGGGATAAGCTCCTTACATCAAGGGGTTAGCTCCATCAAGTGAGGGATGCATGAACCTCTTGAAAGCGTATCCATTCCCGAAAATTCCCGTCTAGAATCTTCTAGAATTCACCTGGAATTCACTTTTTATCTTCATTTTCTCGCCTTTTTATGTTTTACAGAGGTCCGCACCCATTACACAAAGAATGTGCGGTATGGTTCCGCATACAGGCTGAGATTTAGGTGCGGGACCGCAGGGAATGCATAGAGAAAGTGCGATACCAATTCTTAGGGTATTTTAGGGATTTTCTTCTGATTTTGAAGCTTGATATGAGGAGCTGGTATATTGGACTTGCAAAAGGAGGAAGTATGAGTAATAATGAGCTCATACAGTCAGCAAAATGTCAAGGTGACAGTTTTCAGTGTAACAAATTGCCCCCTAAAGTGCAAAGTCTGGAATAAATGAAGCTGTAGTCTGTCATATATGAAGAGTGCAGTACTTTATCATTTCAAAGATCATCCTGTGGACACCCCAATCGGTACCTGTAAAAACATTCAATGCAAAATATATACATGTATATGTCATCACTGAGGTAGGCATTCCCATACTCAGATAAAAACTAACTATAAACTAACTGAAATCATTCTGATACAGGAAAGATTTTGGATACATCATAGTACAGATATATGTAGACACAGTATGGACGCAGCCATCTGTTTATCAATAGTCTACTGTATAGATGACAACAAAATTCCTCGCAGCCTGGATGGTGGAAACTAGATCCAGGGTCTTGATTTCCGCATCTCGAACTAGTACGATTCTATCCATGTGAATGAATGTGTCGAAGTCGAACATGGTAGAAACCACTTGATTATCAGTCAATGATGTGAACTGTTAACAAGTGTGAGAGAAGCCACCAGTAATGTCAATGGCTCTCAAAGTACTCAGTACAATCCATGAAATGTGAATGAATGAGCTGAAGTCGAACATGTCACGGAGTCATTCGATCGAAGTTCATTGATGCAACCTGTCGTCGAAAGCGAGAAACCTGCCATTGAGGCATGCAGATTTCAAGGTACTGACGATTTCTGGATCAACTTCCTAGATAGTGTGCTGATGTCGATAGAAAGCGATCTGTCGTAGGCAAGCCCACAACACGAAATCATAGATCAAGTTTTGAAAATATATTGGCAAGGAATGACTCAGGCATGGTCAAAGATGGATGACAGATACTTTGCAGATGAATGGTTTTATTTGAACTGTTCTCTTGGACACATAACGACACTGCAGATGGCTTGGTGACAATTGACCCAAAGCTAATACCCAGAAACCGGCTGAAAATTTTCAATGTGGTTTGATTAACTGTTAGGCAAAGGATTTCCCAACCCAGGTGAATATAAGTGTCGTGTCCAAGAGTGGTCGACTGATTTTCGGACAATTTTAAAATACAACAAACACGCCCATTTCTCTCTTTTCCCCCACCATTTTTGGCAAGTACCTCTTTATTTTTGACAAGCTTGAGGAGGATAACATTTGCTTGGTTATAAGCTCATCCTTCGGATGAGTCCATCTTAGTTTAAAAATTCGAACCCTAAGAAGGAGTGGTTCGTTCCTGTTGAAAATTAAACAGGTCCTTTACTGTTAAATTTTAACGAGTCCAGTATAGGAGAAACTCGGTGTTTTTCAGTTTTAGGGAGTCAAAAGAAAAACTTAAGAAAACTCCATGGGTGTTCTTTTTTGTAAATTTAGTCTCTCGAGCCCGAAAAAGGATAAAATAATGCGGGAGAGAACTCTATTGACCGTATTTAGTCAACGTATACCTTTTTCGTAAATAGTCCATTTCAGTCCGTAAAAGGGGTAAACTTATACTGAAGGGACGACTGTTCATTCACTTTAACGAGTTCGAATAGTCAAGTACTCGGCAATCTTTTCATATTTAGAGAGTCTGAAAAGGGCTTAAAGAGGACTCCAAAGCTTCGCTTTTTCGTAAAATTTTTGAAAGAGTCCGAAAAAGTGATAAAAGTGTGCTCTTTGTTGAAAAATGATCATTTCACCTGAAAAATCCTGTTTCTGCACAAAAACTCAAAACATTACACATACATGTTTAAGATAAGTAAAAATGCTTTCAAAAAATACCCTTTTAAAGTGAAAAATAAACAAATTAAAAATTCATTCATTCGAAAAAACTTATAAAAAGGACTTTTTCTATTTCATTTTTACCGTTTAGTTGCAGAGTGAAAAGTAAAAAGCTTTTGGTTAAAAAGTTCCCGTGAAGATTCTGGAAAATTCAACCGTTGGAATCGAAAATCGTCAGCCCCAGGTAATCCACGACCTCCTTACCTTGCTTTTCATCCGTTTAAAATTCATTTTTAGGCTTTAGTTTGATTTTTTAGGGCAAAAATTGGTTTAAAAATGCGCCTGCGGGGTCCGCAGGCGGGACACAGGTTACCTGCGGACCCCGATTTTTTCTGAACAGGAAAAAATCGAGGGTACTGCACCCGGCACACATATCGCGTGCGGAGCTACGCTCTGTTTACAAAGAGCGGGTGCGGTACCCGCGCGGTCAAATTTAAAGCACGATTTTCTCAAATTTCTGCCAAAATTTCTCAAATAAAATCATTCTAATTTGCCTTATTTTGTGTTGCAGGATTAACAAGATGCTTATTTGGCGAGAAAGAGAGCATGAGGAAGTGGATGAAGCTGTAATACTTTATTTGCCCACACAAAGGGCATTAAAAGCATGCTGCTTATACAAAATCTGGGCCATCTCTGGCATGAGGGCACAAGTGGAACTCTTAACATGGTTGGTAGACAGATGGCATGTGGAGGACCAATGTTTCTTTATTGGTGGCCACCGGCTCGAAATTGAGCTGGAGGATATATATTTTTTGACTGGTTTGTCCAAGAGGGGCGAACATGTATCCTTGTTTGGGACTAGGCCAGGTGGCCAGACTGTCGCTAGTCTTCAACTTGAATTTTGCAATGATCAGGCAAATCCTCGGGACAAACGGATTGACATAAAACATATCATCCGTCCTGAACTGAAGGTTATAGCATTCACTGTTACCAAACTATGTGGGAGCGCCGCGCTTCATGTAGCTACTGGTTCCCAAATGCGTGTTGCAGTGGACTGTTTTCGCGGCACCATCTTCAACTGGTGCGAAGCCGTGTTGGCCAATATAAAAGGCCAACTTACCAGAGCAAAAACCGGGAAACTAAAAAACTTTGGATACGGATCCATCGTCGTTTCTTTTGCTTTGGAGAGGATTCCTCAATTAGCTCCACAGAGTATTTCAGTTGATGCCGGTCGACCTCGAGAACCGAGAATGGTTCGCTGGTCCGCGTTGATGGCCCGTCATGCTATTGAGGGCACTGAGATTGTACGATTCCCTGCTTCATATTTTCGTTGGCTAGATCGCCAAGTTTTCATGATAGAGGATTTTCCGTATGCCGGGATGGATTTCCGCGGCGACAGAGAGATGTCTCTCCCTGCAGGGGAACAGTGGGATGATTCAGGTAAAACATTTTTCAACGTTTGCTAAGTTCTAATTTTTTTTAATTTTTTATCATCTTAGAAAATTAATAACCAAAAGTTTTTTTTGAATACAGATGTGGGTCCACAACGACCAGCTCATCTCCAACCTTTCGAGAGGAGACAACCAGTTGCACCCGCACCCGCCCCAGCAGGCCAATCAGTAGAGATTTTGAATGATTTGGAGCATCATCTAGAGCGCCTGACTCTAGATATACCAGAGACCAGTATAGATGACATCCCTCTCAGGCTACAAAGATATGTGATTGGAGTCCCAGGACCTTTCAGGAGGTTCCTATGCAGGGTGGCCCGAGCAGTTGTTTCCTATCGAGATCATCATCAGTGATGGGATGATCATGTAGACTCATTTTTGTACTTTTGTATTATCATTTTTGCCGATCATAAGGTGTTTCCAACCTATGATCGAAGACGATGTATATTTTTTGAACACACTCCTATGATATATATATCACTATTTTGACGGCTATTTGTATACATATGTGAATGTTGTTTGTTTTACTGATTTTAATTATTGCAAATGTCTATTTATCATACTAGAAGCAATTGAATCTGCTAATGTATTTAAATGTCTTGGAATATGCTGATATTCAATGTAATCAAACTCACGTTCCAAGAGACGAACTCTCAAAAACAACCGTAATAACACTGGATTTCTAATGGTATAAACCCTGTTAAGCTGTAATACAACAAGTTCTGAATCCAACCTTACAATCAAACTCCAAATTCCAAATGATATGGACTCAGATAATAACTCAATCACTGCACTATACTCGGCAATGTTATTTGTTGTTTGACCAAGGCTTACCCCATGCATGGATACTAACTCGTCAGAGGGTGAATAGATAACCCGAGCTGCGGAAGAAATGTTCCGTGTACTACGACAAGCACCATCAGCGAAACCAATGTAGGTTTGAAGAGACGTCGACATCTGCAATATCAAGAGTAAAACTCAGATAAGCAGTCATAGTGACAAAAACACACTTCTAAACTAGGCACACTTTTCTAATCTAAAACACACCAGCAGTAAAGAAATCTACACTAACAAAAAATATCCACACCTCGTTTAAGCGTAATATCGCTTTAGATAAAGCCCATTTCTGGGTTTATCCAAAGGGACACCGTCAAAATCTATCAACTCATAGGCCCGTTTTGCTAACTTTCGTTTCACAATGTAAGGACCATGCCACATAGGCACGAATTTTCCAGCTCCTAGCTTGTCGTTAGCTTGATCATAAAGTAAAACTAGGTCTCCTTCTGAAAAATTTCGAGGGGTCACATTTCTATCATGCTGAGCTTTTATCCTTTTAACATGAGCCTCGTTTGCTATTGCAGCACTTCCTCGATTCTCATCTAATTGGGCTAAGTACAAGAAACGTTTTTCCTCTTCAGACGTAGCTGGAAGTAATTCTACGGCTAATTTTAGTGACGGTATTTCGCATTCAATCGGTAGCACAACTTCTAAACCGTAGACCAGTTGAAAAGGAGTGAAACCTGTTGATGTTTTGACTGAGGTTCGATATGCCCAAAGCGCTGAAAATAACATGGAATGCCAATTCGTCTTGTGAATACCAATGATTCGTTTAATCATGGTGACCAAAACTTTATTAATGGCTTCAACCAGACCATTTGCTTGTGGATAGTATGGAGTGGAACTATCGTGGCGTAGGCCAAGTTGTTCTGTTAGTTCAGTCATCATGATATTCCGAAAATGACTTCCATGATCCGTAATAATAGCTTGAGGAACACCAAACCTAGCAATTATATGATTGAATACGAATGTTGCAGCAGTCTTGCCGTCAGCTGAATATGTAGGCATCGCCTCGGCCCATTTCGTAAAATAATCTACTGGGAGAATAATATAAGCATGCCCCCCGGCCGAGTGAGGGTTACATGTGATAAAATCGATACCCCATTTTTCAAATGGACCAACAGCAATTATAGGGTGAAGAGGAGCGGGTGGCGCGCGTATTTTTCTATCAAAAATTTGACAGTTGTGGCATTTCCGAACCGCATAAATGCAATCTTTAAATAATGTTGGCCAGAAATAACCTGCACGCAATATCTTTTGGGCAGTGGCATACCCAGACATATGACCGCCACATGCTCCAGAATGACAGTCATTTAACACTTTCTCAGCTTCTTCATGAGTTAGACAACGTCGGAAAACAGAATCTGCTCCTCGTCGATAAAGTGTATCACCAATGATATTATATTGTTGGGATTGGAAGAGTATTTTCCGTCGCTGAGTTCGTGAAATATCGGGCTGAAAATATTGGGTTTGGAGATACACAATAATATCCCCATACCATTGATCAAGTGTACTGATAAGAAACAAAGATTCGTCCGTAATGGACTCTTCTGCCACTGTTTCATTCTCAGTAGAAGGGAAATCACACATCAGTTCCGGAAAAACCAAAGACTTCTTTGCCTTGGACTTCTCAAATTCCAAGTCAAATTCCTGTAGGATAACTATCCATTTGGAATATTTGTCCCCTAGCAATTGTCTGGTCAAAATATACATCATAGGGTTGCAATCAGAAATTACCGTGGTTTTACGTAACAAGATGTAATGTCTAAAACGTTGAACAGCTTGAACAGCTGCCAAGGCCAATTTCTCCACATGTGTGTATTTGATTTCAGTCGGGTTCAGATTTCGACTAAGATAATAAATCACATGTTCGTTGTGAGATTCATCTTCCTGAACTAATACCATCCCAATGGTGGAATGAGAAGCAGCGAGATACAAAATGTAATCTTGGTTGTAGTTGGGAGGATGCAATAACGGTGCATGGGTCAACGCGTGTTTAAGTGCATTAAAAGATCGATCAGCGACCTCGTCCCAAAAGAACGGAATGTCCTGTTTCAACAACCGGGTAAAACCCTTTGCAAGCTCGGCATAGTTCGGAATAAATCTACGTAAAAAGTTTGCTTTCCCCTGCAAACTTTGGAGTTGGCGTAATGTCGAAGGAGGAGGAAATTTTACAATAGCTTCGACCTTCGAAGGATCGACGCGAATGCCTGATTTCGAGACAACAAATCCCAGTAATCGACCCGATTCTATGCAGAAAACACATTTATGCAGATTCAACCTTATCCGATAATGCCGACATCTCATAAAAATTGCTCGTAAATGAGTGGGATGATCGGCCCTACGTAATGAATGAGCAGGTAAATCATCAAGATATGGTTGAACAATGTGCTTAATGTCATGAAATGCATAAGACATTGCCCGTTGAAAAGTTGCTCCAGCATTCTTTAGTCCAAAAGGTAGTTTACAATAGGCAAACATTCCCCATGGACAAATGAAAGTTGTTTTAGGTTGATCTGTAGGGAGTATGTTTATTTGATTGTAGCCGGAAAAACCATCCATAAAGGAAAATAGTTCACTACCAGCACAATCGTCGATTATCTGATCGATATAGGGAGTTGGATAATTGTCTTTTGGACACACTCGATTAATATCCCTATAATCGATACATACTCTTATCGTTCCTTGTTTTTTAGTAACAGGAACAATATTCGATACCCAATCCGTTAAGGGAATTGGATAAATGAATCCTGCTCGAAGTAATTTTTCAACTTCAGTTTTTATAGCAGCAGCTTTTCTATGATGAATTTGACGTAATCGTTGACGAACAGGTTTAGCATCCGGGTAAGTCTTAATTTCATGAACTACGATCGAGGGATCAATTCCTGGCATTTCTTCATAAGACCAGGCAAACACGTCACGAAATTCTTGAAATAGGGCTTTATAAGTCTGAATTTCTTCATCTGTACAACAAGCGCCTATATGAATGTTTTCAATTATTCCTGGTTTTACTGAAATGTCAATTGGAACCGTTCTAGATATATTTTCCAAATTTAACTCAGAATCAGGATTTTGCAATGGATTCTGAGGTTCCTTGGCATATTCAGCAGTAAAAATTGAAACGAAATCATTTTCAAAATGATCTAATTCAGGTAAGAATGAAGATCGGTGATGGAGATCTTCCCATGGTAAATCATCAACAGACAAAAACTCACGAATTTGCTCATCTGTATGAACAGTTTCAGGAAATGTCGTTGTATCTGAACTAGAAATAGAAAGCGAGTCCTCTTGGATCCCATTCATTGGATCAATTTCGGTTGAAAAGGGGTTGAAAAAAGACTGTACAGTCTGGTACGCAATTTCAAATGGACTCAAAGGCATCGCGCCATCAAATGAATCTATCTCGGATTCAGAAAGTAGAATCCAAGGATCATCAAACATAACTGTGTCTGACGAAATCATATGAATAGTTGCAGTAGAAGACGATACGTTAGGAGGAGGAAAGGAAAAAGTTCCTAGTAAACCAGAATCTTTAACCAAGCCTACTCCAACATCCTTATAAGGGATAGTCGTTTTACCAACATGCTGGATTGTTTCTGTAGAGGCTGGGTCTGACGAAAAATAAGTTAATTGATCTATTGTCACGATCCTTCCTTGATATGGAAATTTTATAAGTCGAAAGACCGAAGAGACAACAGCAGTCATAGCATAAGACCAACTACGACCCAGTAGAAGGTTGTAATCTAGAGGGGCATCAACCACTTCCACATCTAGATTAACAAATTTTCCTTCAACCCCTATGGGTAAATCCTGCAAAATACCATAAGGTTGAAAACCTCGACCATCAAAAGCTTTTAGAATCGTCGGAGATTGGTTAAGTGTAGGAGAACCAAGAGATTTCCAACACTGAAACGACATAATACACGTTGAAGATCCCTCATCAATCACAGTCCGAAAAATAGGCCTGTTTTTGACTAACACTGGAATCTGGAAAGCCATTTGGTGAGGAAGACGCGGTGTACTATTTTCTAAATCGAAGATTATAAGGTTAGAATCCTGAACATCAACAGCTCCTATGTCAGACAATAACAATTTACGTTGTGCTGGACACGATTGCAGCACTTCCAAAGCCGACATTGCTGAAGGAGAAACAGCTAAATCTTCAACAATGTTGTAATTCTGAGCAGCTCTCGCATGTGGATTGAAAGCTTATTTACGAAGAACACCTTTAGCAGGCGGTTTGATTATCAAGTCTGGATTTTGTTTCTCGATCTGTAGCGGACCGGAAACAGGAGGAGTTGTATTTGATGCGTTGGCATTAGAAGACTCTCCTTCTTTTCCATCAACGGGATTCTTAGAACCGTAATCTTGCGATCGCGTCGCAATCCTTACATGAGACATCATCATAATAGGCTCTTCTAAAGTAGTCGAGGAAGAACCAATCATCTTACTATCTTGAACTGGAAAAGGATCCTTCAAGACAGCAGGTTGTTGCGATCCTTTAACGAGTTTCGTAACCTCCTCTCAATATGGACATTCTTTTGTGAAGTGATCTTGTTCACAAATGAAGCAAGGATAGCGAGGTTTACGTTTCTCATCATTAGATTCTTCTCTATCTGTTTTCTCTTTCGAATTTTTCTTGTTTTTGTTCCTCCCCTTCTTTTTACCACCGGATTTTGATTTTGCCGTAGATGTTTCAACGACATGAATATCGGCAGAAACTTCTTGAGAGGATTCTCCTTTCGGGGAATCTGGTAAAGTTATGATTGGAGAAGAATTCTTTGAGGATTTCTTCTTACTTTTAGAACTAACTGTACCAATCATACCGTCAGCGGCATGAGACCCTGAAGGAGCAACAGCTATTTGACCTTGTTTGGGTAGATCGGGAATTTTCTCATGAAGAGTACCTGACTGCATATAGACGAGGTCTAGGTACTGAGCCTGAGAAATTACTTGCTCTTCAGTAACAACACCAGCCTTAGCTACATCCTCAGTGATCTTGGGCAATAATGATTTCACAAACCATTCTGCCAAAATTTGATCCGAAATATAAACCTTCACCAAACTTCGTCTATGTCGCCACTCATGAATATGATCAGAAATATACGTAGACGTAGATTGTTTTAGTGAAGTTAATAATTCTGTGCCATTGTCGTATCTGACAGGCAACTGGAAATGAGTTAAGAAAGACGTTGCTAACTGACTGAAATTATGAAACGAGCCTCGTGGCAACTCAATGTACCATTTGGCTGCAAGACCTATGAGGGTTCTTTGGAAAAGATGTAAGCGAATCGAATCATCAATAATCGAATTAGATGCACACCAAAGGTGATAAGTCATAACATGATTTGATGGATCCTCTCCTGACTTACCTTCAAATTTCGGTATATCACTGGGCAACTTATGAGGCATTGACGGCCAGTTTTGATAATAGAAAATAGGATCATTAGTAAGGCGCGTCAAATCAGGTAAGTCCAAAGTTGCGATGAACGGTAATTGACGGTTAGGGTCACGAAAACCTTGAGAAGCCAAAGCAGATCCAGGAGGCGGATACCCAGGATAACTAGGAATCGGATTAGCATTGGGTATTGTATAACCTCCCGGATAACCAGGATGAATCAGAACATACTGAGGTTTTTGATAAGTATAACCAGGGTATGGTTGATAGCTTGGATTCTGCACTTAGGGACCGAATTGCGGCTGTCCTTGGTACGGTTGATAAGTAAATTGAGGTTGACTTGTAACAACTGTACTTGTACCGACTTGTCCTGCAGGCATCTGAACTGTAGTCTGAACTGAGGGTCCTGACTGAGGTACAGAGACTTGAGGGATTTGCACGGTCACAGGGATAGCCGAACTCGGGGCTACAGATACTCCAGAAACAGGTGTGATGGGTTGAACAGGCGTTGCAGCAGTTGCAGCAGTTTGGGGCGGAGTCTGAGGTGTACTAGGCCCAGCCTGTTGAACTGAACTAGGTGCAGGAGTTTGAATAGCTGGCTGAACAGGTTGCTGGGTTGAACCAGAAACCAATGGCTGGCCAGATTGATAAGGTAACTGCACAGTAGGCTGCAAAGGCTGTTGATATTGGGACGGATCCCATACCATCATTCCGGGGTATTGTCCCGTAGAAGGTTGAACGTAAGGACCAAAACCTGGTTGAACGTAGGGTTGATAATAAGGTAAAGTTCCGGCTCCTTGAACAGATGGTTGACCAGAAGGTTGTTGGTAACCTTGCATTGGGTACTGCCCTTGAGGTTGATAACCTTGAGGCACGTACTGAAGTTGGGGTTGTTGAGGACCCTGAGGAGCATATTGAGTTTGGGGTTGACCTTGAGGAATGTATTGTCCTTGAGGTTGGTAACCCTGAGGTATGTACTGTCCTTGGGGTTGCCCCCTAAAATAATATGGATCCACAGTTTGTCCTGGGAAAAAGCTACCTTGAGGTTGTGCCCCGGGTGGTAACTGACTACCTTGAGGTTGCCCCCCAGGCGGTAATTGACTACCCTGAGGTTGCCCCCCAAGCGGTAACTGAGTTCCCTGAGGTTGACCCCCAGAAGGAAACTGACTGCCTTGAGCTTGAGGATTAGGAATATTACCAGACATCATATAAACTTGCTCTGCGTTCGACGTTTCAATTTTAAGTCCACCAAGACCAGATGATAACACATTTTCGATAGGTTGAGGAGTGGCTCCTGAGAAAGTACCAGACAAAGACTGATATCCCGCAGGAACAGAAGGACCACCATGTAAAAAATATTCAGGCGTTTGCGAAAACATGGATGACTCTCCAGCCATAATAGATGACGGATAATAACCTCTGGGTGTAGGATGAAATGGAACTCGAGGTGGATAAAAAGCAAGGCCCGGATTCTCTAAAAAATCAGTTAAAGAAAGATACCAGGGATTAGTTCGAATAGGGCTGTAGAAAATAGATTCACGCTCCCTAAGATTTAACGATTGAGGGGAGTTGGGAAGAGATATGTCTTCGTCTAGATTAGTAAGTTCTTCTATAGAAATTAGTCCAGAGGGAAGATTTTCAGTAATTATATTTCTTACCCTAGGTGAACCTGGATCGCTAGAAGTTGGTGAGATAAATCCTGAGGACGTTTCTAACACAGAAGATTCAGTTTCAGGCTCAGAGATTTCAGGTTCGTCAGATAATTCACCAGAAGGAGAAATATTTTCAGTGACTTCAGAAACTGAAATCGGTTCTTGAATATATTCTGTTGTAGGAATTTGATGATCAGGATGTATCACAATAGCAGAGCTTTCAGCTTCTGTTGATCTAAGTCTACGGCTATTGTATGGTACCAGAGCTCGAAGCCCTTCAAGATGACCTGGTGTAAATTCAGGGGGTTTCCCTTGTATTCTCCGGGATTGTCTCGGCAATTCCGCCACGATGAAAAATTATCTAATCACACGCAAACAAAGAAAAATTTCAATAAAAAACACCTAAAGTCTCTAAGAAACAAACAATTGAATCACTCGCTTAAAAAATCTAAGAGTTCAAACCACACACAAACAAGTAACTTTCCGTACTAAAATCACTAGTTGGTGATTAAATCCAACTTAGTAGAGTTTTAACACGAAAAGGGCGGTTGGAACAGTTACCCCGACAACCTGCTTAATGAAACAGACTGGCACAAGTTTCTTCACATAACCATCTCGAGTGAAGAGAACCCCCCAGAGAGTCCAAGTGAGTCTAGTCGACATTTGTTCTAGGTATAGTGGGATCTTCCCTCCACCATCACCTTAGGAAAGAATCCTAAAGATTATGGCCTCTAAGGTTACCAACTGAAACAAATATACCTGGGGGAACAGTCTATGATCCGACACACACGCAAGGGCAGAGTAACAAATCTCAATCCCCTTGAAGGCTCCTTGAATAGAATCCAAGGTTTACCGACAAGTGACCCCTGGCTCCTCGACAATGGTCTATCCGAGGTTTACCGTTTTTAATACGTGTATATCTTCTATCGTTCCCAATGAGAAAGGATTGATTACCCCACTGGTTCAGATATGATCTCGTGCTTAACTCCTTTAAGAGGAGCTTCCTAGAGCATACATGCAACAATTGGAATTCTTCCTACCGCAAGATATATCTACTTGTTTGTTTAAGCTATCTTGGAGAGTTAACTACTTCCTACTCCAAGATACTAGCCTAAGCTATGTTGGTGATAAGAGCCCTAGAAATAAAAAGATTACTAGATGAATTTTATTTAAGCGTTACTTTTAAGAGCTGTTTCTTAAGTCAATGGGCGCGGAAATGAAACTTTGTATGATGTGAAGACTCGACTTCCAAAAACACTAAAATGCACCTATGATGATATTCAATTCTTTTTTCTTTCAATGAACTTTCTATCTAAAGAAGAGTTAGAGAATGCAATCTTTAAATTCCTTCTTCAAACATGAAAACTAATCGAAAGAAACTATTTTGTCTTTTCAATAAACTATCAAAGCTCACAAGAAAACTCTTTTCTTTTCCAAACAAGAAGCTACAAAACAATTCTATTTCGAAAGAAATCTAGAAACACTAAACTACTCAAAACAACAAAAACTAATCTTAAGATCTATGATCTAAATTGAGTAGAAGCTTTTTAGAGTTTTTTTTATGAATGTTTCTCTTAGTTGTTCAGCAAAC
This sequence comes from Pinus albicaulis, assembly GCA_034641835.2. Classification (NCBI taxonomy): domain Eukaryota; kingdom Viridiplantae; phylum Streptophyta; class Pinopsida; order Pinales; family Pinaceae; genus Pinus; species Pinus albicaulis. The sequence continues at coordinate 991,151,588 of CM076573.1, read as the reverse complement.
TAAGAATCTATTCGGTCAGATAACAAATAGATCAAAAAACACTCAAAATATTTTTTTTAAAAACACTCAAAGAATGAAATTCAAAACTTTGAAGCAAGTTCTTTCGAAGATTTGCAAAGAAACCAAGAAGGCTTAATTTCTCAACATAGGATGTTTCCAAAATTAGGTCGGATTCAAAAGACAAAAAGAGATCAATGTAATTTGAGATACTACAAATTGTCAAAAGTTTGAATCAGCACTAAGACCAAGCAGGAAAAATAATCCAATTGGCAAAATCTCCTAGAAAATCATTCAAAACACTAACACTGTTGGAGTTCATACACAATGAATTCTTGATAGACACAATAACCAGTCTGTGCAGAAACCAAAGATCTAAAAATTAACCAGAAAAAGAAACCTAGAAATTTTCTAAAATTTTTACAGGGTCCGCATGTAAGCAATGTTAACAGGTGCGGTCCCGCACTGTGTTCTATAAAGAACGTGCGAAACTGCCCGCACTGTCAAAGTTATGCAGAGTGCGGTCCTAGCAAAAATTATAGAAAAAACTCAAAACACTTCTAAATTTTCAAAAACAGAAAAAGTCTAAAGTACCCAGACAGATGTGAATCAATCAAAAACTAGAAAAAACGTTTTCTCAAGTCAAAAATCAAAGATAACCAAGAACAAACAAGTTCTTCCCCAACGGAGTCGCCATTTTGTTGTGTAGATTAATCCGTCTTGCGGACAAGACCGATCTCTCTAGTACAAAAGGTAACTAGCAACAAACAACCAATTATACTAATCTCTCTCTAAGCATATAAGATTTATAAAAAACACTATACGGGTGTAAGGCCTACCTTATGTCCAACGTTTGCTTGATTTTGTTGAAGTCCTTTCCGTGCACTGAAAGAACGTTCCTCATATATCTGCAATCACAAACAAGCAAAAAGATTAAGCAGCACCTGTATAGACATTATTACAAATCATACTTATCATAATGATCAAGGAATTTATGAAATAAACCATGAATTGACAGTTTAATGAGAGAAATGAGTATATTTGTATTAACTTCAAATGTAGAAAACCTTTACAACCTCTACCTTGATGTTGTGCAGGTCCTCCCGGGGTCCGAAGCAGGAATCTCCTCTACTTTGACAAGCATTGCACTCTTTGAACCAAGACAAATGGAGATGAGTGATTTAACCTCACAGAAAGTCTTAGTTAACTAAGTCTAAATCTCAACAGCATTTAACTTCAAATCTCATAAGCTTGAACTCCCCTTGAGGCTACCCAAGGCCTCTTTTTATAGTGGAAAAGAGGAGGTTTCTAGTTCCAAATATGAAGGGATAGAATCCTCCTTCAAAGGGATAAGCTCCTTACATCAAGGGGTTAGCTCCATTAAGAGAGGGATGCATGAACCAGCTTCAAAGCGTATCCATTCCGAAAATTCCCGTCTAGAATCTTCAAGAATTCACCTGGAATTCACTTTTTATCTTCATTTTCTCGCCTTTTTATGTTTTACAGAGGTCCGCACCCATTACACAAAGAACGTGCGGTATGGTTCCGCATGCAGGCTGAGATTTAGGTGCGGGACCGCAGGGAATGCATATAGAAAGTGTGATACCAATTCTTAGGGGATTTTAAGGATTTTTCTCTGATTTTGAAGCTTGACATGAGGAGCTGGTATATTGGACTTGCAAAAGGAGGAAGTATGAGTAATAATGAGCTCATACAGTCAGCAGAATGTCAAGGTGACAGTTTTCAGTGTAACATACCGCCTCCTGTCATCTCTTTGACTACTGCAAAACAACGCAGTAAGATTGTTTCCCAGACCAGGAAATTCATTTTCCTTACGACTCACTCACAGGGAAAGAAGAATATTGTGGTCACAACCTCGAAACAGGGCTCCCTTTCACGGCTGCAGCAGATGGACAAAGTCATGGAGGAATACGATGACAATTTCTCCTCACTCATAGAGGTTCCTCTACACTGTCAGGACAAGCACCCCATTGATCTGACTCCCAATGCGCCACCACCTGATGTTGCCATACATCCTGCAACTACACATACATAATCCAAACATGTACTGTATGAGGCTGATAAAGAAACCAAATTTACTAAACACATCCAGCATGTCCACCCGCAGGTCCATGACATCTTCAACACATCTAATACTCAGTTCAACAGAATTTGCCTCATCTCATGGAGGATCTCAACGCAATGGGGACCATTGCTTCCTAAGGAGGGAGGAATGATCCAGGTGGATATCGGTGGCCACCCACCTATTCCATTTGGACCGGCACCATCAATTCTTGCAGCTTTTCACATTCAGCACAACTTACTATTTTTAGCAGGTTTTCGGGTCCTCCACTCTCGGAGCCGTTTTGGGGGCTTAATGATCCAGGTGGATATTGGTGGCCACCCACCTATTCCATTTGAACCCCCATCTTCAGTTCTTTCACTTTTCAAGTTGCAACAAAACTTACTATTTTTAGCAGTTTTTCGGGTCCTGAACTTCTGGAGTCGTTTTGAGGCCCTAAACGACATTTTTTTGGGAAAACGGAGAGCAACATGGGTACATGAATCGATGTTGCTCGTTCAAAAATTGAATTCCTCGGATAGATCTTTCTAACGAGCTATTGAACACGTCAAACGGAGATCGGATGCCAAAGTTATGCCCCTGGGAAGTTGAACCACCAATTTACCCAAGCAGGGTTTTTGGTTTGACATCATCTCTCAAGTTAGTTTTGTGGACGTTTGATTCTACATTGTTTCTCAACAATAAATAGGCCCTCGAGCCTCATTGTAACACAGTTCAGAGGTCTGCAGCCATCACATCTCTTCTCAGAGATTCGCTACCAGCACCCTAGCTATTTTATTTCCATTATGCCTGTAAGCATATTTCTGTTATTTGATATTAATGAAATGAAGCATTATTTCCGCTGCATCTCTATGTTCATGGTTATTTCTGTATTCTGTTGCGTTCCTGCATAAAATCCAGATCATGAGATCAATGCATTTTTACAGGGTGATGGAAAATTCAAGGACACTCCCATAGAAGGCGAGTATGCGGTTAATGATCAAGAAATGGAAACAAACCAAATGGACATATTGCAGCTGAAAGATAACGTAATTCCTAGAGGTCTCATACATCTAGAGGAGCTGTTTGATCAGGACGATGTGGAAAAGAAGCCAAGCTTGGTTCCCACAGAGAAAGGAGTTGAATATGTGAATCTTGGAACACCTGATCAGCCCAAGTTCGTGAAATTGTCAAAGACATTGTCCCCTGAAGCAAAGGAAAAGTATGTGAAGTTGCTGTCCGAATTTTTTGATGTATTTGCATGGGATTATTCAGACTTGAAGGTGTATGATAAGAACATAATCCAGCATACTATTCCTATCAAGCCGGATCAAAAGCCATTCAGACAGAAGCTGAGAAGAATCAATCCAAAGCTTCTACCATCCATCGAAAAAGAGGTAAACAGACTATACAAAGCTGGTATCATAGTCCCCATTAGATTTTCTGACTGGATTTCAAATTTGGTCCCGGTACGTAAGAAGACTGGAGAAATAAGGTTGTGTATAGATTTTCGGAACTTGAATAAGGCTTCCTTAAAGGATAATTATCCACTTCCGAAAATGGACCATATTCTGTAGAGAGTAGTTGGAGCATCCAGGATGTCACTACTTGATGGCTACTTAGGCTACAACCAAATCCTGGTGCATGAAAAATACCAAGATAAAACTACCTTCACAACACCCTGGGGAACCTTCCAGTACGCCAAAATGCCTTTTGGACTAAAGAATGCAGGAGCTACTTTCCAACGTGCAATGGACATCGCTTTTGCCAATGAAAAGGATGTTTTTTTGGTTGTTTATTTGGATGATTTGACAGTGTTTTCAGGATCAGATGATGAGAATTTTCACCATTTGAGAGTTGTTTTTCAGCGATGCAGAAAATTTGGAATTTCTCTCAATCCGAAGAAGTGTCTCTTTGTCATGGATGAAGGCAAGCTGCTGGGGCATATCATCTCCAAAGATGGTATTTGCATTGATCCAGCTAGAGTGGAGGCGATTCATCTCATAGACCTGCCACGAAATAAGAAGGAGATCCAAGCTTTCAATGGTAAGATGAACTTCTTACATCGATTTATACCCAATCTGGCTGAACATTTGAGGGAAATGACCAATATGTTGAAAAAGGACATCACTGTTAAATGGAGCGAGGAGGATATCAAATAATTCAATCTGGTAAAGTTTGCTTTGTCCAATTCCCTAGTTTTGATCAGTCCCGACTACACTCAAGACTTCATCATATTTTCGTTTGCATCGGAAAATACTTTAGCTGCTGTTTTAATGCAAAAGAGAGATGAGATCAAAAATCCAATTGCCTTCTTTAGTAGAACTATTAGAGATGCCGCTTTGAGGTATAATATTATTGAAAAGCAGGCATTGGCTCTTATCAAGGCATTGAAGGACTTCAGGGTCTATATTCTGCATTCACATACTATAGCTTATGTCCCTAATGTAGCTGTGAAGGATGTGTTGATGCAAATTGATCCAGAAGGTCGGAGAGGTAAGTGGCTAGTAGCTATGTTGGAGTACGATCTGGAGATCAAGCCCACGAAGTTGATCAAAGGCCAAGGCTTGGCGAAACTGATGGTCCAATCAAATCTGCGTGTTTTAGATATAAACCTCATAACAGCAGTGGCAGAAGATGAAGATGAAGGTTTGCTGGTTCCAATTGCAGATATTTTTCTACAGTCCCCATGGTATTCTGATATCGTCTATGTCCTTCAGCACTTGTCACCTCCTACAGGCATGTCTAAGAGTAAAGGTAGATCCCTGAAGCTAAAATCTGCAAAATACTGCATTTTAGACAATGATCTGTATTGGAAAGATCCAGGAGGCGTTCTGCTCAATTGTTTGGTTGAAGAAGAGGCGCAGAAGGTAATGCATGAGTTTCATAAAGGTGACTGTGGCGGTCACTTGTTTTGGAAGACTACAGCTAACAAGGTATTGAGAGCAGGATATTATTGGCCCACATTATTGTCTGATTTATATAAGATAGTGATGAAATGTCATGAATGCCAAATCTTCCAAGGGAAGAAGAAATTGCTTCCACTCCCTTTGAAACCAGTTTCAGTGAACACACCCTTTCAGCAATGGGGGCTCGATTTCATAGAAGAAATTCACCCCGCGTCCTCAGCACAACACCGATAGATATTGACAAGGACAGATTAATTTACGAAATGGATCAAGGCCATCCCAGCCAGGCAAGCAAAAGACACGGTAATCATTCAATTCCTGGAATCAAATATTTTATCTCGTTTTGGCTGCCCATGCAAAATCGTAACAGACAACGCAACAGCGTTCAGATCAAAGAAAATGATTGATTTTTGTGACAAATACAACATCATGCTGGGCCATTCAACAACGTATTATCCACAAGGCAACGGCCTGGCTGAGTCATCTAACAAATCATTGGTAAATATAATTAAGAAAATGCTGGAGGCAAACAAAAGAAACTGGCACCGAAAGCTCATCAACGCATTGTGGGCAGACAGAGTTAGCAGTAAAAGATCAATAGGTATGTCACCATTTGAGCTAGTTTATGGTACTGATGCTATCTTTCCTACATCCCTTACAGTCCCAGTTATGAGATTATTACAAGAAGTTGGCAGTGAGGACAATGACAATCAACGAAGGATCAATCAGATGATCCACCTTCAACAAACAAGAGAGGAAGTGTCACAGAATGCTATTTAGCTGCAGGAGAAGATTAAAAAGATCTATGACAAGAAGACAAAAGAAGAAAAGTTTCAGTTGGATGATATAGTGTTGAAATGGGATGCCAGAAATGAAGACAAGGGGAAGCATGGTAAGTTCGACAATCTGTGGAAAGGACCATACAGGATCTCAGCATACAGAGGATAGAATGCCTTCTTGCTTTCAGAATTGGATGGCCAAGATTGCCCTGGAGGAGTAGTAAATGGTAGGCTTTTGAAGCACTACCATTGTTGAAAACAAAGGATCATAAATCTATGTCATCACCATTGTATATACCATGTTATGTTTATTAGAGTTCAGAGTACACAATCATTGAAGTTTGGGGCTCGAGGTGAAGGCTATAAAGCTTGGATGATATGTGTATGGTATGAGTTTATTTTAGTCCTCAGTTTTAGTCTTGAGTCAGTGTCAGTTTGCATTGTGTCAGTTTTTCAGTATTTTTGACTCCATGCCCTATGGATAAAGCTACTTGGTCTACGGTGTTCTTGGCACCTCCAAGGAGCTACCATCCCCATTGGAGCCAATGTTAGTGTCAGTCTAGTCATACTGCCATCAGTGATCAAAACTGCTCTGTTACATTTGCATATTAGGTGTCTCATACCGAATAAATTTCACCATTACGCTAGGTCATGGATTCATTGATGGTAGTAATTTTTATCAGTTTTCCCTCATGAGGTACTTGCTGAATTTCCTCCCTATGGTCTTCAGTCATTAGTCACTTTCATTCTCAAAATCATATCAGTAGGTCATAGGATGGGTCTCATTAGTCTCTAAGGTCTCACCATGGTCGAATCAATGAGTCAAGTGTCAATAAAGATCAGCAAGGTCATGAAAAAGTCAATAAACTCAAAATTATAGCACCAGGAGGATCAGAGATATCATTCATTCAGTTTGATGTAATTTTCACCTCAAAACTATGTTTTGAGGTGAAAACATAATACTTTGCCTTTCAGTCACAATTCAAAAGCTATTATCTCCACAAGGTGATCTCCCTGCCTTCAGAGAATTTTTCCAAAACATTTTTAGTGCCAGAGCATCTTCAATGCAGATCCATTAGAAATAGCCCGGAAAAATATTTCCAACGGTATACTACACTCTCAAAACTGACTTCTGGATTGAATTTTATGTTGAAGTGAAGTAAAAGCCCTCTATTCCCTAAGCCCTCCATATTTCCCATGTTTCCCTTTTAAGTTTATGTTCAATTCCCTTTAAGAACCCCTTTTCTCCCCTTTCCGATTATAAAATCGCATTATAAAACTTTGAATACATATGCGATTTAATTAAAACCACTTCCCCTTTTCCATACCCATAGACTTTATAGCAAAGTTATATCATATTATAACCCCCCCGCCGTATAAACCACTTCCCCACCACGCATATAATAGAAACTTTATAATATAAAGTTTAAAGTTCTTTGTTATAAATCGAAATCGCAAAAATTGTTCAATCGCAACATTTATATGAAGAGTTCCGATCAGTTCATCGCAAACACTTGCGATGCGATTGATCACACTTAACTCCGATCATCACAATCACAACTTACCTCCGATCCGTCGATCGCACCACCGCTCCGATTGACTCAATCACAAGTCCCTTCCCCGATCCTCCTATTGTGACTCCCGATTCCCATCCGACCGTTGATTACCCCCGCCGATCGGACGACCCACAATGAATTGCATCCCCTCCTCCGATCGCATTGCAAATCCCTTATGCTCCGTTGCGATTGCGATTACTCCCTGCTCCCGATCTCCGATTGCAATTGACCTGCCAGTCCCACCACTTAAATCTTCCGCCCATCCATATAATAAAAGGCCTTTTCCTTTGTAATCTGAAAGCTTTTATTATATTCCTTTATACAAAGGCTTTTCCCATCCAATCGCATCGAAAGTTTTATTTCATATATATTGCTCCCCTCCCCGACTCCGATTTTTTATTGCGATTATATAATATCACTCTACCTGCTCCCCGATCTCGATTCCGATTGCGATGAACATATTATCATATGTTTATTCATATTAATATTTTTCATTATATTAAACATGTTTTTCCGCTCCCGCTCCATTCCGATTGCGATTACACTGTTTGTTTCATATATGATATCCCTCTGCCCGGCTCACTGCGATTGCGATTTATGTGGTTCCCGCCTCCATTTCCCTCCCCTTTTCCCATTTAAAATGCATTTTTCCCTTCACGAAAAGCATAAATTCATTTTTTCAGTGTTCTATCAAAAGCCAGAGAATAAAGAACTAATGGAAAGCGAAACGTCAGAGGCCGAGAAACAAAATTGTAACAGTCACATCTTCAGTAATGATTCGAAAGGATCCACGCTATAGGTTTCACCTCCTCATTGGATATCTGAAAATTTCAAATGAAATAATGTAACGCAGCTCTCCCTTTACTGAGAGACTGTTGGCTTTTGGCCTTCCATCTTCAGTTGTGATTCCCCCTCTTCCCATCGATTTGTATTCCTACAAATCTGTCTATTTATTGTAAATTCTAATTATTTGTAAAGGTCTGAAAAATCCGAGGTTTTTAAACTCAGAAGTAGTGGAATAGTGTGGCAGTGAGCTCTGCACTCCATTGTACAGTTTGGCAGGAAATTAAATAAAGTGATGCAGCTCTGATTTATGAGATTCATGTGGTATGAGTTTTAGCATATGTCTCTCCCTTATATTTCATATGTACATTGTTATGTTCCATCATTCATTCACAAACGTTTCCAGTTGAATGTTTTCAAGTCAGAAAGGTAGAATCCATTCTTATATGCTCTACCTTGGGGAATCATTCATACTCTGTGTGTTTTCTTCTGTTTGAAAAGGATTCATTTATTATGCCCTTTTCAGCTTTCTCAACAGTCTTTCCACTCCATCTTATTTCAACTTGATTGCTAAATTTCCTGCCTATCTTGCCCCATAAAATACTCTGTATCCCAATTTAATTCCTCAGCTCATGCTGCCCTTTTGTCCCATACATCCTTGAAAATTCAGTCATTTATTAAAATCCCTTTTCCCATTTATATATCTAGCCTGAAAATCAGTTCTTTATTATTTTATTGAGTATCTATTCTATGGAGAAAGCCCTCTCCTGTCCTTGTAGGGCTAGCTACAAGGCTGAGCGTGGTTTAGTTGTTACCCTGATTTGCCTTTTTCAGCCTGAGGTTCAGATTGGGTGCTAACAGGGGGCAATGCCACTTTTTATTTATTTTTATTTTTTGGGAGGTGGGGGGGGGGGGGAACCCAAGGATGTTTGGGTGAAAATTCCTATGGTTTTTGCACATGATGTGAAGTTGAGGGAAGTCTACCCTTCCTCGACACTCATTTCAAGGAGAGATGACGACTCTTTCTCCCATCAAGTATTTCAGAAGAAGACACACCTAGAGCAATATATTCACACCTCTTACCATCATTTTCCTGCTAAGAAAATATGTGTTCTCAACACCTTAGCCACTAGAGCAGTCAGAATTTCTGATGAATTCCATTTCAAGGAAGAGAAATCCCACCTCCTTAATGCTTTTTATAAGAATGGGTATAACAAGTTCGAAGGCCTCAAAGCTTTTCTTAAGGCTGAAAAAAGTCCTAAGAATAAAAAGAACCTAATGATTGGTCCTTTGGAGTTCACATTTTGTTTATCCAAGGGACCACATATAAGATTGCTATAATTCTTAAGAAGCATAATATTTCTTCAACTTTTAAACCTCTTCACACTATTTGTAGCTCTCTGAAATCGGTAAAGGAACCCGTGGATCCAAGTGATAAAAAAGGAGTTTGCATCGGTCATTGCTCCTGTGGGACTCTATACATCGATTAAATTGGTCAATCAGTTAATCAAAGGATCTGTGAACATGCAGTTGACATTAAACATGGAAGATCTCGTTCCTTCGCTTTAGCTGAACGTGCAAAAAGTACTAACCATCAAATTTGCATTGAAGAGGCTAAGGTCCTTGCCAATGTTGACCATTTTCATCATTGTAAGTTAAGGAAGGGTTTGGAGATTGAAAAAATGCCTGCTAACCTTAACAGAGATGATGATTGGAGTAATAGTAGGTGTTGGAACCTTGCCCTATACTCCTAAGTGTTGGTATTTTTTCATAGTAGGCCTCCTTCCCCTTTTTCGTTCTTTATGCTTGTTTTGATATTTTATTAGCCCTATTTTTATTATATATAACGAATAATCCTCCCTCCTTTTTAAACTTTTAACTAAGGAATGGTTAATTAATCCAATTTAATAGAAATATAATGAATTAAATGTAAGAATATCATTTTAATAATTTAGAATAAAATTTTATTAATGAATTTTAGATAATTTAATAAAACATATTTCTTTTTAGTCAAATATAATAAATTAATAAACAACATAATAAAATATTAAAAAAATTAAAATATTTATACTAATTGAAAAAAAATATGAGTAAAAATAAATAGTTTTAGTCAACTTATATAATTTTATAATAATTAAATAATATTAAATATTATATAATATAATTATTAATTTTTTATCTTTAATTTCATCTTGCTTTTGGGTCGAACTAGTTGTTTCCTTCCAACTACTAATTAACCCTTCTCCTCATCTATTTATAGTGGAATGCCATGATCTTATTTTTCATAGGTTCTAAAGATGAACCACACTAGTTGGTTCGAAATTGTTCGCCCATGTCCTTTGCTATGTGATTATTACGGAAAGATATCTTTATACATCATTATGGTTTTGTCCATGGTATTTTGTAGACCCAGTCAAGGAAACTACAATTATGTTATAATCTAGAGTTAATGAACAATCAATTTAGTTTTTGAGCTTTGGGTTCTAGGAGAAAAATCTATGTACATATTTTTTATTCTCGCCATTATATATATATATATATATATATATATTTGCAAGTGTTATCTCTAAAAGGTTAAAAACTTCAAAATGTGTAATTAAAGATATACATTTATGTTTTATATTAAAAATTAAAGAGTGCATAATTTTTTATATTTTTTATTTATTTTACTAGGTAATGTGGGCCTTGAGATGACTCGGATGTCTAACCTGTGATTTGAGTATTGCTGATCCAAGAGCATCTAAACCCTCAAAATTACCTGTTATAGCACCCCTCCTAGGCTTGTGTCTTGAATAGTCCTGATCCAAGAGCATCTAAACTCTCAAATTTACCTGGTATAGCACCCCTCCCAGGCTCTTTAGCATAATTGAAATTTATCCCATAAAATTCCGAACTCATGACTTTTTCACCACCTAATATCTTAATACAACAATGTCTCATTCTCAAATCTACATTCAATAAACTTATATTATTTTTTTCTCTATCTTTATATTACTAATTTTTAAAAAATAAAAAATAATTAATCACACATTACTTACCTCTTCAGAATAATAGAATCTAAGCCATTACAAATAATGAAAAAAAAAAAAAAAAAAAGCTCACTCAATTCAATCCTATAATAGTATATTTCAATAATCTCATATAATCTTTCATATTTAAAGACTAATCTGTGTATGGCTAAAGAGTTGGATATTAGAATTATGAATAAATATATTTGATTGGCCCTTCCCTTAGACTTTGATGGTAGGAATTGTAATATCGTTTTGTACGTCCATAAAATAAGATTCTGTTATAAAAGAAGCAAAGCAGGACGGCAAGTCTTATTTTCTGGGTTATACTTTATTAAATGTGATTAGACGTGATTAACATATACTATGTATCACTATTTAATGGTAGACAATATATGCCTAACCCTTTTAATAACATATAACCTAGGAATATGTATCCCCCAAAGTAGGACTTATGGACTAAAATTATAACAATGGTATAAGAGTTTCCGTTGACTTTGTATTCAGATTTCAGAGATAATTTAAAATTATAGACGGTGTTAACATTAAAATAGTCCAAGTTAATGGGTTGCCCCACATTCATAATTCTTATCGATATTAATGTAGAATCTCGAAAAGAGACGCCGATAAACGACGAGATTCAATATGTATATATAAATCAGAATAAAATATTAAAATAATAGAGAATGGGTAAACTAAGTTGAGATATAATTAGATATTTTTATTATTTATTAATATGTATAAATTAGAAATAAATATTAAAAATAGAGAATTGTTAAACTAAGTTGAGATATAATCCGATATTTTTATTATTTATTAATATATATAAATTATAATAAAATATTAAAATAATAGAGATTTATTAAACTTGTATTTAAAAATAATTAAATTAGTATTTAAAAAATAAAAATTAATAAAATTAAAATGAAAAAAAAGCAATAATATATAATTGGTCAAATTTAATGAATAGAATTAGATATTTTTAAATATTAAATATTAAATAAGATTAAAATATCTAAATAATTATTTATTTTTTTATTTAATTGAATTAAGATATTAGAATTAGGAAAACAGAGGGTTAAATGTAGAATAATTATAATAATTATTAAAAGAATTCTATAAATTAGGGATACTGTTTTACGGAAATACAAACTTACGGATAAGTATGCTTTCTCTAAGTGTCGTGGCTCATTTAGAATAATAGATAAGTATGCTTTATTTAAGTATTGTGGCTCACTTAGAACAACAGAAAGAAATATATCTGGCATTTTCCTTAAAATGAACAGATAAAGGGAGAAAAACCTACTTGTAATCTGTTTGTTTTCCCTTGCCTCCCTCCGTCGCTTTCGTCGCTCTCAATCCAACTTAACTCGCTCGATTGATACCTGCCATGGCAAACAAAAGCCAGAAAACAACATAAAGGCAATACGACCTATTCAAGTTAAACAAATTGAATCGATTAAACTCATTAATACACATATAACATCATTGACACATGGATTAGGAAAGGAACAAATGTCTTTATTATGAAGTAGAAGGAAGAGTACAACTAGTTAATCGATTCGTCGCCACTCATCCAGCTTGAGTTCCATCATCATCACATCAAGCATCAACAATCCAACAACATCATAGTACATGCACAACACCTTCAAGAGTTGATATCTCACCAGCATAACTCTACTTAACACAAATTCTTGCTCTCTTGTGCACTATGTTCAGTGCTCTATTTATAAGTAGATGAGGGTAGTTTGAAATAAATCAATCATTGAATGGCTTTCCTAAAAATGGATGAAGAGGTTTCCTTGTTCATGGGAATAGGAGGATAAAAGGTTTAATGAATTAATGGGTTCCAAATTCGAGGCTATGAGATGAGGTGAAAGCTAAAACAACTTCTAGAAGTCACTAGAAGTGGGGAAGATTCCCATAATCCAATGAAAAATTCACTCCGAGTCGACCAACGCACTCCAAAGTGGGCCTAGATCCTCTGCAACGCAGCCTTTCTTGGGAGTATATGCTCTGCAAATAAGTTACAGATGTTTAGGGGTGTGTTGATGGCTTGATAGGGCGCTTCAACTGGCATTTAAGCAGTGAAACTTTCAAGAAGGAAGACCATCAATGTGATGACTTGTTTAGGGCATGTAGCAACCAATTTAGAGTATGATAGACCCTAATGAATACTGATCAATGTTTTGGGATGATTCCCAAATCGACCTGTAACAGATGGGTAAGGGCTAAAGTTAAATAATTTAAATAATGGTGCAACTAATCTTAATAATTACGAGATTAATAATTTTATGATTAGACATAGATTAATATTAATGATTAAGAATAAATTAGAATTGAGTTTTTAAAATTGAAAATATAATTAGTATCTCAAAGTGCAAAATTTTGTGATTCATAATGTTTATAAATACTTTTATGGAAAAATCATTGTTGGACACCTAATCCTCTTAGGGTTAGCGTGGAAGGCGAACAATGAATAGGGAGCCAAGAGACCTTGGAATGTGGAATCCAAGAGTCACACCTAAAGTACTATAAATGTATAACACTGTGAATAATATACAATCTCACGTTTATCTCTTTCATGTTGTTTGTATATCATGCTTGTGTTTGACATGGTATCAGAGCGCAAGCCCTGACATTTTCAGATTCTGCCATCCCCTATTTTTAGCAAATTTTTGCTAGTAACTCCTATTTTCCTCTGCGCTTATAGTAAATGTCCCTTGGGATTCCTCTCCTCCCTTGGTGCAGGTTTTGTAGACTACGAAAACACATTAACTCTTTGGTGCGGTCCAACAATATTTATTTCTGGTGAATAGAGCGTTTTACTGGCAGATTCTGCAAATTCAATAGTCTCCATTTGTCCATGCGTAGCCTCTCTTCAACATAGCTTTGTCGCTTTGTCAATCTCAGCCTGTAAACATAAATGAGGGCCAACATTACTTTCGTTTGGTATTACAGAACTTGTTATATTTTTCTCTGAGGCCGCATCTTTAGTTTCCTCCGATGGGTTAGCATATTTCTGGTGGAAATTATCACTAAAAAGGATGGTGGAAGACTAATTTACGACATCCGCCGAAAGTTGATGTTGATCGGAACTTATATGAACGAGCTAATTGATGATATCGAACTTACGACATAAATATGTAAGGCCCTCCTTCCCTTTGCTGGCTCACCTTCCCTCCCCACCATCTCCTTCCCACCTCTGCTCTCGTGGCTCCCTACGCCACTACCGGCTCGCCTTCGCTCCACCCTCCACCATAGCTTTTCGGTGCCCCTACACCATCCCCAATACACTATGTCGACCCTCACACCGCTCCTATCATGGTAATTCGAACCATTGGAGCCAGAAAGACTCCCCCGACCTAGCGTTTGGCATCTCTTCTCCAACGTTTGGCACCTCTTCCGCTCTAGCATTTAGCACCTGTTCTCCAACATTTGGCACCTCTTCCGCTCCAGCATTGGCACCTCTCCTCCAACGTTTGGCACCTCTTCCGCTCCAACATTTGGCACCTCTTATTCAACGTTTGCAACCTCTTTTGATACAACTTCTACAACTGCATTAAGTTCTGTGACGTATACTCCATTTGGTGCAGTGCAACAACCAGAGTGACAACCTTCGGATTGTGAGAAACAAAAAAACGTTGAATTTGTTAGAAAATTATATATATTACAGAGCAATGCAACACATAAAATATGCGGAAAACACAAGCACAGAAAACACATAAAACCAGAGAGACAGATATACGTGGTTCAACCAGTTTGGGCTACGTCCACCCCGAACAGCCAATCCTTCCTTTCTATTATCCAGAAAAATGAAGAGACACAACCTACAGCAGATCCGCTGTAATATCCTCTGTTCTCTCTCATTGTCTCCCTATCTGTTTCTCACCCTAAGAATACACATAACATGCATAGCCGCAATACAATACCCTCATACATAACGAGGGGATGCCTTTTAGAGCAAAAAACCCTAAACTAAACATAACTTCTATCGTCAGATCATCCGCCTAATGAACGGCCCAGATTGACTAGAAATTACTATACTTTTACAAGGCAATTTTACATCTGTTTTTAGCTTCGGGGGCGCTGCCCCCGAAACCCACCGCCAAGGGGGCTCCAAAAAGTCGCAACCGCCCCCCCTGGACCCCCCAGGAAGCGTTTAATTACGAGCAGCGTTGTCGCCCCATTAAGGTATAGGGGTCCAACGCTGTGATACAAAATAAACAAGATAATCAGGCTCCACACCCAAAAATCTCCCACTTGGAGACTGATTGTAGCAACTCCACTGCTGCTTCATTTGCTAGACAATGACTCCACTTTGGACCTGGTTGTTTCTCATCTTCATCGTCATCCTTGAAGACCAATTGAAACTGATCATAATCTTAGTTTCTCCCTGGTTACAACTTTTGTTAGCATATCTGTAGGACTCTGGCTTGTGTGTATCTTTTCCAGCTTCAACTATCCATCTTCCAATACTGACCGTATGAAATGATACTTGAGCTATATGTGTTTAGTCCTGGAATGAAATGTTGAGTTCTTTGTAAGATGAATGGTACTTTGGCTATCACTGTATAACGTGCCCATATCATGCTTATTATCCAATTCATCCATAAACCTTTGTAACCAAATCATTTCTTTACTAGCCTCTGTAGCAGCAACATACTTTGCTTCTGTTGTTGAAAGTGCAACAACACTTTGGATTTTTGAAACCCAACTGACAGTTGTTCCACCTACAATAAATACATATCCTGTAGTGATCCTCCTGTTATCTTTATCACCTGCCATATCTACATCAACATATCCCTGTAGAGAAATGTTTGAACCACCAAAGAATAATGCTTGATTTGTGGTACCTCTCAAATATCTGAGAATCCATTTTAATGCCATCCAATGTTCTTTTCCTGGATTTTTCATGTACCTTCTTACAACTCCCACTGCATGTGTAATATTAGGCCTTGTGCAGACCATTGCATACATTAAGCTTCCAACTGTTGATGCATATGGAACTTTAGACATATAGTCCATTTCTTCTTGGGTCTTGGGGCACATTTCCTTAGTAAGTTTGAAATGGCTAGCAAAAGGTGTACTAACTGGTTTTGCATTCTATATATTAAATCTTTTCAACACCTTTTTTATGCACTCATTCTGAGATAGTGTTAATTTGTGATTTTTCCTGTCTCTAGTTATTCTCATACCAAGGATTTGTTTTGCAGCTCCCAAATCCTTCATTGCAAATGAATTTGCCAATTTTCTTTTGAGCACATTTATTTCTTGCATGTTAGACCCTGCAACAAGAATGTCATCTACATACAATAACAATATAATATAGCTACCATCATTTTGCTTTTTCAGGTAAACACAATGATCAAAGTGACATCTAGTATAACCTTGTTCAGACATGAACTTGTCAAATTTTAGATACCACTGCCTTGGAGCCTGTTTTAAGCCATACAAGCTCTTCTTTAACCTGCATACTAATTTTTGTTTCCCTTTGACCTCATATCCTTCTGGTTGCTCCATATAGATCTCTTCCTCCAAATCTCCATGGAGAAATGTTGTCTTTACATCTAACTGTTCAAGATGTAAATCTTCTGCTGCTACAAGACTTAAAATAGTTCTGATTGAAGTCATCTTAATAACAGGAGAAAATATTTCATCAAAATCAATACCTTTCCTCTGTGCAAACCCCTTCACCACAAGTCTAGCTTTGTACCTCTATTTTCCTCCATCTTCTTCCTTTAGCCTGTAAACCCATTTATTCTGCAATGTAGTTTCACCTGCAGGCAACTTGACTAAGTCCCAAGTCTGGTTATGCATTAAGGAGTCCATCTCTTCTTCCATGTCTAGCTCCCACTTCTTCGTGGATTCAACCTGCATTTCTTCTTCATAACATTCAGGTTCACCAGAATCAATCAACAATAAATAATATAATGAAGGAGAGTATCATTCAGGGGGTCTACTTATCCTGGTAGATATTCTAACACCACTTTCAGGTGTTTGAGGTGCGTGTTTCTGTTGTGGTGGTTGCTGTTGCTGTGGCTGTTGATTATTATTATTTTTAGGCACCTTTAATTTTTCTGTGATATCATCAAGAACTGTGTATTCTTTGTTTTCTTTTTCCTGTTTCTTTTCCTGTAACTGATTCTTATACAAGACCTTTTCATTGAATATTACATCTCCACTCCTAATGATTTTGTGATTTTCATAATCATATAAGCGATAACCAAAATCATTAACACCATATCCAATAAAGGTACATTTCTTTGATTTTGCCTCAAGCTTTGTTTTGTTTTCTTTATTAATATGGACAAAGGCCTCACAACCAAAAGGTTTTAAAAAAGCGTAGTTTACCTTTTTACCTGTCCATGCTTCCTCTAGAATACCACCATCCAAGGAACTTGAAGGCCCTCTGTTTATTAGATAAACAGTAGTATCTACAGCATATACCCAAAATTGTAAAGGCAATTCTACATGCAATCTCATCGACCTTGCATGCTCCATGATTGTTCTGTTCATCCTTTCTGACACACTATTTTCTTGTGGTGTTCTTGGAACTGTCTTCTCTCTGTGTATTCCATTTTCTGAACAATACCTATCAAACTCTTTGCTGCAATATTCACCTCCATTGTCTAATCTAAGACACTTCAACTTCTTTCCTATCTCAATCTCAACCAAATCTTTCCATTTCTTGAAAGTGTAAAATACATCAAATTTATTTTGAATACAATAAATCCAAGTTTTTCTAATTGCATCATCAATAAAAGTAACATAATAACGAGAGCCACCAAGAGATGATACTTGATCAGGTCCCCATACATCTGTATGTAGAAGCTCTAATTTTTCACTCTTCTTTTCTTTCCCAACTCTGAGAAATCCGACTCTCTTCTGTTTTCCATAAACACAATTCTCACAGAAATCCAAATCAACATTCTTCAAACCCGGCAACAAATTTCTTGAGTGAAGAATCTTCATCCCCTTCTCACTCATGTGTCCGAGCCTATGATGCCATAATGCTGCATCTTCTCCTTTGGAAGTTAAAGAATTAATAGAGTTAGAAATACCATTGCATAAATACAATGTACCAAATTTTTTTCCTTTTGCTATTACCAGGGCTCCTTTGGTGACCTTCCAAGTTTTATTTGTGAAAGTTGTCACACAACCTTCACCGCCTAATTTCCCTGTTGAAATCACAATTTTCTTCATATCTGGAACATGCCTTACCTCCTTTAATGTCCATTTTTTTCCATTCTTCTCTTTTACAAGAACTTTACCCATTCCAATGATTTTAAAGGGTTTATCATCACCAGCGGACTTGTCCAAATCTCCTTGAACATAGTCATGAAAATATTTCTTATCGAGTGGCATGGAATGAGGCCCACAGATCTACCACCCGGGAATCGATAACATTTTGAAGAAAGAATCAAAGCATCTTGTAACACATCACACCGTCACATTTGCTTCATGATTGTTTTTCTTGCTTTAAGGTATCTCTTCTTTTCCTTCGAGATACGAGTCTCTTGGTGTCCTTTCTTTCACATTTCCGGCCACACTATCCCACCAGTCTAAGACTTGGATCTACCTTTCCTTGCTAGTTCACGATATCTGAGCTCTTCCTTCTTTCACATTCTTCTTCCCTAGACCTGCTGCACTCAAAGCATTGCGATGTCTGCGATCTTCCAAATTGCAGCATTTCCTCGCTAAGGATAGCATCGACAACATCATCAAACTTTAAAGTACTAGATCTAGAGACAGAGTTACTAATGGCCATAACTAAACCATTCCAGCTTTCTGGCAATGAGCACAGAAATAAAAGAGCCCTAACTTCATCATCAAATTTTACCCCTACAGTACTTAACTGACTGGTAACTATATTAAAATCATTTAGATGGTCTGCAACAGATCCACCTTCGGACATCTTCATATTAAATAAACATTTCATAAGAAATACCATGTTTTAGGCCGAGGGTTTTTCATGTAATTTCTCCAATGCATTAATCAAACCCTCTGTTGTTGTTTCCTTCGATATATTGAAGGCTACAGACGCCGCGAGACACAACCGTACTATTCCAAGTGCCTTTCTATCGAGAATCTCCCATTCTGCGTCTATCATAACCATCGGCTTCTTTGCTTTTTCGCTCAATGGTAGGTACAAATCTTTCTGATATAGATAATATTCCATCTGCATCTTCCACAGCGGGAAGTTTTGGCCGTTAAATTTCTCGACCCTAAACTTACCATCTTTCGCCATTGCTCCCACTCGAACCAAGAACCCTTCTTTCCTGCGAGTTTATTAGCCAAATAGACCTTCGGATCTGATACCAGTTGTTAGAAAATTATATATATTACAGAGCAATGCAACACATAAAATATGCGGAAAACACAAGCACAGAAAACACATAAAACTAGAGAGGCACAGATATACGTGGTTCACCTAGTTTGGGCTACGTCCACCCCGAACAACCAGTCCTTCCTTTCTATTATCCAGAAAAATGAAGAGACACAACCTACAACAGATCCGCTGTAATATCCTCTGTTCTCTCTCATAGTCTCCCTATTTGTTTCTCACTCTAAGAATACACATACCATGCACAGCTGCAATACAATACCCTCATACATAGCGAGGGGCTTCCTTCTAGGGCAAAAAACCCTAAACTAAACATAACTTCTACCGTCAGATCATCTGCCTAATGAACAGCCCATATTGACTAGAAATTACTATACTTTTACAAGGAAAATTTACATCTGTTTTTAGCTTCGGGGGTGCTGCCCCTGAAACCCACTGCCAGGAGGGGCTCCATAAAGTCGTAGATGCCCCCCCCTAGACCCCCCAGGCAGCGTTTAATTACGGGCGGCATTGCCGCCCCATTAAGTTATAGGGGTCCAAGCTGTGATACAAAATAAACAAGATAATCAGGCTCCACACCCAATAGAATTCTGAGACCAAATTACTCGAAATTTGAAATTTCAATTAGTTTGCAAAAATACATTGCCTCTTTCACAGTCGGCCATACTCCTACAAATAATCCAGCAGTCCATTGCTCCTCGGCTCTGCTCAAATGTAAATATAAATAATTTTTATATATTTAGTGCCATCAGTAGCTGCCAGTGACACGTGGTGTTTGTTGTGGAACACATTAAACTATGGTGCGTTAACTTAGTTTTGAAGGGTCGCCTGATTTGAAAGAGTGGTGTTGAATGGTGTATGCTCCGCTTATGTGTGTAGTGAATTTGACACTGCTCGAGAGATCCGAACTATTTCATGCACAATATTGAAGAAGGACATTTTCTTTGTGGCATTACTATGATTTAAGGTAATTGGAAATTTTTTGAATCTTTATGTGTGGTGTGTTGTTTTTTCCAGGAGACATATGTGCCTTGCTCTAGTCATATATAGTCACATTTGACTTGTTCCCATATACCATAGAATTTTATGTCTACATTATCTATTAAATGATGGTTTGATGCACAACTAGTATTCTTCATTTTTTGAAATCTTCGAAAGCTGGGGTTTGTGTATTAGGATTATTGAGCATTCATTTTTGCTGAGATAATGACCAAAGTTGATGAAATTTTGGAGTTTTTGAACACTTTTATACTCTCCACCATCGATTATATGGTAAATGTGAGCAAAACCTCTCTCTCTCTAATATTCAAACCTGTATACAAAATGCACTAAACAAGATTGAATTTTTGCAACTTGAGTCAGAGCTACAACGAGATGAGATTCAAAAAAAGAGTAATCATTTTGAACATTTTTGTGTTCAAAACATTGAGACAAACTCCCATGAGCAACAAGAAACTATTCAGATCACTGAGCCTAGTATAAGAGCAGATTTGAATGTAGAAGCAAAAATCCAGCCTAGACTTTCCAAGCCCATCATCAAACCTTGGGAAGAGATTTTCCATAATAAGCACATAACATGAATTGGATATGACAAGGAGGTGTCCTTTCATATTCCATACTATTCCAAGCCCATCAAATTTCAAAGTGCAAGATTTCTTTATGACAGTTCACCTTTAGGTATTCTAGATTCTTCTCCTCTTCCACAACAACCACAATGGATTATGAAATGCCAACACTTTGACTGAGTTGGCCATATGAAAGATCATTGTTTTGATCTTCACCCATGCAAGCATTGTGGTCAACACACTCATTCTTCACACAGATGCTTCAGAAACAAGTCTCCTGCAAGAACAAAGATTCATCTTGGATGGATTGCTTCTTTTCAATGGGCATCAAAAACCAAGAAGATATTTTAGTCATATGTCAGAACTTGTTCTTGAGTATTGAAAAGTCTTGTAGTTGAGTTTTCGTCATTATCTCACCTTATATATGACAGGGGGTAAAATGATGGTCATCTACAAGCTTCAAAGCCACATCAAGTGAGCCTGAGCCACAACCTGCCATTCCAGATTCAGAGTTGTAGCCAAAGACACAAATGGCCATGAGAATGCCTTTGGTTTGTGGTTAGCCTTAAACCATCTATGCGAGGTTGATATTCTTCCTCTTCAAATAATTCGAGACACTTCCTCTAGCAGAGGACTTCAGTTTCTTGCCAGTTTTGGTAGAGTTTTTGGAATTGCATCAAGCATTCCAGAGTTGGTGGTCATCCTTAAACCATCGTAGGTTTTAGACCTCCCTTCTTCCAGGTTGAAGGTCTCCCTCTTCAAAATATTAGGAGCACTTCCTCTAGCAGAAGACCTCAACTTCTTGCTAGATTTGGAAGAGTTCTGGTAACTGCACTAAGCATTCCAGTATTGGTGGTCATCCTTAAACCACCTCCTTATGCCAACATTTTAGAGAGCACATTCAACCTAGTGCTACCATTTTGTATTACAGCTCTCTTCTTGGACTCATACATACCCCTTCGGATTAAGGGGGGAATGTTTGACACCTAATCCTCCTAGGGTTAGTGTTGAAGGTGAACAATGAATAGGGAGTCCAATAGACCTTGGAATATGGAATCCAAGAGTCACACCTAATGTACCATAAATGTATATCATTGTGAATAATATGAAATATCATGCTTATATATTTCATGTTGTTTGTATATCATGCCTGTGTTTGACAATCACATTAAATATTTTCATATTCAAGTTGGAAAAATTGATCTAAGACTGAAAATTAGTAACTATTCCTTTAGTATGAAAATAAAAAAAATATTTTTTCACTAAATCATCACAGACAAAGTTTCAATAAAGCCCTCTGAAACCAAATAGGGGATACTCTCGCATTAAGGAAATGCAAAGCACATATGTTGTTTGTATATCATGCCTGTGTTTAACAATCACATTAAATATTTTTAGATTCAAGTTGGAAAAATTGATCTAAGACTAAAAATTAGTAACTATTCCTTTAGTATGAAAATGAAAAATATTTTTTCACTAAATCATCATGGACAAAGTTTCAATAAAGCCCTCTGAAACTAAATAGGGGATACTCTCGCATTAAGGAAATGCAAAAGCACATAAGGAAGCCAATTCACAGGGTCATGATTCTAAGAAAAAAATCTTAAAGACATGGAGTTATCTACCTTTGAAGAGGAGGATGAAATACATGATACCATTCAAGTGGTTACTTCATCTAAATAGATTCATTTCCCCTTTTTTTTCTATATATCTCAACAATCCTAGATGTAGATCTTTTTGGTTTTATCTTCAAGTTTAAATTGTTCAAATGGAAAAAAACTTTGTTGTTATGCTCTTAGTCTTGTTTCCCTAGTGACAAGCTAATAAACATAAAGCATGATGCATGTTTCTTTAAGAATCAATAATATACATGCTTCCCAACTTAAAAAGAATTAGATAATTTAAAAATTGTGTACACCTCATAGATATCATCTAATTTTGTGGTGTATAAGAAAATGACTAATAAAGAAAAAAAAAAGGTAATGACAAATAGAACATATTATGAAAATTTTCTTTGCTTTTCAATTGATAAAATCAGAAATAATTATAAATTCAAATTTGATATATAATTTTTTATCTTAATTTTCATTTGCGTAGGAAATAATTGTATGTCTTTCTTTAACAAGATAGAGAGCTTTGGAAGGACAATGAGTACTTCAATTTTGAACCATGCATTCAATAAACTACAAACACTTTCATCAATAAACTAGAACTAACATTTTGAACCATGCATTCAACAAACTAAAAACACTTTCATCAATAAATTAAAACTAAGTAATGATAAGTAAAACATTAAAAGTTTTTTTATTTTTTAATGTACAAGTTTGATACAGCTTGACTGGGGGGCCTAATGGTCATAGGTTAAAAATCAGAGCGGGTAGAGTAGGTATGCCTTGATAAACTTAGCAATGTGGGGAGGTGGGTCCCTTGTCCAATAAACAAGGGGTCTCATACACCAATTTGATGTCTGACTTGTTCGTGACTTTAAAATTAGATAATAATAATATTGATAAATAATTTTTTAAGTTTAATTTTCGTTTGTGTTGAAAATAATTTTATGTCCTTCTTTAACACGCTAGAGAAGTTGAAGAACACTGGCTACTTCAATTTTGAAATCTACATTTAATAAATCATCAATGAAATAGAACTACTGCTAATTATAAAAGAATTGATATTAGTGTTACATGAAACGAAATTTGAAATCCGACACTTTCAAGTTGCCTTAAAAAAATTAAAAACGAATAAGATTGCCTTTCAAGATTGCTTACGGAAGCGATGACGTTTGCTCCACTAAGCAGAGAAGGGATGGAAGGAGCGGGGCACACAAAATAACATGATATGTTGGGAGCGGGATACCCAGTACAAATGTATCATATTGCTCCCTACTTCCTATTGTTTTTCTTGGACTCATTCACGGTGAACACCTATGGAAAACCCAAAACCCCACGTGGCAATCTTTCCCTCTGCGTGAATGGGACATCTCATCCCTATTACTGAGCTAGCCAAGTGCCTATACTGCAGCCATGGACTCTCCATCACCTTCATCACCTACACATGGATGTTCCCACCTCGTCTCATGGCTGCTTATTCCAAATCCATGGCGTCCTCGGGTCTCGACATCAACTTCATTCAGCTGCTTGAAGAGGACATGGAAGGTGAAAAAAATCTAAAAATTGAAACTTACATTTCTAAACTTTTGGAGAAATCGAAAGGATCATTGAAAAATGTTCTGAGATACCTCGTCCACTCTCCTAGCTATCATGTCTCTTCTTTCATCACTGATTTTTTCTGTTCCACTATGTTCGACGTGGCCACCAAGCTTTGTATACCCGCATACGTATTCTTCAATTCCTGTACTTCTATGCTGTCACTCGTGTTATCTCTTCCCAAGCTCGTGTCCCAGATTCTTGGTTCGTTTATGGACGTATATTTTCCAATAGAGGTACCTGGCACTCCGCCGATCCCTGGCAGTGATATGCCGACACCCTTTCAGGACAGGTCCGATGAAGATTTTTATTGGATCCACTACCATTGTTCGCGTCTCTGGAAAGTAACAGGCATTCTGGTTAACAGTTTAGAGGAACTAGAGCTTGAAGCGATCGAAGATCTTATTAAAGGAAATATATATAATCCGAGTGAGATTGGTCAAATGCCCCGCATTTATCCAGTTGTGCCGCTTATATCATCATCGCCGCTTGAACACAAACACAAATAGCTTGTCGAAGATGGATGGGCGGATTGTCTCAAGTGGTTAGACAAGCAGCCGCCTTCGTCAGAAGTGGCGGCGTTCTTCCGAGGGCACAAGTGACCGAACTCACCATGGGATTGGAAGCAAGTCGACATCGCTTCCTGTGGGTGATGCGCGGTTCGTCTAGCGGCTTTCTTTCTATCGAGGAAACAGAGGTTTCCCAACTATTATCCGAGGGATGCGAGAGTCGAACCCGAGACCGAGGACTTGTCGTTGCTTCATGGGCTCCTAGATTTCTGTTCTTTATCACCCATCCACCGACGACTTCCTTTCTCACTGCGGCTGGAATTATACACTGGAGAGCATCTCACATGGAGTCCTGATGATTTGTTGGCCTATTTTTGCGGAATAGAAAATGAACAGGCTTCTACTGGTTAAAGAGTTTAAGGTGGCAATCACAGCAAAGATGGAAGACGATGGATTCGTAAAGAGAGGAGAAATGGAGAGAGCAGTTAAGAAGTTGATGGAAGGAGAAAGTGGGATGAGGGTAAGGGAGAGAGTGAGAGAATTGAAGGAGGAGGCTGTGAATGCGTTTTGAAAAAAAAAGGTAGTTCATACATAGCCATAGCCGCTGTAGTGTCTGAGTGGACAATTAAAGCAACAAACTTGGGAGCCATAATGCCCGACCCATGATTTCCATTTGGCTAAGTAAAATGTTTATATAACATAACATCACATAAACATAATATAACCTCACAACATCTCATCCATACCGAATTAGAGAGGGCCCATCCACGTAATAATTTTATTAAATTTAAATAAATCGGTAAAAATGCGAAGGTGGGTTACACTTTCGTGAGAAACGTGGTCAGAAATTTCATTTTCCCAACAGTTCGGTCGAAGTTTTGAAATTAATTCGGCTGAACTAATGCTGCCATTTACATTGACGGTGTGGGTAAACATATTTTTGGCCGGAGATGGGAAAAGTGACAACAAAAGTTTGACCGAACTAATAGTCCGACTGAACTATTAGTTCGACCGAAATTTTATTATAAATATAGTGGCCCCCAGACCACAACAAGTTTTGGATTTGTTACTGTTTTTTACCGTTGATGTCTGTATATCTTATCTGCGTCCTCGGTGATCTGCTGCGACATCCTCAGTGATCTGATACCTCTTCGTCTCGCTATCTGCTCGTGTTTTTTTTTGCTGTTGCAGGGGTGAGGAGGTGAGAAGTTTTGTTTTTTGGTTATGCTCTGTTTATTTTTTGTTTTTAATTTTTATTTTCTGTGTTCGCAGGTTATTTGTAATCTGCATCCTTGACAACATCTTTGGCGATCTGCTGCCTTGTTGTCTCACTGTCTGTTAGTGTTTGTGTTTTCTTTTGCAGGGGCGAGGAGGTGAGAAGGTTATGCTGTGGTTATGATCTATTTATTTTTTTGTTTATTGTTTTTTTTGGTTTTGAATTTTTATTTTCTGTGTTCGGAGATTATTTGTAATCTGCATCTTCAGCGACGTCCTTGGCGATTTTCCACCTCGTCGTCTCACTGTCTGCTCGTTGTTGCCTCATCATCTCGCTGTATGCTCATTGCGGCCTCGTCGTCTCGTTGTCTGCTCGTTGCAGCCTCGTTGTCTCATTATCTTGTTGTCTCCAAATGTCTAGATAGAGGAAAAAAACCTAATTAACTAGGTGCTTTTCCTTTTATGTTGCTGCTTTTCCTTGCTGATTCAAGAATAATTATTCTCACAAAGGAAAATTAATGTTTTGTTCATTTTGTTCATTTTATTCATTTCTATTCATTAACACATTATCCAATCAACAGTGAATGGAAAAACAAAGATAATACACGATACACAGAATTTTGAAAAACAAGAAACTTTCTTTATTAATTCAATGGGCACCAACCCAATGTTTACAACAGCTAGCAGGATGAAACCTGCTTGAGACACCAATCTCATTAGCTTGATGAGCACCGACTCAGAAATATGATGACATCGACTAGGCAAGGAATCCAATTTTTTCAATACAACAATCTTGTCTTGTGAGCACCAACTCATAGGGAACCGACCCTCTCTTATGAGCACCAACTCACAAGGAACCAACCCTTCCAAAACACTAATAATTTTAGTTTTTGAGGGCTGCAATCCTTAGCCTAGCTCCACCCTGCCACCCTTAACAGTGACTAATCTGCATTCTTCCATATCTGATCTTCAACATGTCCTTAAAGGACCTTCAACAATAGCACCTTATTTTTGTCTTTTTGTCACTGAGGGATTCAAGATTTTTTTACCAAAAGATGATTGCATGTGACCAAGGGAGTCAAGACCCCTGTAAGGCCGGTATAGCCTGGAAGAAAAATCTGGCAACAACAGAGGAGATCAAGTTAACAAGTAAACAATGGGAACATTTTTTTTTTCAAAAGACACCTCCAGGTCTAAAATAAAAATAGGTAAATAAACCAATACCTCCTCCATCATTAAGAAAAATCCTCCATAATTACAGAGCTGAGTGCCCCAGAAGCAGGAGGGGAGGCGGAATGAGCGCAGAGAGTCGGGAAGGGAAACACATCATAACCACATTTATTTCAGTTTCTAAAGCTTCAAACTCCTCAAATCACAACCGTAGATAGATGTTCATACCAAACTTATTTTTTGGAGAATGAATAGTGGTTATCCATCCAAAAATTCAACAAACCTCCATACATCTAGAGTGGATATATGCATACTAGAGCTGGATAAAATTTGTCTAGGATTCTGATTTTCTTATTTTATTGATTTAAAATTTAATATAATGTGTGAGATGTATATATCTTCACAAATTTATTTAATTTTATTTACCAATTGTGATACGATAACAAGAATATCAGACTAATAATGGTGATAAGTTACATAAGTATTGGTAAGGTTGATCAAGCATGATACCTATCGAGCTTCATTAACTAGGTGCTTGTACTCAACTTCATGATTATACTGGTGAAATGAGAAATACATATCGTTATTTCCATAATTGAGCTCATGATACCTATCCAACCTCATTAACTAGGTGCTTGTACTCAACTTCATGATTACACTGGTGAAATGAGCAATACATAACGTTATTTCCATAATTGAACTTGATTGAGCTTTGTTATTAGCTGAATTCTTGTAAATCACCCAGTCGTATGCTTACTTATATAGTAGGAGTAAGCTAGCTTTCACTATGATATATATTTTCTTATACTCTTTTAAATCATGTGTTTATCCATATAGAGCTTACATGTCCATATTAACTCACATATGGGTAAATATAATGGTAATCACTCATTCCAATCACACTTAGTACTCAACATTATGTGGTTTCCCTAAAGGTACTTGTGTTTCCATAAGAGATGCATGCATTATTACGTTGATACTTTAGAATCACTTGTACTAATCAGCTTAGTAAGAACCATCATAACTATCTTATACTATCCATTATGTTTGAGCATCATTGATTACTAGAAGCTTACTAGTTAAGATCAACTTACAGCTTGGAGGTTATGTTTTAATAGTGCTAAGTGAAACACGACCCTTGTAACTATCAGTATAAGTACCATTGTATTAATTATTTAACCTTACTGTTTCTATTACACTTATCTGTTACATCTCTTCCCATTAAGATTTGTAATCATATAGGTAACAATGACTATGTATTAAGCAGCTTACTGTTAATTAGGGTAGTACTAATGGTAAACAACATTGAAGGTATTATGATCTACAGTTGTTGAAGTTGAGCTGCCATGGCCATAACATTGAAGCAACACCAAAGACAACAACCCAAACATGAGAAATAATGATCCTTTAAATCTCAACATCATCACCCTCATCTAATAGTCACGAGGTTCAAATTATTTTTTATCATTAAATTGGTTAACAATTTAGATACTTGGTATAAATTAATTATTTTATTTTTGGTTAATACAATGAAATATTGTTTTACAAATAGATTTAACATTTTTAAAAATATTGTTTTAGAAATAGATTTAACATTTTGAAAATTTTCTGAATTTCTTAGATTATGTAAAATTTTCTCAGACCTTTTTCTTTTTAGCAGACTTGGATATGGAATTAAGATTAATATTGATATGATATTTATTGAGATATAGATTTATATTGATTACTTGATTTTTAATTTCTTCTCCCAAGAACTTAATATTGTCGCTTGTGGTAACGTACTTATGCACACAACAACTCCACCAGACATACATGTATACATGCATATATTAAACATTAGTCTACATCCATCTTATAGAGCTTACCATGAATACTACTAGTGTGCAGGATTTAATTGTTTTCACATAGCTTTCACATGCACACAACGGCTCCACCAACATACGTGCATACATGCATATATTAAACATTAGTATACATCCATCTTGTAGAACGTATCATCACATTTTCATTTCTGTGTGCAGGATAATTGTCTTCACACAACTTTCACATGCACACAACAACTCCACCAGACATACATGCATAGATGCATATATTAAACATTAGTCTACATCCATAATTTCCTTCACACAACTTTCACATGCACAAAAAAACTCCACCAGACATACATGCATACATGTATATATTAAACATTAGTCTACATCCATCTTGTAGAACCTATCATTATATATTCATTTATAGGATAATTGTATTCACACAACTTTCACATGCACACAACAGATCCACCGGACATACATGCATACATGCATATTTTAAACATTAGTCTACAAACATCTTGTAGAACCTATCATTATATATTCATTTATAGCAGCATATTTATATCAATTAAGTTCATAAATAAACATACCAATTTAAAATTATGCACACAATTGGTTTTCTTGGCTAATGTTCATCCTCGGATGACAACATCACTCCATGGTTGTAACTTAAGGCAAACATTAAGGAAAACCATGTACATGTCATTTCTCCCATAAACTTTAAGGCCCATAACTTTAATTTAATATAATTTTAAGCAAAATGCTATGTACATGTCATTTCTCCCATAAAATTTAAGGAAAAATTTACTTTAAGGCATTTTCTAGTGTTTTTGGAACCATGTACATGTCATTTCTATCTAGATTCTCCCATAAAATTTAAGGCAAACTTTAAGGATAACCATGTACATGCCATTTCTCTCATTTCTCCCATAAACTCAAGGCAAACTTTAAGGATAACCATGTACATGTCATTTCTATGTCATTTCTCCCATAACATTTAAGGCAATATTTAAGGATAACCATGTACATGTCATTTCTACCATTTCTCCCATAAAATCAAGGAAAACTTTAAGGATAACCATGTACATGTCATTTCTCCCATAAACTTTAAGGTATTTTCTAGTATTTTTGGAACCATGTACATGTCATTTCTCCCATAGGAATTTGCTAGTGTTTTTGGAACCACATGTACATGTAATTTCTATGTCATTTCTCCCATAAAATTTAAGGCAAACTTTAAGGATAACCATGTACATCACATTTCTCCCATTTCTCCCATAAACTTAAGGCAAACTTTAAGGATAACCATGTACATGTCCTTTCTTTCATTTCTCCCATAAACTCAATGCAAAATTTAAGGATAACCATGCACATGTCATTTATCCCATAAAATTTAAGGCATTTGCTAGTGTTTTTGGAACCATGTACATGTCATTTTTATGTCATTTCTCCCATAAAATTTAAGGAAAACTTTACTTTACATGTCATTTCTCCTGTAAAATTTAAGGAAAACTTTACTTTAAGGAAAACTCTACTTTACATGTCATTTCTCCCATAAAATTTAAGGAAAAATTTACTTTAAGGGAAACTTTAATTTACATGTCATTTCTCCCAACCATGTACGTGCCATTTCTCCCATAAAATTTAAGGTTGGAATTTTCTAGTGTTTCTCCCAACCATGTACATGGCATTTCTCCCATAAAATTCAAGGCATTGGAAATAAAGAATAAAATTTAAGGAATTTGCAATAAGGAAAATTCTAGTGTTTTTGGAAACCATGTACATGCCATTTCTCCCATAAAATTTAAGGCATTTTCTAGTGTTTTTGGGAACCATGTACATGTAGTTTCACCCTTAAAATTTAAGGAAAACAATGTACATGTCATTTCTCCCATGCATTTGCAATAATGTTAATTTAATATATTTTATTGAATTTGTTTTTTCAGGGATAAAAAAACCCACTAAATATGGTTGAAAAATGGACATTAAGCATAGATGTTTCTTTCTATCCCAATCTAGGGAAAACAATGATTACATATGTTCTTTGCAATATTGCGACTAACAAAGTCCTCCAAAGGAAAATGAATATACCGGGAAGAACAACAAACAACGAGACATATTATATTGCATTGATAGAAGGCTTGGGAACAACTAGGGTGTATGGATCAATTGGAATTGTAGTTTTCACCAATTATTAATTTGTGTGTAACCAGATGAAAGACATGTACCAAGTTAAGAAGAATAGGCTAAAACAACTGAATGGAAAAACAAACAATATTCTTAGACGATTTCAATTTTTTAGTATAAGACATTGTGAAAATGTTAATAAGATGTCTGGTGATCTATTCTCTGGGGCAATGCCAATTCAAGATTCATCTATCAAAGATGAATTAATAGATTAATTAGTATTATACGGGGCAATGCCAATTTAAGATTCATCTCTCAAAGATGAATTAGTGTTGAGACACTCTCCTTCAAAATTTATTGATGGACATTGTAACATATCTTTCATATGTGTGTGTTTTTTACTTATAAATGTGTCATTTTTAATGACCATGTGTTTTTTTCAATTATATACCAAGAGTGCTCCCACCATGTAAGTGCAATTTGGTGAACTTCACATTTTTATAAAATTAAAATATGAGAAATTCAACAAATTTTTGTTTAAATTGAGTTTCACACATCAATTTGTGCTTTCAAAGTTGTGTTTTACATAATTTGTATAAAATTAAAATGTGAGGATTTCAACAATTTTTTGTTTAAATTGAGTTTCACACATCACTTTGTGCTTTGAAAGTTGTGTTTTACATAATTTGTGTACTAAATTACATTAATTTTTTGAAATCTTTTGAATTTATTTTAAATAGTAATTTAAAAATAATTGTAAATTTTCACTGTAGATATCTCTATATATCATGGAGGATGAAAGACAAAGATTAATAGAATCCCATGCCTCTACGAGAGAGGGGGATCATGGATCGAGGGATGTTCATGGTATTTATATTAAATGTGCATGTTTTTAAATGGCATTTGAATATATAATCTTATCTCCTTACATACATGTATGTATACATGTGGAAATAATTTTTTTATTGACTATATATATAATTTTATCCCCATGTACATACATGTATACATATGGAATTGATTTTTTTATCAATTTTGTGAGTTAAATTTGTTTTTAATAAATTTCATTTTTTATTTTTTAGGATTTAGGAGGACAAGAGTATCTACTCCATCAATGGAGTATGGCCATGGTTCACACAATTTAATCAATCATATGTACATGTATTTATATGTATGAATGTATTTTTGAATTGATTATAAATTCATATTTTTTTGTGAAGCTTCCCTCTTGTCGCATGAGGTTGGTGGTGGTAGACATTCCCTTGGAGGCCCATCAATAGGTGGTGGCCAATTGCGTGAGGGTGGTGATATGCATTCCCCCGGAGGCCAATCAATGGGTGGTCATGTTGGTTCTCAACCAATCAGTGGTCATTCTGGTTCTCAACAGTCTCAGGGTGGGCATGATGTTGGCCAACCATATCGAGGTGGCCATCAATCTGAATATTATTTTCATTCAATTTGTACAAATTTGTTCACATGTTTTTTTTATTAATACAATATTTTATATATTGATGCAGAGGGTGAAAATGTTGCTCCAAAAAGACGTAGGACAAAACGCATTATTCCAGAAGAAGGTTGTACACCAACCATGACTTATCTGTCTGACATTTCCGATATACCTTAGGAAACAAACATCTAGAAATGCACATTACAAAGGTGTCAACATCTTTATTCAAAATTGAAGAAAGATCTTATGTCTTTGAAACTCCTTGCTGAGAGTCGAGAAAGATTAGAAATAGTTACTCACTCTTTAAGCAGACTTGTAGATGTGTAAAAAACGCTTGGGCCAACCACTGATACTTTTGTAGAAGTGCTGAGAAAAATAAATGAAACAATGATGGGTCTCGATACATGGGGGGTTGTTAAACAAAGAGTTACAACAGAAATGACCATGTCTATGTTTAATTTCAAAGAAGGGCCGAAAAGAAAGATGCTAAAGGTGCAATATTTCAAGAACTATGATATAGCTGGCCATTTGTATGATAGGCACTTTGTTTCCTATGGAAGAATACCATGGAACGACGAGGTTCCTCTTTATTTTGCAAAACTATTTTATGCAGAATTTGTTTTGGGAATGAAACCAATTATAATGACCTTCCCTCTGAATCTTTTGGTCTTAGGAAATGTCGATTATGTGACCATAGGGGTGCTAAGTGTGATGCTAAGTTGCCTCACCCCAAGTCACCATTGGTTAGTTGACCTCTTCGTGTGGAAACTTTGGGGTTAGAAATGGATGCCACTTCTTAAATTAGTTGAGAAGCAAGGGATGCCATCATTGACAATGTTCAAAGTGGATTTGGTGGAATTGATGTTTATCTGAATCGACAAAGAGCACGAGAGAATGAACATGCTAATTTTACGTATCATACAAATGATGAGATTGACAGCATGAGTGTTGAAGATCTCAGAACATATGCAAATAATTGTCTCAATAGTTGGCAAGATCTAATTATTCATGAGGAAGAGGACATGGGATTGATATGTGTTAATGGTTAGGGTGATTATTTTAACACATGTAAAATTTGTAATAAATACATATACATACATTTATTTGTATATATTGATATAACAAAAATGTATCATATATGTGAACACCATTTGTAGTTTTCACGCTTGATGAACAAAGATGTTAATATCATGGTCGAAGTTTTAGGTTCACACAATCAAGATGGTTCTCACCATCAAGATGATATGTTGGCACATGTTAGTGTTTTCGAAGTGAAAATGATGATGCATAATTATTTTAATCTATTATTATATGTCGGAACATGATGGCATATTTTTAAAATAAATAATTGTGTACACATGTACATGTATATAATTAAATGTTAACAAATTCTGATTCCATCTGATGTTTTTGCGATGGAGGTACCTTCTTCTTCCTTAGGATATGTGTCAAATCCACCATCACAAGTATGAACAATTTTTCACTTAAATATTCTTTTAAGTTATATATTGGAGTTCAAAAGTTCCATTAAAAAATGAGATCTAGATCTTGAGTTATTTTACAGTTTTAAATATTTTGAATTTTAGGTTTTTGGAGATTTTCTTTCAGAGCCACAGTTAGGTCCATATATTACTAGTGTAGTCCCTTATTGTTGTTAGTGTAGTCCCCTTATTGTTATTGTTGTACTACTGTAACCCCCTTATTGTTATTATTGTGCCCTTACATTATTATTGTTAGGTCAGTTAGGATTATATTGTGACCCCATGGACTCCTATATATAGAAATGAGGTTTTTTCATTTGTATCATCCATGAATTGTTCATTTATGTAATGTAAAGGAGGTTTCCCCCTTGAAGTGGCTTATTTCTAAGGCGTTGATCTATATTTTCTTCTATTTTCGGAGCTGGTTTCATAACATTTGGTATCAGAGCTTTGGATTCTAGGGTTTCGTTGCTCCAAACATGTCATTGTGGAATTTTTACTATAAATTTTGTTATACGTAGGTTAAAAAGATGAATTTTTTACCACGTGATGCTGAAATCCTGAGGAACTTCGTGTAAAAATTTCAGATCTTGGTTCACAATATTTTCGGATGTATGATATATGGAAGTTAGGGTTTTTGCAGGCTCCCTAATTTCATCTAAAAGAGGCGACCTTGGTAAAATAGTCATAAATATCTCTATGAGAATAAGATTGGAATTTGGTAAAAATTGGACACAAGTGCACGGACTGAAGTTTCCTGTGTAACAATTTCAGAGTCAAAGGAGGAAACAGTGAGACGTCGCATGCCATACAAGTTCGCTCTACAAAACTAGTCCACAATTAAGTCATTGTGGGAGATTGGGCATAACTTTGTCTTGAAGCATCCAAATCAGGTTAGACTTGTGGAATTCAAAAGACAATTTAGAGGGATACTATAGGACCAAATTTCAGATATTGAAGATCTAAAATCATAGATATAATTCAGTTTCAATATCTAGCTCCTCAAAAGCAAGAAAAAGGTGTGTATTTGTTTTTCAAATTGCTTAAGTCTTGTTTGAAAAATCGGTTTGAAGTGATTCCAAGGGCATATTGAAGAATAGATATCAGTATTGGGTTTTATAATGCCTCCCAAAAATAATTCCATACCCATTAAAGCCTTAGAAAGCTATACTATGACCCATGAAGAGGAAGAATTACAATATAAGATATCAAAGTTACAGTACCAAGTGCAACAAATTTCGATCTTACAAAGAGCAATAAAATATGACATATATGGTTTACAAGAAAAAATGGAGGCTAAGTTGGATTGTTTGAAGGATAAAATGAAAGCTAATATTGATGATAAAGTAGTGAAAGATCACATCGAGCATCAACAACAAGTTCTATAACTCTCAAAGGATAACCTAACTTTGGTGCAGAATCGAATGAAACAACGAGAATATCAACATCGCAACGAAATAAGTTTTGAAGTAGTCACAGAAACAACAACTCGACAAACACAAAATCGATCAATTTTAGAGTATCTAAGAAAGTGGAAGAACTTACCTGTTGAAGTTTCCACATGGGAGGATAAGAATTTCATATAGAAGCATCAAGAAATAATCAAGTGTTGATGACAACACTTGTTTGAAGGAGATGGGCATGTTAGGTCCCTATTACTACTGTAGTCCCTTATTTTTGTTAGTGTATCCCCCTTATTGTTATTGTTATACCCATGTAGCCCCCATATTGTTATTAGTATGCCATTACATTATTATTGTTAGCTCGGCTAGGATTATATTGTGACTCCATGGACTCCTATATATAGAAAGGAGGTTATGTCATTTATATCATCCAAGAATTTTTCATTTATGTAATGTAAAGGAGGTTGCCACCTCGAAGTGGCTTATTTATAAGGCGTTGATCTCTTTTTTATTCTATTTTTATAACTGGTTTCATAACAGCCACCCTTAGGAGATGTGCCCAATCCACCATCACAAGTATTAAACTTTTCACTATATGTTTAAATTATAAATTGAAGTTCAAAAGTTTTATTAAAAAATGAGATCTAGATCTTGAGTTATTTTATAGTTTTAAAACTTTTGAATTTTAGGTTTTTGAGATGATTTCCATTCTCCAAGGACTATTGTGATGGAGTGTATGATGGAGATAGGAACATCCACACCATTTGAACAAGTTGTCTAACTTTTTTTTAATATTGTTGAAAATTAATTTATATGCATTTTCATTTGAAAAAAATTAATATATATATATATATATATATATATATATATATATATATATATATATATATATATATATGTTGTACAATTTACTATGGAGGATGTTTTAATGGACGAGCAACAAAAGACACTGGAGAGGGAACTACATAAGGTATTGCATGTTTTTTTTTTTCATTTTGTTTTTTACATGAAGTTATACATTCTCAATCAATTTTAAAACATTAAATTTTAATGTTTGTACACGTTTTGTACATGTTCTCCATTCTTCAAAGGATAGCATGAGGCTCAGGACGCTGCTGGCAAAGACATTAGATCCATCTGTATATGATTGATGATGCACATGTGTGCAACATTTTATTTGATAGATCTAGTCTTAAATTTACTTTTCTATATATAGTATTATCTATGCAGTCATATTCACTTTTCTATATAACTTGATACTTGTAACACTATATATATATATATATATATATATATATATATATATATATATATACTTTTATTGTTCATGTGATACAAAATTTGGACACATTTTGTTTTGGTGATACAAGCACATTATATATATATATATATATATATATATATATATATATATATATATATATATATATATATATATATATTGTTCATGTGATACAAATTTTGGACATATTTTATTGTTTGGATATAGTTTGAAACTACATTTACTTTTATCAAGAATGATTTTAAATTTTGGATAGTTAAATTTGGCATGTGATCACATGTTGTGATATATAATGTTTTGTTTTTAAAACTCAATTTGTCATTTATTTGTTAGCTATAAAATGAATCTAGATAGAAATTTCAAATTACAAAACACATATATGTGTATATTTTGGATAGTTGAACTACATTTGGCATGTGATCACATGTTGCGATATAATGTTTTGTTTTTAAAACTCAAGTCGTCATTTTATTTGTTAAAAATAAAATGAATCTCTAGATGGAAATTTCAAATTACAAAACATGTATACATGTGTACATATTTTGGATAGTTGAACTACATTTGGTAGGTGATCACATGTTGTGATATAATGTTTCGTTTTTAAAACTCAAGTTGTCATTTTATTTGTTAAATATAAAATGAATCTCTAGATGGAAATTTCGAATTACAAACCATGTATACATGTGTATATTTTGGATACATGAACTACATTTGGTAGATGTTGTGATATAATGTTTTGTTTTTAAAATTCAAGTTTTCATTTTATTTGTTAAATATAAAATGAATCTCTAGATGGAAATTTCAAATTACATTTTCACAATGTGTATATTTTGGATGGTTGAACTACATTTGGCATGTGATCACATGTTGTGATATAATGTTTTGTTTTTAAAACTCAAGTTTTCGTTTTATAAATGTTAAATATAAAATGAATATCTAGATGGAAATTTCGAATTACAAACCATGTATACATGTGTATATTTTGGATACTTGAACTACATTTGGCATGTGATCAGATGTTGTGATATAATGCTTTGTTTTTAAAATTCAAGTTGTCATTTTATTTGTTAAATATAAAATGAATCTCTAGATGGAAATTTCAAATTACATTTTCACAATGTGTATATTTTGGATGGTTGAACTACATTTGGCATGTGATCACATGTTGCGATATAATGTTTTGTTTTTAAAACTCAAGTTGTCATTTTATAAATGTTAAATATAAAATGAATCTCTAGATGGATATTTCAAATTACATTTTCACAATGGTATATTTTGGATGGTTGAACTACATTTGGCATGTGATCACATGTTGTGACGTAATTTTTTGTTTTTAGAACTCAAGTTGTCATTTTATAAATGTTAAATATAAAATGAATGTCTAGATGGAAATTTCGAATTACAAACCATGTATACATGTGTATATTTTGGATAGTTGAACTACATTTGGCATGCGATCACATGTTGTGATATAATTTTTTTTTTTTTAAACTCAAGTTGTCATTATATTTGTTAAATATAAAATGAATCTAGATGGAGATTTAAAATTAAATTTAACACATACATTGGTACATGTTATGCATTTGAACATGTGTGTGAATGTTATATAATTTTAGGATGTACATCTGTTATTTAGGTGATATTTAAGTATGTATTTTGCATGATCATACATTTAATTTAAAATACTCATAGATGGTTAAATACATATTTAAGTTCACATGAATATAG
Organism: Pinus albicaulis; assembly: GCA_034641835.2. Lineage (NCBI taxonomy): Eukaryota > Viridiplantae > Streptophyta > Pinopsida > Pinales > Pinaceae > Pinus > Pinus albicaulis. Next base: position 991,113,200 of record CM076573.1, on the reverse strand, counting down.
GCACATAAAAATGATTGAAGTCCATGTTTGAATATATGGAAAAATGATTGAATTACAATACATATCGATGTATATATCTAAAAAAAATCATAAAATGTACAGGTCAGAAGCCATAACATGGCCTTGCGCCAACATTAGAAGCCCATCAGAGGTAGCTACAGGGGTGTGTTCTAAGGCCTCTCTCACCGTGGCCACGATCAGCGATTGGAATCCATTGAGGGCTCTACATATGATAGCCATGAGGTGCTGGATTCTCGAGCGTTTAATAGCATTCATGGGGAGACTGTTTTGCCTCCGGAGAAGCCTAAGGGTAGAGGAGGCCGCAGGAAATCCACTATTCCACAATCTGTGCAGCCTTTACCCAGGAAAACCTACCTGCTTCCAGTTTATGAGCCCACGATGGAGGAGATAGGCATTTGGGTTATGGAATCGGACAGTGTCTGGACCAGATATTTCTATGCAGAGTAACCAATTGCTCCCATCTTCCATGCAACCCCTTAGAAGCCTCCATGAATGCCCATAGTTGAGGAGGAAGACATTGCTAAAGAATACAGGTCCCTGATAGAGGAAGAGGACCAAGTGACGGAAGAAGATGAATGAAATCCATGATTTTTAGGTATCAAGGTTATTTCCTGTTTTATGTCACATCAGGATATACTTCAACTTTTTTGTTTTTATATGGGCCACAAAATATTTTGTATTACAAGACTGGATGGCATTCTTAAGGGACTGGTTTCCTCCTTTGAGGTAGCCCCAAACTTGGTTTATTTTGAACACTACCAAGGCAGGGATAAGCTAAGCACTGCTTGCCATCTTTGCCCATTGCCTCTGTACATTTTTTCATGTTTTTAATATAGTTTAGCCCAAGTTACAAATACAAAAAATTTCACATGAATATTGGTACATAAAAATGATTGAAGTACATGTTTGAATATATGTAAAAATGATTGAAGTACAATACATATCGATGTATATATCTAAAAACAATCATAAATTTTTAAAATTGCATTAAAACATATATCTAGTACACAACATTTTTCATTGATGTACATATAAAAGCTACTTTCAGTTGATAGTAAACTGGAAATTACAAAACACGTACCACACATTTTTAAGAATGAATATTATAATTTACTTAACAGACACATCTAAAACAAAATCGTGCAACTTAAAAATTGCATTATATCAACTATGCTAGATACAAAAATATGTACATTTTGCAATAATGGCATTATGACAAATCATACCAGAGAATGTATAAAATCATTTAAGACCAGATAATATAGACATGTGTATGTGTACACGTGTATAAATTACTCGTGTGCATGTACCAAAACAATGTACATGTGAAAAAACTTGTATATATAACATAAAAAGGCAATTCAATTTTTAATTAAGTTCTGGAAGTTATAAAAAATGAATCTAAAGAGAAGAAATTGTTGGGTAGTTAAATAAAAAAAATTCCAATGGAATGCCATCTTAAATGATCTGTTCATGATCGGCTTGTGATATTTTCCATTTCTTAATTTTAAAATTTCTCTTTGATTTAACTTCTATTAACTTTATGCATGCTGCACAAACCAAGTGACTATATTGACAACTTATGACATGAGATTCATAGCCTTGAAAGTAAAAAAAGTCCCCACTTTGATGAGTTTGTTGGAAAAAATAACCTTTCATTATAATAGACCCCCTGTCATATGTAAACCCGTTATCATCATAGTTTTCCAATAATTTCATCTTTCATTCAGTGCAACACATCAAATAATACTTCACATTTTCATTGTTGATAGTAGGTGCTACTATAGTAAAAACATCTCTTGCACAATAAAACAAACTTATGTATGTAAATTTAGATCCTAATTAACACGAAAAATTAAATTTAAAATTAACATGTGTACTTGATTTTATTATCTATATCTAGATCTCTATCATTTGAAAGTAATTGAAATGTTACCTTCTCTAACAAGATCATAAAATCAATCACCTTAAAATGATATTGTAGTCTCCTCTGATTACATTTCTTCAAAGCTTGCAACATAGATTTTCCCCTTTGTATTTAGTTCTGTATGTTGCCAATATTTTACATACATTTTGTTTTCACAAACATCATTGGATTCTGTGTTGTCTATACAAACATGACAAAAACACGGATATTTTCTTTTATCCAATGCAAACACATTTTTGGACAGCTTTGTTTTAATTGAATGCAATTTTCGAGTCCCTTTTATTGTTTCAATGTCATCTTCAATCGATCTATCTACATCTTGGATCTCAATATGCCAAAAAACATATATGGAAAATTCAAAGAAGAATATAAATATGTTATCAAAATACCATCAAAGATAATCATTGTCATAAATGTACTGTTTAAAATTAGAAATCCAATAAAAATTAAATTGAATGTACCTTTGTACTTCCCTTGATTGGTTAGTCTCATGGCTTAGTGCAACGATGCACCATTGAACAACTTCTTTAGCTGAGACAAGTCGGTTTGTAGAGTGGTCCATTTGATATCTTCGAAGTGCTCGTTTTATATTTGCTCCTGCACCGCCATGTTATCATTTTCCATGACCAGTCTCAAAGAAATTCAAACAATGTTTAATCCAAGTTATCATATGAAGACGACACAACCAAAAGAATGATCGTGAAGATTTGAATTGCCTTGCAAATCCATCTGACCATATCCAATGTTCATTGAATTTTATTCCATGAATTTTCAAGGAGTCATAAATCTTTTCAAAACAATGTTGTACAAAATATGTATCATGTGTACTATCGTCACTAATATAAAAGTGATATTCTTTAATAACATGTCGATTTTCACTGGTGGTTTCTATATGATCAACATTTTTTTCAACATGTCTATATAGAATATGGACAAGTAGGGCGACTTGATCAGAATGATAATATTCACTCTGAATTTGTTTTTGTGAAACAAATGTGTAGTTTTCTGCAAAATCAGCTATTGACAAAATGGTCCCTGGTGGAAAAACTTCACATTATTTTTTGAATTGCAAGTCTTGCCATCGAGCTCTATGTGAATGCTTGGTGTATTTATAAATTTCCGCCTCAAACTTTCTCAAAAAATCTATCACAAAAAATTCTTCTTCTCGGAAATAAATTCTTTTAGCACTTGTAGTACTACTTGAACCAATCGATGTATGGATATATATTAATATCTCTTCCATTTCAATTTTTGATTGGACAATGATTGATCATTTATATCATTATGATATTCATTTTGAAATTTAGTCAAATTTCCACAATCATCGCATTTTTTACCACCAACACATTTCTTTTGGTAAAATAATTCATGGCTTTCTCTTCCACATAGAATTTGAGATCTGAAATCATGGATAGTGGAAGGAGGACGTGAATCTTTCCAAAATGTTTTACCAAAATTAAGGAATGTGTCATAATATAACTGAAACTCCATATGATAATGACAACAACAAGTGTCGCGTACAATCATAGGTTTAACATACCATTGTTTTTGTTGCACAAAAGCACTTATTGAGACATCAAATTCACTATTCTCTTCTTTAAACTTGTTGAAAAACTCTATCAAAGTGGTGTCCAATAAATGTTTTGCATGTTCTTCGTACTGATTTCGTGCTATTCTTCTTCGCATCACATCCCTTGATTTTGGTGGAACACGTGAATTTTTCATCCAATATCCATATATTATTTTTTTAACATTTTCTCCAAGTTTATATTTGTATGGTTGCCTACAAATAGCTGTCCAACAAGCGATTTCATTATTTACATCTATTTGCAATCGAAAGTTCCAATGTTTGTGCAAATTTCGTGAGGTTCCTAATGCTCGTGCCATAGATTTGACCAATCGATTCTCTTTAGTACTTGATGAAGCCAATGCCATTTGTATTTCTATACATACATCTGAATCACTTTTCTTTCTAGATATTCTAATTGACTTTAGAGCACTATTTATATTTTTTATCACATTTTCCTTTTTTTTTTTTTTTTTTTTTTTTTTAATCTTTTGTTGATTTTCAAATACCCAATAAATTCATAGCTTCTTTTAATTTCCTTGATGTTAAGAGTCTTTTTAACATTTGGGCATGAACTTCCACAATTTAATCTTTGAAGAACGAATCAATAATGTGATTAACACGATATTGTATAACATGGTTAACTTTTTTTATCTCCATATGTGTGAGTTTCAACATTTTATAACATCTCATCATCGATATTGATTTCATTTTTACATATTAGAATTAAATGTACATAATAAATTTACATATTCAATAAATAATTAAATTAATAAATATGTATGATTTCAATAATACACATTCAACATATATATATATATATATATATATATATATATATATATATATATATATATATATATATATATATATATATATATATATATATATATATACCGTGATTCAATTTCTTCACTTGAATTTCTTTCAATATTTTCACCATCTTCAATCATTGGTTGAATATCTATTTCACTTTCTGTTTCAAAATTTTGTATCTCATCATCAATGTTTTGAGGAATATCTCTCTCTGTTTACATTGCAAAATATTTTTCACATTACTTCATCAAATAAAAATTAAGTTTCACAATACACTAGTCAAATTTTCAATATCAAATTTATAATATTTACATTTACATACCTGCTTCAACTTCTAGTTGAGGTTGATTTTCCCTTTCAATATTTGAACATTCTTCTCTCTTTTTTTACGATATTATCTCCCCTATTCTCTACATTCCTCGGGGTCTCTTGTTCGATCATATTTTCTCTTGCAATTACTTCAATTTCCCATGATAATTGAGTATGAAGCTCAAAAAATTTCCTTCAAAAATTTAGACAAAAACTCAATTAAAAAAAGCATCACAAAAGATTTAATTAAAAAAAAACTCATTTTAAAAATTTTGCACAAAAGACATACTTCAACCCAAAACACTTACTTTAAAAATTCCGACAAAAAAATGTCTTCTAAAATGAAATGAAGCTCAGAATATTTCCTTCCAAGTCTTGCAAAAAAATTTCATTTAAAAACTAGACAAAAACTCACGTTTAAAAATCATAATAAAATATTTACTTCAACCCAAAACACTTACTCTAAAAAAATGTCACTTTCAAAAATAGCTCCAAAAAATGTCCATTGAAAATTTAGCCCAATCGCTTAAAAAATGCCACTTTAAAAAATACCTCCAAAAAATATCCTTTGAAAATTAAGCCCAAAAACCTCTAAAAAAATGTCTCTAAAAACAAAATACCTCCAAAGAATGTCCTTTGAAAATTAAGCCCAAAATCCTCTAAAAAAATATCACTTAAAAAAATACCTCCAAAAAATGTCCTTTGAATATTAAGGCCAAAAAGAGTCCTTTGAAAATTAAGCTCAAAAAAAGTCCTTTGCAAAATCAACCAAAATGAAGAAATGTGCGAAATTATCTGAAAATAATGATTTTGTTTTTAGCTATTTATATAGATGGGAAATGTTTTTTTGGAGGGGCTTCATCGAATTTTTCGGCCGACGTAAATTTGATTAAAAGTTTGGCCGAACTTCTGTAAAAACTTCAGCCTAACTTTTGTGTCGTTAGAATTAGCGGGCTGATGGGGAAAAAAACAATTCTGCCGAATTTTTTTAAAAGTTCGGCCGAATTAACACGTATGGAACTACGCAGTAGCTCAGCTTTGAACACATATTTTCAACTTTGGAATAATTAAGCTCCATGAAACTTTATGAATTAACTATCGAAACCAGGACAAGCATTTGTAGAATTCAATCTACTTTAAGGAAATACAACTTTTATGGAATTTCATAAATATTTACTAATTTTAATTAATTTTGTAATAAAATGGATGCAAACAATTTCTGAAGGTCATTATGATTCAGTGAAATTAAAATTCTGTATCCTCCAAAATATATTGTAAAAAAATTTGAAAAAAGTATGGTGCATTACATTGGTCTTTCATCTATAATGGGTAGTTTTTAGATTTTTAGTTTATAACTAATATGTTGAGAAATTTTGTGCGAGCCGAAACATATTCAAAATATGCATTTTTTTTCATATTGGATCAGTTCAAAAAATTCTAGTAATTATGATATGCATCAGTTGGTTTCGTAAATATAACGAAACCGAAGTAGACTCTGTCTAGATTGTTGTAACCTATTTTTTTTCTCAAAAACACAAAGTTTTCAAAGAATACACCAACGCGTTTGAACCTGAATTTTTATGAATCCTTTGATTGTTAAAGAACACACACTCAAAGAAATGTTAAGTTGACATATCAAATGTGTATAAAAAATTTCAAAAAATAAGTAATATAAAACTAATAAAATTTCTGACAAGTTTTATTTTTATCGTAAAATGAAATTCTAAACAGAAAAGTTGTTTTGGCTTGCAAAAAGTTGAAGAACAAAAAAAATGATATTGTTTTCTCAAAAAAGGGCAAAAGTGTAACCCAAATTCACATTTTCACAATTTATATGAATTAAAGATTGTGGAAAAAGATAAATGTATATATTTTTATATTTTTTCTAATAAATTTGATTAATTACTTTATTGAAGAAAAATAAATTTATGTCTTTTTATTAATAAATTTGAATAAACATTTTAGTAGAGATCTTTACTCAAAGTCTCATTCAAAGTCTCATTGCAAGTTATCTTTCATAAAGTTTGAAAAATGAAAAGAATTATAAACCTAATATTGGCTTCCAATTGTTCTTATGTACATTCAAGGAAGAAAATTACATGGGTAATACACCTACTCCTAAAAATTTGGTTGATAATTCATCTTAAATTTGGTGTATATATTGTAATATTCCACATCAATAAGAGACTTTAAGCTATTTCACTTTTCACAAATAACTATTTCAAAGAAGAAAGAGCTTCATTACTAGAGTTTAATTGAGATGCTTTTGGGTGTAGGAGGAGGATGGTGTTGTTGCTAACCTTTTCAATGACCCCACACATATTTTTAGAGCATTTAGAACAACAAACAACAATGATTCCCTTGTCACTAAATGAAAAAAAGAAAGAAAGAAAGAAGAAGATGTGGTATTTATAAGGAAATCCAAATTTCATGTCAATGGTTAATAAAATTTTAAATGCCTTCTGATAAACCTAATTGTTTAAAAAAAAAAATCTCCCTTAAAAATAGGCAACATAAAACATTTAGATCATGGTTCAAAGGTTTTTTATTTAGTCACTTAAGGATAGGAAAAAAAATGCATGGTAATAATACATTTCATATAATTGTTTAAAAAAAAATCCCTTAAAAATTAGGCAACATAAAAATTTTAGAGCATGGTTCAAAGGTTGCTTATTTAGCTATAAAGGTTTCCTATCCTACTATTCCTTCTAGGTATTTAACACATGAGTCACTAAAGACTAGAAAAAGAAATGTTTCCTTGGTTGACTTGGAAAAGATTCAAAAGTAAAGGATATTGATCATGCAATAGTTTGTTTTTTTCGACGGTATCATGTTATCTTGCATGGTAATGATATTTTTCATATTGAAAAATTAATGATTCAATTGATGTAGGATGAGGACTATCCTCACAATTATGATAGTTGATGAGTCCTTAGATTGACATCATTTCAACACCCATCCCATATAATTGTACATAAAATATTCTTTTTTTTTCATATTATTTTGATACCCTTTCATCCATAATGTACAATTTTAGTCAAGGTATAATTATCCCTCAATTATGCCTTTTGTGTATAGGAGACAAAAGGCACAATTGTAATAAAATGGGGCTATGAGAGATTATAACGCACGTAGCAATATAACAATAGAAATGTATTCACTCAATATATTGTGCTTAATAAGGGGTTTTAGGGTTAATATAGGGCTTAACATGATATGATTTTCTCTAATTAGTTTCTAAATTAGTTGAACCTGGTCTACGTTATACTGGAGGAATTATTGATATCAAGTGTGCCTTCATATTTATGAATTAATGAATGTGACACTTTGTATACCAATCATGTATTAAAGAGTTGATAAGTGGTTATACTATAGACTATAGGCATGCTATAAAATCAAAATATTAATATGGGAATTCCATCCTAAAATGGAACGTATTAGAGACAATAAGCATCTATAAATTATTGAAATTGTTGAACTTGATCCTACTTGCTTGTGTAAAGAATGTGGACAAGTTTTTGATTTTAAAGAATATGTAGGTAGATTGTAGGAGTTAGAAAGAAAATAAGCACAAGTAATGGATAGACGTGTCATGAAGCAATCTCATCTTATGATTTAAATAATTTGGGTGAGAACCAACACTACTCGATTAGCTTGGAAAAATTCTATTAATATTTTTGTTGGATAAATGAAATTTGGGAGATGGTGATTCCTTTAACTTTAATGAAAATTAGTTGTGATTATGCTAATTGAATAACTTAGTGAAGGAATGAGTTTTGAATTAATAGGCCAATGAATGAATCCTTGAATTTTTCTAGGGACTTCAATATGTTATTGTTGTTTGAATTTCGAAGCACTCTTGTTTGATAAATATTTTTGTTTAGTGTGTTGAATGAAAGGAAGAAAGTTATATTTTTAGGAATTAGAATTAGGGTACATTAAACTGACAATTTCATGTCAAGTTTGATGACATATCCATGTCCCTCATTGTGGTACTATCATGGATATGTTATTTCCATGTGCATAGATGAGGATCAATCGTACTATTATTTCTAGCAAGTGGTACTAGGAAGCTTGCACAATGTATTCGATAACATATTCATTTTTCTTATGATCATGTGAGTAACTGAGACCATTTTTAGCAACATGCAAGGTGTTTTGTGAAATTGTTAATTTTAATAGGTGGAGTTAAGGTTTCAAATGATAAAAATAGTTAGATATTCTTGGTATTTTAAGGCATACGAGTCAAATGATATTATTTCGGTTGTTTAATTTTATATAAGATATTTATTGTGAGTGCTCATATTTTAAGCGTTTTATTATTCCAAGCTCAGTTTGAACAATTACTATTTTTAGTGGATATTGTCCTAGGGTGCTATTAAATTTGATACTACATTAATTATGCAAGAAGAATGTGTCTAGAAGTATATCCAAATTCATAGGAGGAGAATAGTGGGTGTTATTTCCTAAATGAAATTTTAATTTGAGGTCAATTATCATAAACAATGCATACTAGCCACAAAGCTTCTATGGCTATAGTGCTAAGCACATCCTCAAACAACAACATGAGACCTATGCAATATGTACACCATACCTTGTGGAATTTAATTCGATGATTAAAACACAATGATTTCCTTCATCGGGAACCATATATCATTCTTTGGACCATGGTCAAGGTTATTTAGCACCCATGTGGGATATAAAAGCCATGAGTAGAATTTTTGCACTAAAAATGGTCTTTAAGTAATCAACATGGTTAGGGGGAAACAAGGGTATTAATCCCTAAATGGAAGTCTCCTAAGTTATTATCGCTATGATTAAGGGATGAAAAGAGTTGGTTCTTAGTCCCTACACACCACTTTTTAGGCTCATTTTCCATAAACAATGTATCCAATAACACAACACAAACACACTCTAGGGGGTGTTTTCCATTAGAAACTTTTTCATGAAAAAGTTGGGTTGTAGAGATTTGAACATGGTATGTATAAGTATGGATAACATTTTCATAAATATTCATAAGTATGGATAACATTTTCCAGTTGGAATTTAGAACTGGAGAGATATGGGAATTGATGAATGAGATTTTAGACGTGGGAGAACATTGCCATAAAAAACCAGAAGGTTAAAAATTCTAAGTCATTGATATGTACCAGCAATAAATCAAGTCCTAAAATGAAGCTCCTTCTAGAAGATAGTGACTATCACACATTGGAGAGAAATGAAAGGAGATAAAGATGAAAAACTTGTCCAAACAATATTATCTCATGTGAAGTTAGGTGAATTATTATTGGACGAAATGTCTGAGGAATTTATAAAGTAAGTTTGTTTAATTATTTTTACTTATTTTTGGATTATAAGTTTCTGTTAAATATAGCATATTGTTGTCAATAGTATTTTATATATGTATCATTATATTAACATTTTTTTACTTTATTTATTCATTCAGAAGGTTTATATGAGAATACAAGAATAAATGCTTAATTATTGAATAAAGATATTTGCAATGATGTTGTACACAACTACTCAGATTCAAGTTCTACATCAACACTAAAATATTTTTATCTTGCATTTAAAAAGGTATGTCGATTTACACATTCATTTTTATTCATATGTATACTATTTTTATTTTATTACTTAGACATATATTTTTTTATTTCATTAAAGATTAAGAAGGATGCAAATGGAGCACCTGATAGTTTTAGAAGATTTATTGAAAAAATTAAGATGGAAAGGCTGAGAAAGCAACATCTCAGTAATGTTGAAATTGATCCTAGTCTTAGTCATTTCATTTAGAATGGGCTCGAGACTATCCAATATCAAATAATACAAGGTGATTGTGAAGACATTGCAAAACTCACACCTAAAAGGGATTATTCCCTAGTTATTGCAGATATAACTCATGGCTTCAATATCCCAAACATTGAATATGTTAGTGACCCTTATACTTATCAAGATTTTAGTAAAATGGTTGCAGGATTTCTAGAAGTCACAACATTACCATTTTGGATATTTATGACATTTCATTCAGACACACAATTTTCAATGTTATTAACAAGCTTTAAGGGAAACACAAACTCAAGGATGCAACTTACATGGTAAGACATTGAAATTATAAGATTGATTAATGCTAAAAAATATAATTTATGTACAAGTTAATTGAATTTTTACTATTACATGTTACAGGGAAAAGTAAATTCTTATTGGTTGCGAAGATCAACCAATTATAAGTGATTGTGAGTTCATTCATGTTGAATGTTGGAAAAAATACGGTAACTATAAGCTTATGCTTTTGAATCGGGTAGATGAAAAGAGTCATAGCTAAGTACTGGTTCATGATGTTGTTGTAAAAAAACTAACATATGAAGATAAAGAAGAAAAAGGAGAGATAATTAAAATTTATCAAAAACCATAGTCATTGATTAATTATCTTATAGATTTATGTTCAAATGAAGGAGATTGGGTTTTGGATTTATTCTCAGGCTCAATTAAGTTTTATTATATAAAATTGAATTTCAATATATATATTTTTATGTGTTTATACTAATTTACTTAAGTATTTCTTTTGTACTTTATGATTAGGTAGAACACTATCATGTTGCCTACAAAAATGAAGAAATTGCATTTCCATTGAAAAATACCCAATACAATGCAAATTTATTTAGCAAACAATTAATGCTCTTCCATTTATTCCACATGCAATGCAAGAAGTTGGTTTGAGGAAATGAGATTTTAATGAATTATGTGTGGAAAAAAAAAGGCAAAGGAACCTCAACCACCATTAGATGGAATAATTGGAAAGGCATACTTTGGGAGATTCAAAAACATTAGAGATCCATCAGAAGAGAAAAATCACCAAACTGAAGCGAAAAATATTATGGAAGAAGAAAATAATGAAACTCTGGAAGATGAAGAGCATGAGTTATATGATATCATTGATTAAATTCTAGTTATGTTTGTAAATGAAGGTCATTTTTTAAACTATTAATTAGTTATACTTGTAATGTTTTGACTTTGAGATTTTATGAAAAAATTAAGTATTTAGTTATTGTTATTAAATGCTTAATATTTGTATTATGTGATTTTGACTTTAATTTTTATGTGAATAATTTAAATTTTGAAAAAAAATGTGATTATTATTACTTTTTGACATAAAATTCATAAAAATTGCTATTTAAAAAAAATTGTTAATTTTTTCCTATAAAAAACATTTATTTGAGATGTCACTTTTAGCAAAACAAATCTCAAAATGTGTAATTTGTTTTGTTATATCTATATTCAAAATGTGTATTTTTATGTCGATTGTTAAAAATTATTTCTTTTTTAGTGACAATTATTTGATGTGCATTGAAATATTAATTAACAATATATAAATATATAGAAGATCAAAACTTTAAAATTATGAGAATTTTTTTTTTTAACTTGGCAAAAGATCAAAGATCTTATTGCAAAAAAATAAATGAAAAGAAAAGAAAAAATACAAACTTGAAAAACACTTAAAAAAATAAGCGAAGGAAGAAGAAGAAGAAGATGAATACTTAAAAAAAAATTAAATTCAAAAAATAATTATCCACATTTAATACATTAGAAAATTTAAAGTAAAAAAATAAGTCTTTTAAAAAAGGGGTTGATGCTAAGGTCTGTGGAGGCGGCGTAGTGGTAAGGTTGCTCTCGTAACGACGGACAGGTCCTGTGCTCAATCCTGAGCGAGGTCATGGCTCGTCGCGAGAGATTAACCGTTTCGGGCCAAGCCCATGACCTTCAAGGTCTGTGGAGGCGGCGTAGTGGTAAGGTCGCTCTCGTAAAGACGGACAGGTCCTGTGCTCAATACTGAGTGAGGGCGTGGCTCGCCGCGAGAGATTAACCGTTCCGGGCCAAGCCCACGACCTTTTAAAATATAGATCCTCACGTTTTTCTCCTGCGCGCGCGCTCATGGTCGATCTGCTGCAGCCCTAGCTGTGCCTGGTCGGCGCCTCTTTGGAGCGGTCTCCTCCATCATGGATCCTGGAGGAGGACCTGCGGCTTCCCCCCCCCTCGCCCCCTGAGCTAGCTACCTTCATCTCCCTCGTAGCTGCATCGGGCAATCGGCCCCCTTCCGGCTCCCAGCAGAAATTCGTGAAGAAACTGGCTAACATCCCCACGGTGTCTTTGCCTGTGGAAGAAATGTGCAAATCTGCCCCGAATCTGGCAGAAAGGGGACTTATAGGCCAGTTCACAGGGCTTTGGCCTTCCCCGAAGGCAGTCGACGATTGGGTAAAAAGGAACTGGATCCCTCTGGTTAAGGAAAGCATCAAGAGCCATTTTGTGGGGAAAGGCTTTTTTGTCTTCGTCTTTGACAATGTGGAAGATAGAAGTCTGATCTTCCGAAATGGGCCATATTTTATGGGCCCTCAAGGTCTTTATCTGAATAAATGGTCGCCAGATTTCGACCCCGCTCAGGATGTGCCCACGGCGGTGCCAGTATGGGTGCGACTTCCCCACCTCCCCCTTCATTGCTGGAATCAGATATCTCTGTAGTCTATTGGAAATGCCCTAGGAAAATACATAGATCAGGTGCCGAGGAAGGATCAGTTTTCCTGTGCTCGCATTTATGTCGAAGTTGACCTAGAAGTTGGGCTGCCTGAAGCCATCAAACTCACGGTAGCAGACTGGTCACACATTCAGGAGCTTGATTACGAGCAACTCCCATTCAAATGTTGACACTGCCATGAATACGGGCATTTCGCCAGATACTGCAAGAGAAAAAATTAAGAGATAACAGAGAAAGAAAAAGGAGAGAATTGGAACCAAGTTAAGAAGCCATCAAACATCAGACAGAATAACAAAAATAAAGGCAAAGGAGTGGAGAACAAAGCAGGGCAAGAAAATGCAGACATCCAAACCGCAGGAAGTAAGGACAAAGCCAGCATAGAAGCGGACAAGAACCCCTTCGAATCTCTAAATCCCCAACCAGACCCTCCAGAAGCAGAGCCAGATGGATCAACCCCGATGAACAACATCACAGCTCCAGATCCAGGCACCATCTCAATCCCCTCTCAAGGTAATACCTCTTCCCCTTCTTATGCAGATATCATTAAGTCTAAAAAGAAGAACACTGAAATCATGGGATCCTCGGATGATGAGACCTTTGAGAGGCCATCTAAGAGAGCTGGCAGGAAATCAAATAGAGAAACTAGGGAAGAAGAATCAGAAAGACAAAAAACCCTAGGCAGCCAAACTACTATTGAGATGACCCTCGGAAGGAATACTAGATTAAGGACCCCCAAGGGGGGTGGACCTACCCCTTCCAGTTTTAAATGATGCAGATGGTCTCTTGGAACTGTAGGGGCCTGGGGAATCCCACTAAGGTAGAAGCAATCAAAGATCTACTGAAAACGGAATCCGCAGACATTCTAATGCTCCAAGAGACAAAAATAGAGGGGGAGCTCCTGCTGAACATAAGCAACACCAAGTGGAAATTTGACTCAGGCAAGGCAATCAGTGCAAGAAGAACAACAGGGGGAATAGGTACTTTCTGGTCTCAAAAACTCTTTTCACTAGAAAGATCCCATGAATCTCAACACTGGATTTTTACTGAACTTCGACATAAAGCAAGCAACATAGTCCTGGCGTTGTTTAATTTATATGTTTCTGTACATTATGAGGAAAAGAAAGAGTGCTGGAAGTCACTCTCAGCTTACCTAGAGCTTCACAATCTACAGAATCTAATATTAGGAGGTGACTTGAACATTGTGCTGGATCCTAATGAGAAGAGAGGTGGGAGTTCTTCGAGGGATCCCTTCCTTTCCATTGTAGAAGATCTTATTATATAGTGGGACCTTGTAGACTTCAAGCCAGTTAAAGGAGAATATACGTGGACCAACAACAGAACAGGGGGCGACCACATCTCAGCTAGATTGAACAGGTTCCTTTTCAGCAGCTCCATTATGCTGGACAACAGAATTGTGTTAACCAAGATCCTTCCAAAACTCACATCAGACCATAAACCAATTCTTCTATGTATTAAGGATGAAGAAGATTTAGGCCCTTTGCCATTTCGTTTTAACCCTCTCTGGGTAGAAATAGATGGGTTCCATGAAACAGTTCATTCTGCTTGGAGCACAGAGGTCACGGGCTCTCCAAGCTACGTATGGGAGCAGAAGATAAAGAGCACAAAAAAGGCTCTAAAATACTAGATTAAAAAAGCCATCAAAACGCCCACCACCCAGAGAAAAGAGGCCGTTCTTCAGTTGGAAGACCTGCAATTTGAATTGGAAAAAAAAGACATCTCTCCAACAGATCTAATAGAGGAAAACAATGAACAAAGGAGAGTATACAATTCTTTCAGAAATGAAGAGCAATATTGGCGTTTGAAGTCTTGCAGCCTTTGGCTTAAAGCCAGAGACAGAAAAACTGCTTATTTCCACAAATAGTACAGGGCCAGACTATCAAAAAATCATATCAATGAAATTACCTTAGCCAATGGCCAGGTATGTAAAGGTTTCGAACAAATTAAGGCTGCTGCTGAGGGACACTTCCATAATATTCTCACTGCCGAAAGAAATGGGAGCGAGGAGGACACCAATGAATTCCTGTCAAACATTCCGAAGCTGGTCAATTCTGAAGACAACAATTCCCTTTTGAAACCGGTCTCGGAGGAAGAAATCTACAAGATCGTGTGGTCAATGGAGCCGGATAAAGCACCTGGCCCCGACGGATTTTCAATACATTTTTACAAAATATGCTGGGCGTTAATCAAATATGATCTGCTAAAAATGACTCAAGGTATCATGAGAAAGGCTAAGGTGGGTGGTGGAATTAACTCCACATTCCTTGCATTAATCCCTAAGGAAGAAAACCCTGGTTCTTTTGACAGATATAGGCCAATTTCACTATGTAATGCCTCCTATAAGATAATGGCCAAACTCCTGGCGAACAGACTAAAACCTCTTCTGCAAAAATTGATCTCTCCAGCCCAAGGAGGATTCGTGCAAGGCCGCCACATTCTGGACAATGTCATTCAAGTCCAAGAAGCTCTGCACTCCAGCCACGCCCGCAAAGAACAAGGTATGCTCATTAAATTGGATATGTGTAATGCTTTTAATAGAGTTAATAGATCCTTCCTGTACAGGGTCCTCTCCTCCTTCGGGTTTAGCCAAGACTTCATAAATCTTATCAAAGCCTGTCTAGAAAAGACATGGATTGCTCCATTGGTAAATGGCAGACCGACGAATTTCTTTCTGGCCACCAGAGGGCTGAGACAGGGCTGCCCTCTCTCCCCTTTCCTCTATATTATCATGGCAGACTCCTTGAGCAGAAAGCTTACCAAAGATAAAAACAATGGAAACAGTCCTGGCATTAGAATTGCAAATGGCATCGATCCAGTGAATCATGCCTTATTTGCTGACGATTCGATCCTGCTTGGGGGTGCCTCTGCTAGAGTGGCAAACTCCTTCAGAAACACACTCCAGAAGTTTTGCAGTGTTTCAGGAGCGCTAATAAGCGAGAAGAAGAGTGCAGTTTATGGATGGAACACTGATCAATACACCATTGAGAAAATCGCCAACGATTTGGGTTTCACTGGCTTTGCAGAGTGGGATAAGCTGAAATATCTGGGGCTCCCAATCACGTTAAGATCCAACAGAAACCACCTCTGGGAGGATGTCATATCGAAATTCAAGAAGAAGATAGGTGTGTGGGGAGGATTCTGGCTCACCACGGGGGGCAAACTTACACTTATCAAGGCCGTCCTCTCAGCTCTGCCCACATACCAGGCAGCTCTGATGCTAGCCACAAAAGCAATCACTGACCAGATCTCCAGACTTATTCGAAATTTCTTGTGGAAGGGCGGTCGTGGCAATCACAGCAAATTTCACTTAATCAATTGGGAAACCGTGAAACGCCCTCTTTTGGAAGGTGGATTGCAGATTCGAGATCCCCAGAACGCCAACCTAGCATTGGGCTGCAAACTTCTGTGGCAGCTAATCAATAATCCCCTTCACCCTGTTAGTCAAATCTTCAGGATTAAATATCTCAAGAATCGGCCTCTTTCCTCATACTCAGTCGACAAATCCTCAAAAGGTACGCAAGTGTGGAAGCTTTGCAGCAGAGGTATTTCCTTCTTTATATCTCACCTGTACAGAGTGCCAGGCAATGGGGAAAACATCAGGATTTGGAGAGATAGCGTTATGGGCCACCCTCCTCTCGACGATTCCAATGACTTCGCAGAGTTAAGAGATTGGCTCAAAGCGAAAGGAATAAGGAAAATAAATGATATTTCAGATTGGGACACCAATGGCAATTGGATGCAATGGAACATTCCCATGCCCCCAGCGCACTTACATACCCAGCTTGCCTTATTCAAAAGCGCAATCTCTGACTACGCCCCGGTGCACATAGACGAAGCAGATCATTGGGGGTGGGGGAAAACATGGGTCTATACAGCAAAGCATGGATACCTCCAAATCCAAAGCAAAAAAGACTCGCCTCATCCTGTGGCTACTTGGAAGCTGATCTGGGACAGATTTAGCATTCCCAAAATTAACTTTTTCTTCTGGATCCTGTTCCAAAACAAAATTTTGACAGGAGAAAACTTGAGCAAGAGGAATATTGCTGGCCCCCATCGTTGTGCTCTATGCAAAGTAGCGCTAGAAACTTCAGGTCATCTGTTTCTGGAATGTGATTTCGCGAAGGAAGTTTGGTCCTTCTTTCTAGCTGGACTGAATGTGCACACACCATCTCAATGTGCGATAGACTCCATGTTTCTCACTTGGAATTCAGCTTACCCTTATAAAACTGCTAGCAAATCTTTATGGCATAAGGTGTGGACAGCCGCCCCCAAATATGTTTGTTGGAAGATCTGGCTGGCCCGAAACGAAATCATCTTCAGCAATAAAGAAATGACAGCAGCTAAAGTGGCGGATCAGGCCAAATCCCTCCTAATAGAGACCTTGATTCACTCCCAGAACAAAGAGGATAACACTCTTCGGCCCAAAGAAAGGATGTGGTTGGCTCCTTTCACTGGCAAGACTAGCTCTCCAACAAATCTTTGCCCTGTCTACATGGAAAGTTGGCAGATTCGCATTCCGGAGGAGAGATTTCACCAGTGGTAGAAATCTCAAGGCAAGTATGTTGTCTTCTTTGATGGTGCCTCAAAAGGCAACCCGGGAAGATCAGGTGCAGGCGGGGTGATCTATCATCCTAATGGGAATAAAGAAGAATTCAGTTGGGGCCTGGGACTGAAATCCAACAATCAAGAAAAAATTCTAAGTTTATGGAAAGCATGTCAAATTTTCAAAAAATAAAATCCAAGTGAAATAGCAGTCTTTGGAGACTCAGAGGTGTTGATAAAAGCAATAGCTAGCAAGCAGGGTCTCAAGAACCCGGTGCTCAACAAACAACTAGCAAGAGTTAACAGAATACTGAGGAATTTCTCCTCAGTAAATGTCTTCCACATACTCAGAGACCTTAACAAGGAAGCAGATAGACTGGCCAACATTGGCTGTACGCTTCAAGAAGGAATGATAAGCCTAAATGCAGAAGCTCCGTATATGACCATTATCCCCTAAAAGGCTAATGGTGGCTTTGATGTAATTGTTGTTTTGGCTGAGATTTTGATTGTAATGGCTGTATAGGCACTGCCATATCAGCGCTCTTTTCTCAATAATATAACCGTTCTAGTTTAAAAAAAAAAAGGGGGTTGATGCTGCATCAACACTTTTCAAAATCAACATAAAAATCACTAAAATTATAAAAATAATGTTTATACTTGATACATAAGAAAATTTAAAGTGTCAAAAATATGCTAAAAAAATAAGTGTATTTTGAATTAATAATTTTCAAAATCGGATTACCTTTTTGCTACCTCAAAAAAATGGGTACTTGTTACAGTTCTCGTTTCAAAGTTTACATTTTTATATCTTAATGGTGTAAACTGTACAAAAAATGGCCCGCAAAAAAGGTATTTTAGTTGGCCACTTAAACTTGAGCTACATTTGTTGAGTTTGAGTCCACTTTTATAATTTATGCATGTTCTAGGAGTTGGTGAACAATTTTATCTTCTTTGAGAGGACCGGAATTAGAATTAAGAGATTGTGCCCGATTTGGCACTCCTAACTATTTACCTTTAGACAAGTTTATGAGCATAGTGTAAAGCATAATATAATCCACTTTCAATACAAAGATTTAGTGTTTGAATTGAGCCAAAGTACCCATTATTGTCACAATTTATGATGTTGCATGATTTTCCTATTCTTGAATTCCTCCTATAGCCACCATTATAAATATTATATTTCCCTAAATGGCTTCATCATAAATTCTCAATGCAATATCCTATAATTTTATGTAATCTAATTGATGCCTAATATTGTACAAAACCAAGTGTGAATTTTGGACTTCAATAACACCAATCCACACTTCTGTAGAGGTGACATTTAGAGAGAGTTCTAAATTTGAAATTAGGGAGTGACTTAAAAATTTATACTAGAAATGGGAAAAGGAAACCAAGCCTCCCACAAGGAACTAGATAGGGCACACTACATAAGAGAAGGAACAAACAAATAATTTTGAAACCAAAGTGTTTCTACCCCAATTGAGACCAAAAAAAGTTGTTATGAGAAGAAATCCCAAGAAGGAGAGAAAGCACTATAAATTTCCAAATATAATTAAACCGAGAAAAAAAATCTCGATACAAACAAGAGCTTGGGAGGGAACTTCTATACACCAAACAACTACACTAGGAACTCTATATTTGAATAAAAAAGGTAAAGGTAACATTGGTCTGTATTATTAGTTTCTTGGAACATAAAGTAGGCCAAGCTTACGAACCATTTCAAGAATCCAAATTCCACCACATCAAAGATTGAGCCAACATTCCTATAACTCCACCTCCAATAGTCATCAATCCCCACCAATATCCCATAATGATACCAAATTAATCCAATTGCATTAAAGAATGAATGTTTCTTTGTGTCAACAAGAATGAATGTTTCTTTGTGTCAACTGAGGGAGGGAGTCGCTGCACATTATATACTCCACTAAATGGTGAGCTTGCTTTGAAAGACACCATGTGTATATTAAATAGATGTGACATGCCTTTTCCTTAATCATTAACTATAGAATTGGTTGGTAGGTTGAGCTTACCTTTAACACCGATTTACTACATTTTAAAAAAAGTGGTTTGATTAGTGGATGTATCCATAAGAACATTGTACTCTCATAATACATGTGAATAATTGGCCTTTAAGAATTTTTCCCTTCTTATTTTATTCTTTCTAGAAGACAATGTTAAAATATAATCTCTTAAATTAATGTTTAAAAGCAAGTGCAAAAAGAAAATTTTTTAATAATCACACTTAATTATTGGATACCAATGTTTGAATGATTTTGAAGACTTGAAAAAAATCATAGGCTTTATTTTTCTTATTTTTTGAAATGCCTAGGCATCGAGCATATTCAAATTTAGGAATTTCTCTATGGATCATAGCATCCCCTGCACCTACCATGCCATATAGTGAAAGTTAGAGAAGGAAGAGAGTTAGTTTTACTTAGTAATGTCATTATGAATTTATCACCATGTGGGCCAACATCTACTACTGACATGGAACTTTAGTTATCTTCTATGGCCTTTCTTAAAAAGAATATAAATTTCACATTCAAAGGTTTTCAATGCTTTTTTTAAAGCTACATGGTTGTACTACAAAGTGAAGGTCTATACTAAATTACCTTAGGAAAATAAAAACTCTCATTACTGCTACAAACATATCTAAATGGGATAATAAGAATGATGACGCATGTGGATTAATCTGAATTTCCATCTCACATGATTTACAATGTAATGTTCAAGAAATTGATGACCCAATTTGAAGCTTGGAATAGGTTGGAAATGGTGTTTCATGAACACACTTGGATGTTCTAGCCCACTAGCGTGAAAATTAATTAATTTCTTTAAATTCCAATGACTTATATTGCATTGAATATTATTTACTTAAGTTAAAAATGCTTAGACTTTTACTTGAAGAGTAGAAATAAAAAACGAAGAATGATTGATGTATATATGTTACTCTTGTTAGGTTTCGTAGTGCATATTCTATTTTTGTATCTACTTTTAACTCCACTAAAGAAGCTCTAAGTTCTTTTTACATAGAAACTTGTTTTCATTCTCTAATTAGAGAGAATGATAAACTCTTGCATATTGGAGTGATCACCACATGTTCATCTTAGACTTCTTGGACTAATTCTTGTATGTGGCAACTTACTTTAGTTAGGGTTTTCTTGTTTTTCCTAGATAGGTTTTTGAAAATATAGTGGGATTCTACTACTATTTTAGAGAAACTTATGATACATAGAATGTGATCCATTTTAAACATATAAATGAAGAGTTAAGCTATCCAAAACTGTGTCTTTTTCAAAAAATTTCATATGTATCTCTTATTTATGTATATTTTGTTGAATCATATGACATCATCATTGAAGAATCTAAAGGTTGTTTCACTTCTTTCATAACTTAATTATGTTTTTAGATATCTAAGTGAGATGTTGTACTATTTTACTATTATTTATACTTTATCTCATAATAATTCTAAAATAAAAAATTCAAAAAATTAAGATTTATAAATATTTTGAGTATGTATTATATTATTTGCATGACTAGTGCCATGAGTTATTACATTGTGTTGGGTGTAGGGAGGGGGTAGCATCCCCCCATGTTGGGGGGTTTGTAAGGGGTCGATAGGCCCCTTGGGGGCAATGCCATTCTCCTTTTTTTTTTTTTTTTTGGTGGGTGGGGGGGGGGGGGAACCCAAGAATGGTTGGGTGAAACTAGCTATGTTTTTGCACATGATTTTACACATTATGGTTTTTTCCATGGTATTTTGTCGACCGAGTCAAGGAAACTAAAATTATGTTCTAATCTAGGGTTAATAGATTGAAGGTTTATGAATGCTTTGACACATATATAATGTATTCTAACATTGAACAAAATATAATGAAAAAATAATGTGATTTTTGGGTTTTAGGTTCTAGGAGAACAATCTATGTGTATATTTTCTATTCTCGCTATATTCTATATTATATATATATATATATAATTCATTGGCAACTATTAAGGGTTAAAATGTCAAAATATGTAATTAAAGATATGTTTTTATGTTTTATATTAAAAATTAATGAGTGCATAAATTTGTGCATAAATTTTTATATTATTTATTTTGTTTACTAGATAATGTGAATTTTGAGATGTCTAGGATGTGTAACCTGTGTCTTGAGTAGTCCTGACCCAAAAGCATCTAAGCCCTCAAAATTACCTAGCCGAGACCCTTTTTTTCCATAAAACACCACATAATATCTTAATACAACAATGTCTCACTCTCTAATCTACATCCAATAAACTTATATTATTTATTTTTCCTCTATCTATATATTACTATTTTTTTAAAAATATTACTAATTTTTCAAAAATATAAAATAATTAATCACACATTGCTTAACTATTCAGTATAATAAAATCCAAGCCATTACAAATAATGAAATCAAGATAAAACAAAAAAGAAAACCTCACTCAATTCAATCCGAGTATATTTTAATAATCTCATATAATCTTTCATATTTAAATACTAAACCGTGTATGGCTAAAGAGTTGGATATTAGAATTATGAATAAATATATTTGATTGGCCCTTCCCTTTGACTTTGTAGGTAGGAATAGTACTTTGACTTTGTAGGTAGGGATAGCAATATCGTTTTCTAAATCCACAAAATAAGCTTATGTTATACAAGAAAGGGAAAAGAAGCAAAGTAGGACTGATGGACGAAAATTATAACAACGTTATAAGAGGATTCCCTTGACTTTGGATTCAGATTTCAGACATAATTTAAAATTATGGACGCTGTAAACATTGAAATGGTCCAAATTAATCGGTTGGCTCTCATTCTTAATTCTTATCGACATTAATGTAGAATCTGGAAAAGAGACGCCGATAAACGACGATATTCAGTACAGGAAGTTACAGAAACATTTCCAGCTACCTTCTTATACCGTTACACGGGGACGTTATGCAAATAATGCAAAAATCGAGGTACATGGTCAATTATTTTTTTTATAGATTTAATTTATTTTTACAGACAAATAGCAGTGTCTACTATAACCTGATAGGTTGTGCTTTAATGTTACTATTCAGGCCGTGATTAAATTTGAAGGGAAGAGTTACATTTAATAAATGTCTGACTTGATTAGATTTGAAGGGAAGAATTACATTTTAAATTATATTATTTTTTTTTGTTTTTTTATTTTGATAAATTAACAAATATATTTTAATAGTCTATAATATGTTGTTTTTAAAGTCTATAATAAGTTGATGGGAGTTTTTGGAAAACTGTGTTGATTAGATATGGTATTCAATATTTCCCATGAACACTTCATCCATATTCAAGAACAATAAGCTAAAATGTTATGACGAAGAGTGTCTGACTAAATATAAATATATGAAAGAAATTAGATATCACAGTTTGAAAGATAAAAAGTGAGAAGAAACTATTAATGCAAATTATTTATTAATATATGTTTTTTTTTTTGTAAATTTGGAGGAGCTATTCACATTAAGTATAGAAAAATATTGTACAAAAAAAGCCTCTAGGCTATAGATCAGAATGTACGACGATCGATCCCACACTCAGGGAATGGGAAACAGGGGACGAAGAACTAAGTGGGGAGAATTCTGAGACCAGAAAAAGGAACAATATTTCTTGCATACAGAGCCATAGTCATAATTAACAAACGATCGAGAGGTTTGAAACCCAAAAAAGAACCACCGTTCTCGCATATTGAGTGACAGTAAAATAAAAAAGAAGGCGGAAACAACCAGGAAACAAACAGGAGTGGACCTATGAATTATGGGCCCGAGGGGGGCTGTGTCTCTTCCTCTTCATTAAGATAATCCTCCACGCTGATCGGTCTATCTGGGGTCCCCTCCTCATGGTTGAAGCAGTGGCACTGCGATGGACCCGCCTCCTGAGAATTCCGCATTGCAGGGACCTCTTCCTTGACACTAGGGCTTGGGTGATGGTGCTGGGCTGAGATGCGCTTTAACACATCATAATACGGAGAGGAACTGTCGACAAACCGAAGATGGTGGACTGCTTTAACATAAGCTTCAAATTTGTCTGAAAGTGCCTCCATTTTCTTCTCCAAGCGTCGGGTGGCGTTTTGCTGGTCTTGGAGTGCCAAAGCAAGCAAGGTTTTTGTGTGCCAATGCAGATCTATCGCCAGAGTATAAATATTTTCTCTACCTCTGGTTAGGGTAGGGTCTGGGATCCATTGGAGGGCACGATCAACAGCTTCAGTGGTGGTTTCCCTGCGACGAGCTGCGCCAGCCACGTCTAGCCTGGTCATCCATTCCTGCATTGGACCAGGAGTGTTCTCAGCAAAGGCTAGAGCAGTGTTGCGGGCCAAAGTCTCCGCTCTGGCGGCCGGGGGACGAGAGGGATTATTGCAGTAGAAGCTGCAGGTGCGGAGGTTCTGGGGAGGAGGGTTGCGGCAATGAGGAGGCATTGATAGCAGAAGGGATGAATAACTAGAAGGATTCAAATAGGGTTGAGAGCAGCAGAAGCATTTCAAGAAGCGAGGGGGGCTAAGCTGCGGGAGAGAATGAGGGTGAGAGGTGAGGGGATGGGAATATAAGGCTGTGAGCCAGGGGCGAGGAGGAGCAGACGTACAAATGTTATGCATGCAGACAGAGTTTATGGAAGCAGGCTTGGGGAAATGGAGATGTGTGGGAAGGTACTAGGGTGTACCTCCCAAGGACAAGCCACTAACAAATGCAAGCATGAGAAGGAGAGCAGTGTGCTCAGTCATGATAAGTGATAGGATTCAGAGGTTCTGACAAGACCCCCGTTGTTTGTAAGTCCAGCTCATTGATGCACATGCAATCAGTGCGAATTGTTGTAGGCTCGTTGTCCATCTAATCCTTTGAGACTAATCTTGCTGAAGTTTTTACTCCCTGGTTGGCAAGGTAGTCCACAAGTTTATTCGCCTCCCTTCTGATCACATTGAAAGAGATGCCTCTTGCTTCCCCAAGGTTGTTTTTGATCCTGTGTAAGATTTTGTTAATGCGCCAACATTCAGAGACCTTGACAACGCTACGCCCCTGCTGCAATTTCCTGCAATCTTGGGTAGCCACATTTGAGTCGCCCTCAACAAGCAAGGGCTATTTATTAATATATGTTAGAATAAGTTAATAAAATAAATAAATTTGAAAATTAATTAAAATAAGAAAGATACTAAATTGAGATATAATTAGATATTTTTATTATTTATTAATATATATAAATTAAAATAAATATTAAATATTAGAGAATAATTAAATTGGTATTTAAAAATAATTAAATTAGTATTTGAAAAATAAAATTCAATAATAGAAAATTGGTCAAATTTAATTAACGATATAATTATATATTTTTAAATATTAAATATCAAATTCGATTAAAAAAATCTAAATAATTATCTATTTATTTATTTGAATTAAGATATTAGAATTTGGAAATAGAAAGTTAAATGTAGAATAATTATAATAATTATTAAAATAATTTTATGAATTAGAAATGGGTTACGGCTAAAACTAAATAATTTAAATAATGGTGTAACTAGTCTTAATAATTGAGAGATTAATAATTTTATGATTAGACATAGATTAATATTAACTATTAAGAATAATCTAGAATTGAGTTTTTAAAATTTAAAATATAATTAGTATCTCAAAGTGCAAACTTTTGTGATTCACGATGTTTATAAATATTTATCTTTGAAGAGGAGGATGAAATACATGATATTATTCAAGTGGTTACTTCATCTAAATAGATTCATTTCTCCTTTTTTTTTGCTATATATCTCAACTATCCTAGATGCTGATCTTTTTGGTTTTATCTTCAAGTTTAAATTGTTTAAATGGAAAAAACTTTTGTTATTATGCTCTTAGTCTTGTTTCCCTAGTGACAAGCTAATAAACATAAAGCATGATGTATGTTTCTTTTAAGAATCAATAATATACATGCTTCCTAACTTAAAAAGAAGAAGAAGATAATTTAAGATTTTTGTACACCTCATAGATTGCATCTCCTAATGTGCCAAGTCTACAAGCTTCCTAACTTAAAAAGAAGAAGAAGATGATTTAAAAATTTTGTACACCTCATAGATCACATCTCCTCTTGTGCCAAATCTACAAACTAGATTAGAACTCTAAACACATTTGAACACGTCCACATAGATGGCATGGTTCAAAGTTGATTCATTAGTATTAAAATCTATATAAGACTTATATGGAAAGAATTTAATAGGATTATTTCTTACAATTTATATAGGGATCATTTAAAATTTATATAGGAATCATATGGAGACATTTTAATTGGACCATCTATTTTCGTCTATATAGGAATCATAGGATATGAGCATTTACCCTTTCATCTCTTAGACATTATTCCTCAAATACAATGAAATTAGGAATTTGGCTTCTGTGATCCATAAAATATGTGTAAAAAATTTTTCGGTGAAAATCACATAGGAGAAATTTGTGTCGATGCGTTTCGAACCAGCCAGTGTGGTTCATCATCAGGACAAGATGAGAAATTTGATCAGGAAACCAGTTTAAGTAGAATAGGACTGCTCCAACTAGCCGTTGGAAAAACGGCTAGTTTGACTAGAATAGGAAAATTATTATTATTATTATTATTATTTATTTATTTATTTTAATTTTGATTATGTTTTTATTATAAATTCTATATAAAAAAATATAAAATCAAATCAAATAAATTAGATAAATAAATCAAATATAAAATCAAATCAAATAAATAAATAAATAAGTAATAATAATAATAATAATAATAATTATTATAATTAATCAAATAATTTAATTTTACTAAAGAGATAAGATTTAAAAAAAAAAAATAAATAAAAATATAAAATAAATAAAATAAATATAAATAAATAAATAAATAAATAAATAAAAAATTAAAAAAAAAATAAAAATAAAATAAAAATAAAATAAAATTCAAATTCAAATAAAAATTAAAAATAAATAAATAAATCAATAATACTAAAAATAAAAATAAAATAAAATAAATAAATAAATAAAAAAATATAAATAAAACAAAAATATAAATATAACTAAATAAATAAATAACAAAAATAAAAGTACAATAATTATATTTATATATATATATATATATATATATATATATATATATATATATATATATATATATAAAATAAAAACAAAAATCCTAATCAAAACCAAATTTGAATTTGAATTTTATTTTTATTTACATTTTATTTTTATTTTTTTATTTTTTTATTTTTTTTTATTTTTTATTTTTTTATTTTTTTTATTTTTTTTAAATTTAAATTTAAATTTTTATTTATTTATTTATTTATATTTATATATATATATTTTTATATTTTTATTTATTTTTAAATCTTACCTCTTTAGTAATATTAAATTATTTGATTAATTATAATTATAATTATAATTATTATTATTACTTATTTATTTATTTATTTGATTTGATTTTATATTTGATTTAGTTATCTAATTTATTTTATTTGATTTTATATATTTTTTTAATATTTTATTTATATAGAATTTATAATAAAAACATAATCAAAATTAAAATAAATAAATAAATAATAATAATAATAATAATAATAATTTTCTTATTCTAGTCAAACTAGCCGTTTTTCCAACGACTAGTTGGAGCAGTCCTATTCTACTTAAACTGGTTTTTCTCATCTTGTCCTGATGATGAACCACACTGGCTGGTTCGAAACGCGTGGACACAAATTTCTTCTATGTGATTTTCACCGAATTTTTTTTTACACATACAATGAAATTGTTATACAATAAAACTATTCTCCTTTATTATAGGTTCCTATATGATAAATTGTTTACAAATTTGCAATAATTTTTTAAAGACAATCAAAATATAACATTATTGTATGAATATCACTACAATGTCCAATAAAAAGGAAAAACTACAATTATTCAAAACCTCCAATAATACAGATTTCTATGAAATAAATATAACTTAGAAGAATCTTAATGATAAGAATTATAAGCCTAGTGATTGATACACGTGCATTACCATGGGTAATGGCTATATGAAAAAAAAACATAAATAAATAAATGATTATGTTGAATCATACTTATTCAGTATGAATCAAAACTACATTGAATAAATTTTGATAAGTAGTAGTAAATGCAAACATACTGAGTATTTGGTGAGTGAGTTTAATAAATAGTTGTATATAAATGACCTTCATAGCAATATGATTATTGAGCCAAAAAGCTCATTCTATAATCCAGTATGAGAGAAATGAGTAAATATGTCATGTTCTCAAAAAATAATAAAATTAATTATTAAATATTGATTAATTAATATTTAATTAATTAAATATTAAAATTAATTAATTAGATAGAATATATATATATGAGAAAAATTAGTTTAAGGTAAAGTAGAGTAGTTACTTTTTAATAAGAGGAAAATGTGTGACTAATTCAATTTTTAATATAAGATATTAATATTGATAAAATATAAAATTATACAATTTAAACAATAAAAAATTACCACATAGATCTATATTAATCACATATTTACAAAGCAGTAAAATGTATTAATTAGCCTGTAATTTTTTTTTCAAGTTTGAGATTTGACCTCTCTAGGCTTTTTATAGCCCAGTGTGAAGGCTACGTGTAATTATGTTTGTCCCTCTTAAAATAAAAATAAAATATTCTCTAAATAGAAAAACAACGTTGGCTATAATAAAAATGAAAAAAATATATATGCTATGCATTTTTAATTAGTTGTCCATATGACCTAATATCATGTAGAGTAATTAGAAGTAAAAAAACATATGTGAGTAAAATGTTTAAACCTTATGTTTTTCAAAAATATTTTAATACCTGATATCAACTTTATATAAATCTATATATAGAAAAAATGTTAGAAGAAAATATTTTAATGTATGATAGAATCAAATATCCAATGTGAGTTATGAATTAATATAAAATGAATCAATACACATGTTCTATAATCTTTATAACATTCAAAAGTGAAATTTAAACATTAAAAAAATACACATTGTTTTTTTTATTCTAAAATAAGTTTGCAAAAAAAATAAAATAAAAAAAATTGATCCCTTTCGGCTCATGTTAGATCAGTGTTTTAGATGGATATATGCTAGTATAGATAAATGACTAATTTTATGGAGTTATAAATAGATTTTGTCAGAAATAAAATTTATTCTAAAAAAAAAAAATAAAAAAAAATGGATATTCCACCAAGTGTCATAATAGTACATCAAATCTCAATATTTATGAAAAATATGTATGTACACATATGTGTGTGTGTGTCCACCACCAAATGTCATAATAGTACAAACATCAAATCTTAATATTTGTGAAAAATACAACACACATTAATTTGCTCAAGTTTTTGAAATTTTTTAACAATATGATTTTTTTGTGGCTTAACATATATATATATATATATATATATATATATATATATATATATTAAATGTAAAATAGTTTTATATATAGATTCACCTTTATATATAATATTGACATATATAATCTTCTTAATATAAGAAAAACATATAAAATTATTATGTTATTTAAATAAAATATTCATAAATTATAATGGGAAATCTTTAACAAAATATATTTTAAGATTTACTCCTAGGACTCCAATACTATTGCAAAAACTACAAAAAAATCCAATAAACACATTTATGATATTCTATCACTTCCTATATCAATATAGAGATATTTTTGAAAATGTAATCTAAGTTCTTCCTCTAAACCCTTGCTACATTTGAGTTTATTCCTACATTAATACAACTTCTTTGATTCATGATTAACATTTGAGTTGAATGATATATATATATATATATATGAAAAAAAATCATCTGAAATACTTTTTACCTTCATAAATTGATTTCTAATTTGACGAAAAGTGAATTTTCCACATGGCAGGGTTCACCTTTAGTTTGAAAAAATCATCCCAAACTCCGAACTTTGAACTCGATCCTAGGGCCCATGGATGATCGAACCAATTCATTTTTTGCTATGCCTCTGATGCCTGCATATAACCATATTTATCGAAAATAGTTAAAAATATAAAAACATCGTTTTTAATAGTTTGGACCCAACCAACGCTGGTTCACCTTTACGTGCTTAAAACCCCAATGTCTCAATCTCTTAATCACTTTGAGACCCACATATCTCGAGGCTTCAATATGAACCATATCATATGGTCCACACCGTCCATCCAACATCGAATCCAACGATTTATGTTTTATCATCCTCCAGTTCAACAAACACCACCGTTGATCTACAGCTAATCAACCCATGCACAATTTCGACATGCAGAAACCGTCAGATCTTCATCAAATCAAATCGAATGGTTTGAATTTTCACAACGACTTCCCTCAAAACTAAAACAACAAAAACAGATTGCGTTCATCTCAGGGTTCTATAATTTGCACGGTTCCAACTCTTCGGCCCTTCCAAACCTCCAAAATTCCTCGTCAAGATCAACATCCCAAGTGACTTTCGGAAGGCGACCAACATAAAGTCTGGTTGAAGACTGTCCATTACGGGCCATCTTGAAAGACCAATTATAAGTGCATGAACGGATTTTCAATGATGACCCCACTATCTCTATGAACCCTGCAACCTGCAAAGCACTTTCTCTCCTCCTGCAGCCTCACAGTGAAAACAAGATGGGACGAGATGCAGAGTTCAAAGAGTCGAACATGCAGATTTCAAACATACTCATGACCAGAGTTTAGCATCGAATTATTCGACCTTTTCGGACCCTTCTACGCAGGATCAATTTCACATTAATTCATATCTAGAGAGCATGAACTCAATGCATTCAAAGAACAAAACCCACTTTATACAAAGATTAATATTCTTGATTGCAGTCAATTTAAATCATAAATCCAAACTATAATTGAATCACAATTCAACACACACAGAATTCCATATAACAATATATTTCTATTATATACAAAATGCAGTTACAATCTAAGGCATTTC